>BMAV01017315.1:83296-99514 GCA_019973955.1 Trichonephila inaurata madagascariensis | reverse complement strand
TTTTTCCATTGAATTTTTTAATCAATTTTTTCTCTCGAAAGCACCCATCCAATATTTTTGCAAGATAGATTCAACAGTATGTATCAAATAAACTTAAACATAAATTCTTCTTGTGATTTTAAAATTCAATACTCTAGAATGTTTCTTTATACAAAATAAAATTTTAAATGAAATAAAAACGTGAAATGAAGTATCAATAATAGAAGTGTAATATCAATCTTTATTTCAATATTTTACTGTTTTTTTTAAAATTGCTATGCAATTCTAGTGTTCCGAGAATGTGATAAATAATTTTAAAAAACAACATTAAACTGGAACTTCGTTGGATATACAAGGTTTTCTTCATGCTTTAGATTAATTAGGTCATATGCAAATAGCAACGCTCTCTCTCTGTTCTTTTAATGTTTTTCATTCATTCTTCAAATTTCCTAGCTTCACGAGACAGAATCTAAATATTAAGATAATTTTTTGACAATGGCAACATTTATGTAAGTAATACTAACAGTTAGTAATTTAAACCAAATTGAGTACATGAATTAAAATTGTTACTATTGTTATTTCATGCATTTTGCTTTTGACTCTTTTAATCTTATATTACCTACAATTACTGCTTTCGCTTACATCAACGCCATGTTTTGAATTTTCCGTTTATAATTTTATTAGCTTAAATTTATATATTTTTCTTTACAAATGCTCTTAATGATGTTAAATAGAGTCACTTTTCCTATAGAATTTCATTTTTCTTATCAATACAAATTAATACCTAAATAATATCTTTGCTTTAGACAGATTATTATTATAAATGTAAGCAGTGTCAACAACAAAATTAATTAAAATTTTGTGTCAATGAATGGAGAAAAAGTGTTAAGTGTGCCGTAGAACTTCTTTCCGATTTATTTTTAGAGATAATTTCATCAAATTGACAGTTTCAATCAGTCTGGCGAATCAATCGATTGATAAAACTCGGCAAAGAAACAAATGAAATTTTATCACCTAATATATATTTGATATATTCTGCCTTTTACTAGCATAATTGAAGTTCATATAATAGTTTCTCTTCGTGCTAATAATCGTAACTAATATTAATGTTACATAATACGACTATTATTATTATTATTATTTTATTTAAAGAGTATACATTGAATGGATTTGTTAAACAAACACAAGTGTTCTTTTAATCTGAAAGTGACCGGAAATTAGCGTTTTCTCCGTAACAGATAGCTCCATAACATATTTCTTCATCACACATAGCGTGTTAGATGCTAAAATTTAGAGCAAAGAAAAAGGAGAGTGTGCGTGAATTTATTATTTTTTCGAAAGAAAATTAAATCTTTAACTGGATTTCTAAAAAAGGATATTGAGCAAACCTTTGAACAATTCCTTTTAAAATTAATATCTGATAGTATCATTTATATACAATCGAACCTCTATATTGCGAATTTTTCTATTTAGCGAACTTTTTCCTGGAACCTTGAACATTTCACGCTTTTCTTCGTAAAATAACCTCTCTATAGCGAAGTGCATTTTCTATAAAACGAAGTTTTTCTTTTGTGATTCAATTTTTGTTATCCCTTTTTTTAAAGTATTTCTGAAAAAATTTCAAGTTTTTCTCTCTTTAACACATTTTATGGTGGTCATAAATATTGAACTGGTTTTATTAGATCCTAACTAGCCTAGAGCAATAGAGTTTCGGATGTTTCATCCAAGAAGTGCAACCTTTAACCCCCATTGACCAGTTCACTAGAAACATCTTCGATATCCTCTTTCACCCTCAATGGAGTTGTCCTGTGTCCCCGTGCTCTAATTATAAAATAATGTGTGTTTAATATTATTTGTATGTTTTAAATTATAAAAAATGTCCTTATATAAAATTCATTAATTTTGGTATAAAATTATTTTTTTAATATTGAAAATACAGTGAATTCTTCGACATTCTTTTTTCTTGTTTTCCTTGCAGTTTTTCTTTCTTTCTTTTTTGATAGGTAAGATATATGTAATAAACACATATTAATTTTAAAAAAAGGTATGAATAATTATTAACTTTTTTCCGGGATTTACTTTTTTCCGGGTTGTACAAAGGTCAGACTGTATATATAAAACAACCCAGCTAAAAGCGATCCTCAGTATTCATTTTTAGTATTTCTGTATAATGCTTTCATCTCCACACTGTCTGTGCTTAGAAACTATACGATTTCAAATTTAAAATATATTTAAGAATTCTGAGAGAGAAAGCACAAAGATTATATTCCCATTATAATTATTCGAAAACTTATTATTTTTGTTTGAAATAATGTAATAAAATTAAAAATGTTATTATTCTTTAAAAAAACTGTACAAAATTTCTATATTTTTATTAATAAATTTTAATTCATTCTAGGCAATTTAAATCCATTAGCGTCAAAAAAAGTAAGGGAACACCCGGAATGAGAAAGTGCATGATCATTACGTCACTATTGACGTCACAGTGAATCTTGCTTTAGCCGGATGAAACATGGATTTGCTTATTTGCGGTGATGACGACTGCTTTTTTTTTTTTTTTTTTTTAATTTGAGCTCTAGTTTAGCTCCTAAAAGTGCTCAGGGAATATTTTGTTTAATTCTGAATCAATTGGACTATAATGAAATTCCAAAACAAATCGAATCGCCTTATTTTACAAGGAAGTTTTATTTCTACGTAAATTTGTTACGGATTTGCCCATACTCATTTAACTCATTTTTGAGCCAAATACGATGTTTTAAAGTAATTAATCAAATAGAGAGTTCGAATAATTTTTAAAATTATTTTTATTGTTATTCATACAAATGTAAGCGATTTTTTTAGTAAGGGAGACCAAGCTCACCCAACAAGTGTTTATTTAATTTAATGAAACATTTACTATCCTTATGAATTGTTTAATTGTATTTGGAAATAATTATTGAAAACATAATAAAAGAACTTAAATAGATTTGTAATAAAAGTATGGTAATTAAACAACTGTGTTTAAATTATTTGAAATTATGATCATTCTAATGAATCATTTTTATTACTTATGCCAGAGTGATTCCTTACAGAACTAAGGAAAAAAACATGTTATTAGATCTGGACATTAATTTGAAATACGCTGTTCAAACAACTTTAACTCTAATCCTGATCATACCAAAAAAAAAAAAAAAAGTTCTTACGACCAATATAATTCTTTGTTCTGTTGTAAAAAATTTTCATTCGATTTGGTAACATTTTTGTGTCTATTAAATATTTCAGATTGTCATGACACACATTCTCAAGCCAATTTTTATTCATTTCTTGTTTCTATTTACAAATAAAATTTGTCTTGTTTGCTGTGATTAATTTATAATTTTTTTACACAGGATTGTGTGTGTGAAAAAATAAAAGCCATTACTTTCATAAAGACATTTCAAACGCTATTTGAAAGTTTTAATATTGCATCCCAATTATTTTATTTATACAACAAATAATTTACTATGTACAATAATTTATAAATGATGAGCTGTATGCATTTTTTAAAGCATATTTGGGCTCTTTATATACATTTGGGAGTATATGATGATTCACCAGTTAAAAATGTCTCGTTAATATGAATGAATGATGCTTTTTTGAAGGATATATAAATGCATAAATATACATTCTGTTTTCATTAAAATGCGTTAAAAAAATTCGTTCTAATGCATCCTATCGAAACTGTACAAGTTTTGTTTGGCACAAGTCACTAAGTTATTAAAGTGATTTTGTTTTCTAAGGCGACAGTTTGTCATGAGCAATAGCAGTATTTTCTCAAAACAGCATCTTGTATACAAGCAGATTGATTACCATATATATTAAGACGTGATACTGTACCTAACAGTGCATATTCTTTTTTTGGTGCAGAAATACGAACAGTTCCTTCAAAAACTGCTCCACTGGGTTTTACTTTAATGATGATGGTTAAAATGGTATCATTCAAAGAATGACCTATATGTTGGGTTTCTGGATACAAAACTCTAGCATCTGTTACGGATTTTAACTTGAGAAGTGCGCACTTTTCTCGCTCAGGTTCCAATAAAGAATTAATGTGCTCAGTCATGAATGCTGCTGCTTTTTTCACATTTTCATTGTAAGGATCCATCGGTAGCGAACTTTCGCAGGTGCACCAGTGCTCTTCGATAGAAGCATCGTCACACGACCTGTTTTCAGGCACAGGCTGGAACAGGGTATACGCTCGCTTTGTGAAATTAAGAGCCAGCTCTTCACTGACATCATCTGGATTTACAAAAGTGAAATTTTCTTGAAGGTGAAGTATGTTTACTAAAGTTGCGTGTAGATCAAATGGTGTAACAAGCCGGTGAGAATTTAAATTTAAAGCTTCGGTTTCTTTCGGGTGTTTTTTCTTGAAGTCGGGTGGCAGATATATCAAAAGCATTGGTAATCTCTCTTCGAGTCGACCTATGTATGTTTTCCGTATGGAACCCCATCTCATGCCGTGATCTCCTAGAACAATAGTAATAGTATTATTAAGGGCTCCTGATTCGTGCAGTGTTCGAAAAAAATACTCATACATGTGATCTGCCGAAGAACCTGTGTTTAAGAAATCATGAGTCAGACTGTTTATCCACGAAAATGCAAAATATTTCCTATCTCTGAAATTGGAAGCAAAGAGTTCTGTCCAGTGAAGAACAGCTTCTGTTTCGGACACCGATCCGACGCAGGCATAAGTGCTGATTTGCTTGAAGCTTCTTAAAGCATTTTCGTAAGCTAATATAAAAGGACGAAAGTAATAATCGGTTGGTTGATAATGAAATCCTTCTTTAACATAATTAAAAGATGACATATGAGGAAAGTCTTCCGCATATAGTGTTCTGTATCCTTTTTTGGCGAACCGTTTCCATAGAAAATTACAGTCATCTAAAGGTTCTGTCTCTGATGTATTCCAGCAGACATGCGGTAGCTCCCGTTCATCATATCCTACTAGTAAGGGAATAAGATTAGGAAAAGTATTATCACCAACTTTATTAAACCCAAACATTTCAATAGCATCCATTTTATCAATTAAGTAGCGAGACGTTTTTTTCAACTGCCTATGCATGTTCAATCGGGACATTGCGTCGACTCCTATTATCAAAACGCTGTAACCAGGTTCATTGTGTTTTTTGCATCGCTTTTCGACTTTTCGCTTGTTGTGGATGAAGCTGTGGTACTCTTCATAAATTTCTGTTCCCTCTAAGTCATAACATAGTACTTTTAT
Organism: Trichonephila inaurata madagascariensis; assembly: GCA_019973955.1. Classification (NCBI taxonomy): domain Eukaryota; kingdom Metazoa; phylum Arthropoda; class Arachnida; order Araneae; family Nephilidae; genus Trichonephila; species Trichonephila inaurata. The sequence goes on along the minus strand of BMAV01017315.1, from coordinate 94,296 downwards.
GAATTCAGCTTCAATTTTAACTTCGTCAGTGAATGAATGTTTCGGCCCGTACCTGAAATGAAAAAGTACCATATTTTTCAATTAATTATAATATATCTTGTATAAACTGTAAGTATAAAGCACAAAATGTTTGTAATTGTAATATATTGCTCAAAAGTAAAATTAAATAAACGTTCAAATATAAATGTATAAATTATTTTTAAAGATAAAAATTTTTCTGTCTAAAAATAAAGAAAAACTCATCCACAAAGATATTATTTGTATTTAAGGTATCCAACTACTTGTGACAACTTTTTTTTAAAAAAAAAAATGGAGATATGGAGATTTTTTTTTGTGTGTGTGGTTTTTAGATTTATTTAGTACATTTTAAAAGAAAAAAGGCTAAAATTAAGAAGAGAAAAAATAGATTATTACTGCTAAAATGGTAAAAATTGACAAATATATATATATATATATATATAAACGGGCTCGCTCTGTACAAAAAGTAAATGAACAAATTCTCAATTTTTCAATTTTGATGTACTTTGCCATTCCTTTTTGAAATGACCTCAGGATAACAGATATTTTAATTTATACTAAAATTCTACAGCACTTTATATTAGTTATTATATGAATCGCTTAATAAAACAGTGATTATATTCACATAAAGAGCTGTAAATTTTGTAACAAAACAGTGATTGATAAACCTGAAGGTTAAAACAATTTTACTGTTATACAGAACATACACAAAAAATTTCAGCAGAATTATTTGAAAAACTTCTTTTTTTAGCAATCGCTATCCCCATGAGCTTTTCGTAAAAAACACATTTCGAGTAAAACGCATTTTAAAATTTGACATCTTAGGTAAAGTTACGGCATCTGCTTTTATAATAAAACACTTGCAGTTTTTGTTCTAGTAAATGGAAAATAAAAACCTTGGTATTTTTTTATAAAAATAATAAGATGGCCTGTAAAAATCATAAAAAAATGGTCAGTTTTTTAAAAAAAAATCATGATTTTAAGGTAGTCGGATACCTTAAGTGTTATTCTTGCATTTTCGTCTGAAGGAGTAGAGAGGAGTTATTTAAAAAAAATTTCTTTATTATTATTTCGCTAAAAGTTAAAGGTAGTCATTTACTGTACATTGTTAGCAATATTTTTATTATTATTTTATTGTTATTTATTTATTTATATTATTATTTATTGTTATTTATTTATTTATATTATTATTTTATTGTTATTTATTTATTTATTTATATTATTATTATTTATATATTTATATTATTATTTATTTAGTTATATTATTATTATTTATATTATTATTATTATATTATTATTATTATATTATTATTTATTTATTTATATTATTTATTATTATGATATTAGATTTATTTCGATAATTTAACGCAAATAGATTTAATATCTCTAGATAAAGCAAGGACCAATTAAACATAAATTTTCAAAAAATAAAAAAAAATTACTGATTTAAAATTTCAAAATAATAGACGAAAAAAATAAAAATGCCAAGAAGCAGAAAAAGTTACAAAAAAGTGAGTAATATATTTCGCTACAAATATTTGATTAATTTATACCTGTCATAAAAGGCGTATAACTTAACACAACATCGTGTTAAATCAATTACGAAACTGTGTTTGCATGGCGATCGAAAGTGTACCACCCAATTTTCAGAGCAGTGACCGAAAACCAGTATAACTGTAGAAGAAAGGAACAAGCGCTCATTTCTCTTCATAGGTAAGTCAAGTTTTAAGTAGATGTTAACATTGACGTATTACAAGTATTATATAAATATATATATATATATATACTAGAAACCTTTTACCAGTAAAATGTAGCTATTTAAAAGTAAGGAAATTTTCGTGTATTGGGGTCAATGATTGTCGCAGACATCTATTGTGTAGACTCTCGATATACAGTCCGTCTCTAAACTTGGAAAAACAATTCTTCTCAATGTACAAAGACAAAATCGGAATAATAATGACAAAATGTAGTGATCTTTGCACTAAAAATATAAAAAACAATAATCGGAAAATCAAACTGAAATGAAACAATACAAAAGGAAATACAATACATACATAGAACAAGTAATATAAAAAAAAAAAATTAAGTCAATTCCTACTTAGATCAACAAAGAAAAATTTTATTTTAGCTACTTTTTATTAAATAGTTACAATTAATATAAATATGTATATACATATGACAGAACCACAACATTAAGTGGTAATTAATTTTTATTAATTATCATTAAAGTATCGTATTGTCATCCAAAACAATCGTGTCTTTAAAATTTCAGTTCAACTGAATGCTTTAAAACGTGAGAAAAAAAACCTTTTCAAGTTTTGGCACAAGTCGTCAAAAGGGTCACTAAGTCGCCAAAAATGATACCAACTTGGCTGTATTTGTAATTCTTTAAATAATAAGTTTTAATCAATTAATTTTTATTAATTATAATTAAATTATTGTATTGTCATCCAAAATAATCATGTATATAAAATTTCAGCTCAATTGAGCGCTTTAAAATGTATTTTATTAACGATTGAAAATTCCACCAAGATAAAAATAAATAAATATATAGAGAGTGTGAGCTAATAGTAGGAATTGAAAAATCGTGTCCCAAAAGTATGGAAAGAAAACTCATTATAAAGAAACTGTGTACGGAAACCTATACATAATATCTCGTGGACTCTTCATTTATTTTGAATACCACAAACACACGATTTTCCATAGAAAGTACCAACTTTTGTAACATTTGACTCATCTATTTTGTACCATGTTCGTTCTATAAAATTTTTCAACTCATTTAAGGAGAAATACTGTCTCTCATTTTCATAAAGGTGACCTGTAAGGGTGCCTCACATGTTTTCGATGGGATTCACATCAGGTGTGAAAGAGGTTAATCGAGAACTGCAACATTCCTTCAGTTTAAGAATTTGTGAATTTTGAGGTATGAATAAGAATATTGTCCTATTCGCGGGCCATTTAAAAGTTTACCGGAAGGCAATAAATTACGTTCTACAATATTTGTGTGTATATAATATTCGATGTAAATATTATTTGGGAAAATTCTTAACTTTGCGGATACCAAATTTCAGTAAATTTTGCATATAATGTTATTATTGTAATTAATGATTTTATTTCTTTGTAAAACAAAAAACAAATTATTTCGTAATAAATTGTTAAAGCTGTTTTCGCCATATGCACAAGAGCGTGAACTTAACGCTGAACATATTTTTAGACAGCCCCAGACAGAAAAAATGCCTCGATTTTTATAAAAATTTGTGACATTCGAAATAATGTATTTGCTTATAATATAGTGTTTTTAAAATTTCAAAATATTTCATAAATAATTAGTTTTTCCTTTAAACATGTAAATTGATAGATCATTTAGTATTATGGTATAGGAGAAAAAAATGCAAAACACATTTTGTACAAGAAAAAGTGCATCAACTCGGATAAAAATGAGTGGTATGATAAAATAAGTGATTCTCTACAGCAGGGATACTCAACCTTTTTTCCTGCTGGGCCGCATACATATGTCAGCTATTTCACGCGGGCAGCATACATATGTTAATTATTTCACGTGGGCCGCATGGAGGAGGAGGGGGGAGAAATGCTTTAAGACGAAGATAACATTGGAAAATATGGAAAATTGATCAAAATATTATAACTCCTCTGTTTCGCTTTTTTTAATTATTATTTTTTACATTTTTTATTTTTGTCACTAACATTAAATTAGAAGCATTTAAGAAACACTCCTTCACAATTTCTGTATTAATATAAACGATTTCATATGATTACCAATAATATAACAAACTTCACAGGATGTCTTTGTTACCGCTGTGATATTACCACTGACAAAACACTTTGTTACTGTTGCAAAGATTATTCAAGAAAACCTATTTATCACCTCTTGAAATAGATCTTCGAGGAAAAATGTTATTGAATTCCTGTTATTGAAGTGTTAGTGAATGATTCCTGTTTATTGACATTTTTTAAATACAGCACTTTCGTGACAAATCAAACAATTACTAATCCATATTTGTTGTTCACTGCAAAATAGTCAACCTCCCAATCGTCTTGAAACGATATATGTTCTTCGAATACTTTTCGCTTGCAAGGTGTGAAAGATAGTTAAAAATTAGTTCCACCCATAAAATTGTAGTTACTCCACTGTTGTCTGTTATCACTAACCGTAACTGTTCCAAATATAAAAAGAATAGCAATTCGTATCCGTACGACACTGACAGCAAAAGCAAAATTGATATAATTTATTTATTGACAAAGAATTTCCCACCAAATTTTTAATACAATGTTCTTAAATAAGTAAATTTCTCAGAGCAATGGGCCATATGACCTGGTCACTTAAAAAGGCTCGGTGGGCCGCAGGTTGAGTATCGCTGCTCTACAGGATAATGAGACCAGAATATAATATTAATGTTGGAGTACTTTTATATCTGAAAAAATATTCGGTTTTTGGGTCCTATTCTTTAACATTAGCCGAAAACAGCCTTAAGTCAAAACCATTTACATTACGCCTTTTTCCAAACCTTTGAAAAAACAGTTTTCTAAATTTTTAGGTCGGATTATGCATGTATAATTGGATATGCTAATATTTACATGCTGAAAAAGAATGAAGTCAGTGATTTTATGTATAATGTATATCAGAGGTCACCAAAGTGGTGGTCCATGAACCAATAATGTTCCGCGAGAAAATTTAGCTGGTCCCTAGAAAAATATGGAATATACTCACTTATCACGTTAAGTTATGTTTTAAGATGCATTGATTGCGTTCTTAAATCACAATTTTTTTTATAAATATATTTAACATTCACAAAATCCTATTAGTATCCGTGGGATTTAAATTATGAATTTATTGGTCCGTGAGGTCAAAAAGTTTGGCGACCGCTGATGTATATGATATAATTTGCTTACGATCAAATCCTATGGTATATTGCGCAATCAATTATTAGTTCTTGCACTCAGAAATAAATTGTGGTACAATATCGGGAGAAGTGGTGGCGATGAAGTTTGCCTTACAGATAAAATACTACGAGAACTTCACACCTAACTCTCTCGTCTAATTTCCTTGGTTTTTTACATTACTGAATAATGTTCATTTAATAAGTATGAACATCATGCGTAGAAATCAATCTACAAATATTTCCGGATGTTGACCAGAAACAGAACAGAAGTAAGCTTGAAAAAAAATTCTTTGAACAGGTGAGGACAAATGAAAATATTTATGATATATTTTGTATATTTTAGAAATAAAAAAAGAGAAAAGGATGCACACACATAAAATCTACAAAGAAATAAATATTTTTGAATGCATTTAGATTATGTTGGGTCGGTAACCGTATTACAATAGGGAGAATACTTATTTCTGCATAATGTCACGTTGAATGCATTCAAGCACGTCTAAAAATGTTTCTCTCGAAAAGAATAATTCCAAAGAGGAATGCTGTTTCTCCCATGAAAAACGTGAAAGTTTCCAATAGCTGTTTTTTCATTATGTACCCGTACATAAAATAAGAAAATGTAAAAATTTTTTTACTATTATACTTAAGACTTCTTAACTTGATTTTTCCAATTTTTAATTTACACTGATGTTTTTTTTTTAAATATGTGGATTAATGATATATATTTTCGAAAACAATATAATTAACCGCTTGAATAAGCGTTTTATTGAATACTGTCGTTCCGTTTCCACACGATATCTAGATTGCCGCCGAGTACATCTGGTGCTTTTCCGGTGTAATACTAACAGTCATCGTTAAAAGTGTGTATGCGTCACTTGTTACAAACTTTTTATCTATTCTTAAACACTTTAAATTATTTTGGAATTATTTTTGTATTAAAAAAAAATTCAATGAAACGATAAAGTAAGATCTTTAAAAAGGATTTGAAAAAATGGGATGTTCCTTAATTTGAAGTTTAAAAAAAAAGCAGAGATTTAAATAACTAAAAATAAAGAGATAACCTAGAGATGTTCTGCGTTTAATGTTTTCGGTCGCGAGATTATATCCGCTATTGAATGGTTTAAAAGACTGCAAGAGAGAGGGATTGTCGAAATATATATATATACAAAAAGTAAAAACTAAATGAGAAAATATGGAGAAAAATAGCAGCAATATGTAAGAGTGTGTGTGCTATAATTAATAAATAAATACATGTTTATAAAATTAATATCACACAAATTTTATTTATAACTAAGTACAAGCTATAAATAAGTATAAGATCGTGTTTTGTGTATATTATAATTAGCGGGTTTTGATCAATGCGATAATTTTGTCAGATTTGAACACTTACAATTCATTACAAGACTTTAAATGAGTAAGTCACTTTAAGTCAAATTTAAATTTAGATTGCCATTCTTAAGCCTTTCACTTAAAGTTTTTAAAACTATCAAACAAACAATATGGAAATATACCTGTATATTATTTGAGTAAATTTCTATCACTTTATAACCATTTTAAGGCAAATAAATAACAATCTAAGAAGAAATCTATTCACACTTTCATTCCATATTTTCATAATTCCTAGATATTTACATTAGTTTTCTTCTAAATCAGTATTTTAAAAAAATAAATGACACAAATTCACAAAAGAAATGACAAAAAATACTTTTTAAAATTCATAAAAGAATCTAATAAGCACATACATAAACTAACGTATATACATTTGTACTTCGTTCAAATTTATTTTTAGAGTGTTCCTTTAATACTCTATAAAGAAATTTTTGTTGTTTAGACATTCCTATAAATCAGTGATTCTCAACCTTTCTTTTGTTGCGGTATACTTTTAACGATTTCAGAATTTCGCAGCCCTCAAACAATAAAATAAATTTAAAATGTATGACAAAGACAACGAAAGGTTTATTCAATAATTAATTACAACAATACATTTAAAGCAAAATTTCAGCTTGATGATTTTTGCTAATTTTGTTTATATTTGGTCGTAAAAATGATAATGCCCCCGTCTCATTTTGTCATTTACATTTAAAAGTTGCGATTTTTTTTTTCATTTTTATATTTGTAATGCTGAAAATCCAAACTCCTACAAATAATATATAGAAAATTGTTACATTATTTTTAAAGCTTTTTTGTGTGGATATTATGGGATATATATAATCGCCTCTAATTTTAATCCAAAATGAATTAATTGACTCTTCTGAATGTTTTGAAATTAAATCTCGATTATTACAGAGCGAAATTAGTTCTTCTTTATTCAAAGTTAACTCATGAACAGCTGTACCCGTTATCACAAATAAATTACGAACCCAATCACATTTTTCTTTTATATCTAAAATTTGGGGAGTAATGAATATTTCTCTCTACTACTGTTGTCAAATAGTCAATACCAATTTTATGAATAATTTATTTCTATAAAAGACCGAATAATTCAGTTCTGGATTTTTTTTCTCAGAATATACTCAGAGGAAAAAAATTAATAATTTAAAAAAAAAAAAAATTGGCGGCACATAGAAGTGCCGCGTCACAATGGTTGAGAATCACAGTTTTAAATAAACAGGAATTGTATCCCTTTATATTTATGACAAATTTTAGATGAGATCAATTTATATATTTCTTTGCCAAACCACAGTAGGTCAATAGTCACAGTCGTGAATTTAATGGAAGGTGATATTCGTGACTTCAATCCTAATTTGGAGTCCTGATTTCACTGAATACCATTGTGCTGGTTTTGGAAAAACAGCAATGTAATATATTCATTGTCTGTGTCTCAAGAATCTAACGTGACTTTATCAGAAATTAGAAAGACATTTCTAATTTTATTTGTTAATTTCTGTGATCATTCTCAAAACTTGACATTTCTACAACTTTTTCCCTTTTTTTAGCGTTTTATTTTCTTGCGTGGAATTTCCAAGAAATTTTTTTGAGAGTTTATATTTAGTACGTTATGTTATACGAATATTTTCGTATTTATTTTTCAGTGCTTGGAACATTTAATGTGTTTCTCTTAAGCAACCTCAAATATTATGAGTGAAATAGCTGTGCCGTTCAAGGTCAAACAAGGTTCAACACAAAAAATAAGGTCGAAGTTTACGGGTGTGCGTTATACGCCGGGTGTAAAAATAATAGCTTTAAAAATAAAAAATAAGATGAATATAGAAGAAATAATATGTATATGAAAAAAATTAAGACTTCTACATAAATCGGAATACTGTTTTTTTAAAATAGATGACATTTCTAATGAGCTTAAAGTGTTTAGTTTAAGAAGTATATTATTTTTTCATAATTTGGGGATAATATCTCGAATAAATGACTTCAAAACATAACAGCATTGTACACGAACACTTCAGGTTCCCTCGTAAAAAAGGGAGTGCGCGTTATACGATGAATATACCTAAAAATAAAAAAATGCAGCTTAAAGTATGGGTGCACGTTATACGTCGGATTTTACGGTACATAAATATTAAACATATTATTCAAGCGATATCTGTTTATAAATGAACATTTTAGGGGAAGGGGAAGTAATAAGGATGTGTATAACTATAAATAATTGTAAAAAAATTATATTTACATTCTTGTTCTTTTAAAATTCTAAGACTTTTTACAAGCTTTCTAATTAAAAACCAATTAAAGAAATAATTCACTTGATATGAAAGAATACCTACCCAATGTAATTATCACTAAGACCGTCTTTGACTCTAGAGACTTCCATATGGTCGCATGTTATTTCCGAAATATTCAAATTCCAGCTCTTAACAGCTTCTTTGTCTATAATTAACATATTTCCTTCTGTTTTTGTTAATGGTTCATGATGCTGTAATAAGAAGAAAAAAATACATCTGAAAAGTTCATCTTAAACTTCTATTACTTTTACTGAATTGCATACGTTTCAGCGAATAAAGGAAGAACTTTAATACTTAGCCTTAAATAAGAACTTAAGGTATCCGACTACGTTCGGAACCGTGATTTTAAAAAAGCGCATAAATGGATAATTTTCATGATATTTAGTATCACTTAGATTAGATACATGCATAAAATTGCTTTATGGACATATTGACAAAAAAAATTATTTAAATATAATATTTCGGCAAAAAATTAACTTAGAGTAATCTTTTTTCAAAATGTTCTCCTTTTGTGTGAAAAATGCTTCTATTATAATAATATTTTGCCTGTATATAGCTCAGATCTCTGTACAAAGGCTCAACTATAATTTTTTAAAAATTCACATTATTTTCAGATTTACAACCCATTGAAATAATTATCAGCGTTTTTTTTCTTAAAATTTCTCCCCTCTGTTGTCGTAAAACATGGATAAACCCTGTTCTAAGTTATATATGTCAAAAATTCTAGTTGAGCCTCCGTATAGAGGTCTGAGCTACATACAGGCAAAATATTATTGTAATAGAAGCATTTTTCACAAAAGGAGAATATTTTGAAAATGGGTCATTCTATGTTCATTTTTTGTCAAAATATTGTACTTGAATATAATTTTTTTTATTGTAATATTATTCTTAAAACAATTTTAAATACATTTTCTAATCTAAGTGTCACTAAATATCATAAATATTATCCATTTACACGCTTTTGGCAAAATCATGGTTCCGAACGTAGTCGAATACCTTAAAGACCGTTCAAGTATCTCAATTAACTTAATATCAGCAAGTAACATTTTCCCAAGTTTTAAGTAATAAAATAAATGTGCTAAAATAGATCGAAAGCGACATGAAGGATATATTTGATGAGTATGATTTTGAAATATGTCAAACAACGAATCAAACAGTGTAAAAAACTAGTTATATTAAGTTTTATCTTAATAAGAAATTTTTGGTGGCATAGAGAGCAGTAAACATTAATTAGTAATAATTCTAAAAATTATTGCTTATCTGTAGCTTCATAGGTAATTATAACAATTCGCATACTTCAATTACATATTTTAATGTTTTTTTTTTAAATATAAATAACGTGGAGTCACACACACACACACAATGAATATAAAAAATCCTCCATTATAAAAGAGAAGTATTAATTAACAACAGTAACTGTGTTATTGACTGAAAATGAAGACATTCTACAATGAATGCTCATTCAATATTAACTAAAAAGAAATCCAAATTTCTAACGCGCGTTGGTCTGTAATAAAATAAATACATACTAGTGTACTTCTAAGTAAACAAGTGACATAAAAAAAATTTCTTTTGAAATTTCCTACTTTGGTCGATAAAGCAAAATTTTATTTTACTTAATTAAATTTAATTTTATGAACTAATACTTGAAAAAACTGTATTAACATCAAGTGTCATCCACTACAAGTTTAAAAAAATGTATTTGAACTAGTGTGGATGACTAAAATGAATAAGTATTTGAAGTCAAGAAATAATTCGTTAGAAAAACCTGCTGGCGCCATCTGTTGCAGCTAGTACTAATTTCGCCGGAAATAAAATTAAAATTAATTTAAATTTTTAAGAAAAATAAAATTTAACAAAGGAATTTATATTTGAAAAAACTGTGCAACATCAAATGTCATCCACTATAAGTTTAAAAAAATGTATTTGAACTTTTGAGTGGACGTGAATAAGAAGTGTTTTATTAACGATTGAAAATTTTAATATGATATAATATATATATATATATATATATATATATATATATATATATATATATATGGAGAGTGTGAACTAATAGTAGGAATTGAAAATAGGGGAAATATATAAGGATAAGGATTAAACTGTGGAAAGCGAAGGCATTCATTAAATTTACTTCACTGCAAATCTTCAATATTTTTACTATAATTACATGATTTAAGAGTATCTGCTTAAATTATGTAATTATGGTAACCAAAGAGTAAGGACCCCGCCCCTAACCCAATGACTGAGTTAGTCACTTTCATAGTTAGTTGGTGGCGTTCAAAATTTGATTTTACCCGAGTCCAAATAACAAAATAATTTGCTATACTTAACTGAAAAATACTTATTGTTATTAAGAATTCATTTTGTCCTTGTTAGTCACTTCAAATAACATTATCTGAAAAGTAAA
>BMAV01017315.1:41007-83286 GCA_019973955.1 Trichonephila inaurata madagascariensis | reverse complement strand
TATGCAGACAGTCTTTCTTGCTCCAGCGAATTGTTCGTGCTGATACATGTGCTGAAAATAAGCCTTATTCCAGACGCAAGGTCCGTGATATGGCTGTATAATCCTGTGAGGCTGACCTGAAAACATGTTTGTTCTCTCGAACGTTAGTGGCAGGAGGCCACTGTGGCGTTCAAGATGATTCTACTGAACCCATAGATTCCATATTCGGGTGACAGTCACTGGATTTGAACCAATGCGAGTAGCAATATCATGGAACAATAAACTGCACTTTTGACAGGCCACGAACCTGAAGTTATAGAATTTTGACACATGCTGACCGATGATTATCCTTCTTAATACAATCTTCTCACAACCAACCAAGATTAAAATGCGTCCTTCCGAAAGATAAACCCGATGCGTTATTTCCCTTTTATAAAGAGTTTGAGATGTCGTTTCTCCCTCCTGCATCGTTCGAATGCGCTTACGTGGTACTTATTAGCATTTTCTTCTTTTCATACCAATTTGACGTTTGTGTCATCGCTCATTTATGGTGTTGCAATTTTAAAGGACAGCAAGTAAGAATTTTTATTATTTGGCTATCTTGCTTTAGAGACTAAAATTGAAAAAAGGCATCAACTATTACTTTACTGCTCAAATATGGTATCATGTCCTCAATAATCGATTTTTTTTATATAATGTTAATAAAAATCAAAGTAAATCACCGTTAACTATGCCATCTGAAAATTAAAAGGAGTTTTAGATGAGTTTTTGATATTCCTTTTGTGGCACACACAAGAGACTTCTCAGCTATGCATATAGCTGAGATCAAAAAGATAATCTTTCCACTTTCTGCTTCTCTTCTCAAGCATACTTTAAAGATTAATCATGCGATTAAGATTTCTGTCAACGAGATCGAAACTGCTGATTTCATGAATAGTATAAAAGGATTCAATAAAATAGGTTACGTGCATTTGTTCAAATGTCATTTACGTTCAAAAAACTAGAATATGAAATTTGATTGTGCATTGAATTTGACAAACATATTCCTTCTTCCCGACAAAGAAACAGCAATGTTTCGTGTAAAAAAGAAACTGGCGCAATTTTTAATCAATATTGAATTCGACAGTACTTACGTTTTCCCACCTCCCAACATAATTTTTAAAAAAATAATTTTGGGCTTTTCTCACCTTTTCTCCCCCTCCAATAAAGGCTTAATTTAAAGCATGTTCAGTTGTGCTTCAAATGCAGTGTCGTGGCTGCGGTAGCCTAGGGGTTATGGTCTCGAATTCTGGACCGGAGTGTTATGCGTTCGATCCCAAGTGCAGCTGAGTTAGTGAGTGAGTGAATATTAACGTCACACTTTTCAGCTACACAAGGGCTTTTGGCGACGGACCTTGTAATTCTGAATCATGGTCAAGTGACGAGGACGACACCTGAGCTGGCACCCTCTCCTAACAACCACACCACACCAACGGGGGAGGACGTTTGAGGTCTCGACAGATTTAACGCGCATCGCTCCCCTACACGAAAGATCTTCAGTGGTACTAGGCTCGAACTCATAACACGCCAGCCACGAGTCCGTTACCTTGACCACTTGGCTACCGCGGCCACCCAAGGGCAGCTGAAGACCAGAGAAGTAGAGGGGCTGATGCACGTGGCGTAGCTCAAAGATATCCTAGTTGCATGGAGCAGAAGTTAGGACAGAGGGGTGCCAGTTCAGGTGTCATTCTCGTCATTTGGCCATGGTTCAATATTACGAGATCCGTCGCCGATATTCTCCGTCCTGCCTTTTTGTGTGACGTTACTAAACACTTACTCAAGTACAGTAACATGACGCATGAATGATTTGTAATTTTTGATAAATACATCACCGAAAAAAAAAAACTACTTATTTCTGAAGTGTCTTTCAAAAAAGCATTCTAATCCAATTAATCTCAAAATCAAAACTCCTGGAAGGTTTCATAAACATATTTAAAAATAATCTCAAGTTCAAAAGAAACAGCTACGATACGCGAAAAGGACGAGTTCAAAAGTGTTATAAAAAAATCAGCATTGTGTCGTCCTCCTAACAATCGTAAGAAAGCTAACAAAACATCCACACACACGCACACGCACACATACACAAGCTCTTAATCCCTTTTCCTAAAGTAAATGCCCTGTAATTGGAAAGCCTTACTTACTTTAAATAACCTTTGAAACCATATTTAGTACTTTTTGAAACTTCTGATAATACATAAATGTATTAATCAATAAATTAGTCAAAAACTTTATTTTCTGTTTTAATGGGTTTTTTAATATGACAAACAAATTGAAATATAACTTTGTTTTTCTAATACAAGAAAAAAAAACTGTAATAGATTTTATAGGGCTGTTATGCATAAAAATATATTCCACGCCGAACAAATTACATTTAAAACCCATGATTACTGTCCACTTTATGAATAAATTGTATAATCAAGTATTTTAAACAAACGGCAAACCATAAAACAAGTAAAATAATGCATCAAAAAATGGCGGATAAAGTTTTTCTAGAAGAGCGGTTTTACACATGAGAAATTTATCAGATACAAAATTTCTTATAAAAAAAATTCTAAACAATTTCTCCTTGAACAATCTCTCTTCCTCTTTTTTTTTAAATAGAATTTGTTTTTTATACACATCCGAAAATACGTTCTTTTTCAAATTTTTTGGTTACATATTCAAAAGTAATTCGAAAATGATTAATTATTTAATACGCTTCTCATATTATTATTGGTAAGCATATTTTTGAGATTTTAATGGTAATTTTCATAAAAAAAATTGTTTTTAATTTCATTTACAATCTTTTTTTTTCTGTAGAAAAAGAAGCCTATTTTCAGAACATCACAATGCTTTACTGAAAATATGAAAAACAATTTTCCACATATCATTTATCACAGTTTCAAATAAAAATTCTTGAATGAGAGGAGCAAAATTTATGGGAATTAAATAATGAAATATATAACAAGTTCTTAGTAATACACGCGAAAGTTTACTAGAAATATAAATATAGTTTGACTAGATGAAACACTTTTTTATTCATTGTGTTCTTTTGTTATAGTAACGTTACGAAATAACAATTACATGTGAAAACAGCATGGAGCGTAGAGTGAAAAAAGATAAATAACGACTCAAACGTGAGTTTGAGGAAAACTTGAAAACAATGGGATGTTTTTTTGAGTGTATTTAATGACGAAAGGGAGTGACGCGAAAATTTCTCCAGAGATGAAACTAGAAATATCAGAATACTGAAAGAAGTACTGAAATATGTGACTGATGTGTAAGAAGTTTTTCTTTTCTTCCTAGTTTCCTTTACGAGAGAATCAAACAATGTAAGTACTCAGACATTTTTAAAAATATAATTATTTAAAATTCTGTTCCAGCATTTAATAACAATCAATCTTCAGTTGTAAATATTTAGCTTAGAATTTTTAGAAAATAATTGAATGTTTTGAATAACACGCCAGTTTTTATAATTCTGAGCTAAAAAACTCAGTTTTTGTACTCAAAGTTGTCCAAGCAGTGATTTCAAGTTAATATCAAAATATTTCAAAAAAATACTTCCCAATTTTGACTTTTGATCATTAAAATTATAATTTTTCATTTGATTCGTTTGAAAAAGTTCCTTGGCAGAGTAATTATTCATTAAAAAGGTAGATAAAATATCTTAATATTGCTTCAATATAAATAAATATTTCAATGTTTCAAAAAATAAAATGGAAAATTATTTTGATTTGTAAAATATAGGTTAAAAAAAATTCGGTTTCTAATTCATACATGACTTTCATTACTTAAAGTAATTAATGAAAAAATAAAATAATCTGCATCCCTATTGTTTTTAAAGAAATATGTGTAAGAATGTGTGAATATAAAATGATTTATACTGACGGTATTCTTACAAATTTTTATCTGCAAAAATCCAATCAATCCATTGAACGATTGGATTTCTGCTTAGTTTTAGTAATCTTCTTACACGCTTGACAAATAGCTACTTTTTTTTCTCCCACAAGGAAAGTAATAATAATAATAATAATAATTTGAAAAAAAGAAAAGACTATTTTATCACGATTATAAATATTCTATAACAATGGGACATGATTTTCCATAATTTTTTGCTGATTATCTCGTAAAACGGCAAATTTTTGAAAAGGATTAAGTACTCAACTATTCTTTTGAAGCTTTAAACAACAAATGAATAACATGTAAAGTATTAAAGCGTTAATTTTTACTAAACTTTTTCACTATAAGATCATTGTCTTACGTATAGTTTTGGCATCAAACTGCATACAAGATCTCGCACTTGTTTTTCTGCGTATTTAGAGGGGAAAATATTTCTCGAGTATCTTCATCTAAATTGCTAAGAAAATTTGTTTATTGCATACTATTTTATTCATTATTAATAATCTATTTGATTAATTTAATTTATTACCTAAATTTAATTTTAAAAAAATGTCAAGATTTTTATTTGTTCATATTTTCCAATGTTCTAATTTAAAACAATTTTAATTTTAAAAAAGTATATAATAATTTAAGAAGGGACTCCATAGACTCCCATTGCATTCATCATTGCTATAAACCTTTGAGCTTGAATAAAAGTTATTCAAAAAGTTGCACACCTGAATAAATTAGTTGCATGGAATGAAATTCAGAAAAAAACGATCCTTGAATTAATATTTCCAGTTTTTATTAGATATAACATCTTAACTTGATATTTTTAATTATTATTATTCTAAAACTTTGTGTGATAGATTGCTCTTTCTAAATAACTACTTAAATTTAATCCTAAAATGGAATTCAGCGTATGAACATAATCTGTGAATCAATATAAATTTAAAAATAACCATAATAGAAAAAGACCACAATAAGTATTAATATAAAAAAGTAATATAATTCCCTATTTGTCAATCCTATAGAGAAGATATTAAGTACAATTTTTGTATAATTTAATGTCTTTTACTACACAAAAATAGTTTATCCCGATTTCTTAAGAACTTCTCAACTCAATTAACAATTATTTTTATTTTACAAATCGCTACATAATTTAAAAATGTATAACTATCTTTCCGTACATTTTTGAAAACAATTACTTGAATTGGCAATTAGAAAGCTTGATATTTGTTTATTCTTTGTTAATATCAATATTGAGTAGACCATCATGTGTCTTTAACAACCTCTGTCAATTATCTGTCAGCAACTATGCACGGTATCAAATGAAATATTTTTGAAAGTTCTATGACCAAATACAAAACTAATAGATACGTTTTTTTTTTTTGTAAACATCAAAGTATATTTGATTTTCTGAAGTCATAAAAGTAGTCAATACATTTTTCATGCATGAATGAATATGATCCAGTTTTCTGAGTCTGGAATATAGCCAAAAATGAACATTTTAAGTATTCCTTCACCGCGCAAGCGTATCTAAGAGGTTTATCCAGCATGACTAAATTCTCAAGACCTTGACAATGGGTTTATTTGTTCAATGGTAAACATTTGCGAACTGTCAGATTTTTTCAAAGGTATGGGAAAGCAGTGGAGGCCTAATGTATGTCACAAAATGAAAGGATAAAAGGAAAATACAAATACGACCTTCACTTTCTAGAAAGGATGGAAATTATGCAAGAAGGTTAAATGTTTCGAGGATACCTTTTGTAACACGGATCCTATTCTTGAAATTTCGAAGAACCGGATTCACAATTATTGTAAGATGGTCTCCTATTGTTAATATTAGAAGTGCGTTCGTATTTGTATACGCGATTATTCGTCATTCCTCTGTTGTCAGTTTGTATGCTCATTACATCTTAGAATTTTGTTTCGTAAAATAATTTAATAATCCGTTAACATTTAACAACATCTACTCTAGTTATTACGTATTTATTTCTCAGTGATGTATTTCGTATTATGATTAAATAGATCACTTTATATTTGTCAATGATATTTCATAATCAAATACGTAATATTGGGTATTAATTTACATATTGATGCATATTTTTAGAAGCTATATTTAAACGTTTTGGAAAATCCTTTAATATAAATATGATTGTCAGCAGTTGCGTTACATACACCCCCGCATCGGGGGGGGGGCAAAGCCTGACTGACGCCAAGTACTTATTTAACCAATTTATAAAATTTTGAAGGCAAAACATGACTTTGCAAGTGGGCCCTAATATTCTTCGTTATGCCACTGCTTGTCAGTGCTGCTACAGCTTAGATTAAAGCAAAATTGTGATTTAGTTTATAAAAAAATCACTAATTCGAATTTTGATACATCTATTATGACTTTTTTTGGAGGAGAATTGGAGCAAGTACTTAAAAAATACACGCCCAGTGGCTGAGTGGTTAGTGTATCGCGCTTCCACACCACAGGTCCGAGGCTCAAACCCCGGGCTGGGCAAGATTGACTCAGTCTTTCATCCCTACTGCAGTGGCTCGATAAATGAGTACCAAGCTGGCTTGGGAACTTAGTGGGGGTTTCGCGTCAGACTGACCACCTGACCGGAACATCTGCTCATGCACCTCAAGACCCAAGGTCGCGTTTACTGAGTTGGGCACAGTAGGCCTTGGCCCTCATGGGTTGTTGCGCCACTTACTTAAGAAATATGTACTGGATCTCGGAATCATTGCACGGAACAAAAGTTAGGATGGGAAGAAAGATCCTTCTCGTTTCCGCTCATTTCTGTTCATCCTAGTCACTTAAATCAGGAATTACATTGTTCGTCATTAACGGCTTACTCTTAGTCTAAAATGATTAAATCAACAAGTCCTAAATATATACAATTATCAATACTTACTAAGCACATTAAGCATTTATAAACATTTTATATATATTAATTATGCACTAATATATCAATCATGTGCATTAGCAACAGAAAAACATCAAACAGCTAATTCCCTAGCACGTTTTACTATTTGATATTTTATTTATTTATTTTGTCAAAAAGGTATAAAAGTTTTTGTATTTCATTGGAGTATCCTTAAGTTTTTAATTTAGTTTTTAAGATAAAGTTCAAACCTCTTGATTCTGTTCCTTAGTTAAAATAAAATTTTATTCACCTCTACTTTCAAATTTACTTGTGCATTTTTATTTCACAATGGTCAACTTGATTTTCACGAGTGACATTAACCTAACGAAAAGTAAAAAAAGCAGTTGACCAAAGAAGCTTGATAAACGTTAGATAAAAATATTCGTTTCCAACTTTAAATTTATTTTTACTAACATTAACTTATTCATATTAAATATAAATATTTATCTTCTTAATTATGTGAAAAGTATTTATCAAAAGTTTCCTTTTTTAGAATAAATGCACTTAATGGGATACATTCTCTCGCTCTGTTATCAGAGAATACGTATTTATTTAAGTTAAAATTAAATGATGTGTATTTGCTTAGAAAAGGAATTGCGCTTGAATGACGTCACATACGAAGCGCAAATTTAAATCAGTTCCTGCCCAGTAGTATAATCGTTCAGTAAAAACAATTATAGATGCGGTTGAATATTTTGAAATAAATTTAAACGAGCATTGTTAGTGGCGATATAAATTAGATTGGGAAGCAGTATAATATTCTTGTATCATCTGCTTTTCATTTGTTATATAGTCTGAAGAACTGCAGTTGTTACATTCCTTAGTATTTTTACTGAGTAATGATGTTACGGAGATTGTCAATAACAATTAAAATGGGTTTTTTCTAAATTGAAATTAAGTATGAAAAACACATATCTTATGAACTTTACAATACCCTTTTAGATAATTTAAAATAGAGAATTTTTTATTTTTTTTTAAATAAAGGACGCAAAAAAATATGTATTATTACTTGTTATTTCCTTTTATTGTAGAAATTTAACTAACATTTTTCTTAACTCTTTCGCTCTTTTAAAACTCTTTTGAAATAAAGATCGTACCTCTTTTATAATTTTCGAATGGAAGTTCTACTTAAAATAGATTTCATTTTCTATGAAAACTCATCTCACGCAAAAACGAAATTCACATATTTTACGTGACGCTCTTACGTGAAAGTTATAATGCGTTTCTAAGGGGCGAGAGTGAAGGTGAGATTACAGAAGAAATGATGATCATGGATGAAACGGTAATGAAGTTTATGAATATATGAAACAATCATGTTCTATAATAAATTTTTATGGTGGATTTTATATGAATATATAATAAAAATTATTTCATTATTTTTTACTACAGTATTTTCATAAATTTAATTGAAAAAGATTTTGAAAGGCATCATTATATGAACCATTATTTCCATTAAGGTATCCGACTACGTTCGGAACCTTGACTTTGCAAAATCGTATAAATGGATAATATTTACGATATCTAGTGACACTTAGATTAGAAAACGTATATAAAATTGTTTTAAGAATAGTATTACAATAAAAAATTATTTAAGTACAATATTTTGACAAAAAATGAACATAGAATGACCCATTTTCAAAATAGTCTCCTTTTATAAAAAATGTTTCTATTATAATAATATTTTGCCTGTATATAGCTCAGACCTCTGTACAGAGGCTGAACTAGAATTTTTGAAATATATAACTTAGAAGTGGATTTATCCATATTTTACTACGACAGAGGGCAGAAATTTTAAGAAAAAAACGACGATAATTAACTCTGAAAATAATGTGAATTTTTCAAAAATGCTAGTTCGGACTCTCTGGAGAAGTCTTTACTATATATAAGCACACACACACACACGAAATATTATTATTATAGAAGCATTTTTTATAAAAAGGAGAACATTTTGATAAAAGGTTATTCTAAGTTAATTTTTGGCCAAAATAGCGTATTTAAATAATTTTTTTTTTGTTATAATGTCCTTGAAACAATTTTATACTTGTATTCTAATCTAAGTGACACTAAATATTATGAAAATTATTCATTTATGCTCTTTTTTAAAATCACGTTTCCTAACGTAGTCGGATACCTTAAGTGGTCAAATTTTTTTTACCCAAAATGTTTTTAAAAAATGCATTACACCACCTGCAAAACACCATACTAATTCCCACCTTCATCACACACAAAAAATGCCGAACAAATGCATTTCTGTACCATAAACCAGTGGTCCCCAACTCCGGGCCGCGGACCGGTTCATGGATTAAATGGTACCGGGCCGCCTAAGGGACATTAAATTATTTTGATTTTATATATTGTGGTGTTTCTCTCTCGGGTTTGTGCGACTTTCCTCGGAAATCACTTTAAATTCCATGTTCAATCACTTTATATTCACTTTTTGGTGTAAATTTATTTTATTCTGAAGACATATTTAAATACAATTAAATTAAAATTATTAAATAAAAACAATCTCAAATATAAGCAAATCAATGTTCCCTCCCCCATAGAGCTGTGGTAAAATTTCCAAACGTTGACCGCTCTGATGTGATAAAAAAAGGTTGAGAAATACTGACACAGACAAACTGTACCACCTTTTCAAAATACTAGCATTAATAATACGTTATAAGAATTAAAAACAAGTGCAAATCAAAGAAAGAAAGAAAATATCATTTCCCGTACAACGTACGGGCAAACCAGTTGCAACCAACTTTCGGTAGCTTGTACGTTGTACGGGCAAACCACTTAAGGGGATAATCCTTTTTAAATCTGCTAAGAAGTTTCAAATTAAAGACTAATAATAATAGATAAAACATATGCTTCAATTTTTTTTTGACTGAATTAAAACTTTAGGACACTTTTTTCAGAAATAACATGGGGGAATTTTAATTAATATTTTAGCATTTTCCTCTGAAGATTTGACAACATTTTAATATCCACTCCATCAACACATTTTTTTTCATTTTCTCTTTTACTGTTTCGAAGCAAATGGGAAATTACACATATGCATTCGTATCAAATTTCAATATTATTTTCTAACTTATTTTAAGTTTCTTTTCAAATCATCATTTGTATCATTATTGTAAAGTACACAGACTCCCAAAAGTTAAGATATATCGTGTATTTCACAGGTCGTGCTTCTATAAAATCTTTGAAAAATTTCTTAAAATGAATCTTTATGAAAGGTAACATGTCATACTAATACTGAAAACTAAAAAATATACATCTACTACTTTATGTGTAGCAGAAAAAATAATTCGACAAGAAAACATGAATTTCCAAAAGGAATCTTTTGAAATTTCAAAGGGTTTCAAAACCTACTTTTTCAATCTCAAACTTTTGACTTGAAAATATGGTTGGTATGTCAAGCAGGACAATTTTACCTGATTCTTAAAGATGGAGGAATATCAGATAGACCTATGCCAGGTTGATAATGCAAGACTGCTTAATCTCTGTCTCAGTATGGTTCAATGTCTTTGCAGCCAGTTTTAAGGCCCATTTCAGGTCGCTCAGATGTACAACAACATTTAAGAATCGTTTTCTAGACTTATCTGTGTGAAGAAACAGAATCATTACTGTAGTTCAACTCATTGCTGCCTATTTGGAGGCAACCGGAAAGAAGCATTTAGCTTATCACAATTTGAGGGCACCTTCTAAATGAAAGCTTCCATGCAAAGAGATTGACTAGATGGGCTTCATTAAGATGAG
This sequence comes from Trichonephila inaurata madagascariensis, assembly GCA_019973955.1. Classification (NCBI taxonomy): domain Eukaryota; kingdom Metazoa; phylum Arthropoda; class Arachnida; order Araneae; family Nephilidae; genus Trichonephila; species Trichonephila inaurata. The sequence continues at coordinate 72,745 of BMAV01017315.1, read as the reverse complement.
TACAGAATAAGGGCCTGAGACTAATTTGAGCTAGAAATCATACTGATTGGTCAATCTGTGCTTATTGCAGATGTGTTTAGATTCCCTTTAAAAAGTGATTATAATACCGTTATGACCTGGAAAAAGTAAGGAGCTAATCGCCATGAATTCAACATTGTTAAAAGACAGTTGGAATAATGGCGTGGTCTTGAATCTCTTTTGAAAACACTATGGAGTTGAATGTGTTCAGTAGAGGCGTTGTAAATGATCAAAGATAAATTAAATCGAATAAGCTCTTTGTAATAATTTTATTCCGATGGACGATGATGTTAGATTGCATCGAACAATTATTGTAGACAAATACCTTCTTGATCAGTGCATTAGCCGAATAAAGAACCATCCACGCCCTTCGCCAGACTTGAATCCGATGGAGCATATTTGGGGCCATCGCGGTATAAGAATTGCAGGACTAAATCCTCTCTTCAAGAGCCCAATTGAAGTGTAACAAGAGGGTTTTGCGGACTAGCTCTTCTGTGAGCTGGTTCATGTGTCCGACAACTTAATCTTACAAATGGAAAACTAATGTCAATCATGTATTTTGGCTAAGAAAGGACATACTCTAAATTAAACTCAGTGGTGCAACAGCCCATGAGGGCCAAGGCCTACTGTGCCCATCTCAGTATACATGACCATTGGGCGCTGAGGTGCACGAGAAGATATCCCGATCAAGTGGTCAGTCTGAAGTGAAATCCTTGGTGTTTAGTCCACAAGCAAGCTTTATACTCATTTATCGACCCACTGAAGGGATGAAAGGCTGAATCGATCTTGCCCAGCCCTAGGATAGAACCCCGGATCTGAGATGTGGAAGCGCATAGCGCTACCACTCACCCACAGGGCCTAAGGAAGGACATGTTCCTTATTAAATTCCATAAATTTGTTAAAATTTTAAAATTACTCAACTTATAATTTTTACCAAAAAAAATCAACTTATTTTTTTTTAAAAAAATAGCTTTTATTTAATACATACATCATTAATGAAGATGACTAAATGTTCATACACATGAAGTAAATTTATGAAGATTTTTTTTATTTAATTTACTTGTGAACTTTTACTTATTTCATTGTTTCAAAATTAGCTCGAGAAACTGCATGTTCCTTAACTTTTGGCCCATGTATTAAACCTCTTTGGGTTGTTTTTAAGACAGTAAATTATTTAAACGGTAAATACTACTGTTTTTACCGGCCATACTATTTGTAAAACGAAAATATCTCGAGTAAGAAACAAGCAAAAAGAAAATATAATTATTCGCAATGCAAATCACGAGTGTACTATATTAGAATAACTATGATTATTTATTAAGATGTGAATAACTGGAATGAAAAATTGGAATAGAGCTACGAATATTTCTAAATTCAAACCTTTGAATTGTATTTCAATTTTGAAAAAAAAAAGAGCCATTCAAAACTTGTAAAAACAATTCTAATAATCCATTACAAATAATAATTAAGAATCAAAATGTGTTTTAAAAATATTTTACAGCTTTATTCTTTTTTAAAAAATCATTGTCAAAACATCTATTTTGCACAATAAAGAAATAAAAAAATATAAAAAATGAATGCTTACTGAGAACTTGAAAGAAAATAAAATTCAAAGGCGGAAAAGGGAATTTTTAAAAAATGTTTACAACGAATGTAATCGCTAGATTGTTTAAACGCTTGCACCATTGAGAATAAAAGGATGAAACAAAGTTGCAATTATAATTGATGATTTTACAAATTTAGTCACAAAATACATTTTCCTATGCATTAAAATTCAGGCAACTGCTTGTCATAGCCATTTGGCATAGAAACATATAGCTAATTGTCAATTTTAACACATGCTGAAAAGACTCGCGTGAAAAATTTATACATAATAAAAGAAGTTTTATTTTTAAATTCACTGCTTAAATAAGAATTTTACAGCGACTGGACATTCTATATATTACAAAGAAAGTGATTTTAGTAATTGCAATTATAAATTGTAATTGTATACTTAGTTTTAATTCATATAATTTCACACTAAGCAGTTTCACTCTAAGCTTCTTTGTCTGTAAATATTTGTAATATTTTTTTTAAATTTCAAACAAAGAAATAACGTAGTTCGTCATCAGCATTTAAGCAATTCAATTTTTAAACGAAGAACGATATTCCATTCAACATCTAAATGCCAATTTTTTTATTCTTTCTTCAATCTGGTTGAAAACTGCGTGTGAGCTGAAATATCTAAAAGTTAATGTTTATAATTAGATAAATTTTATAAATTAAATCGTTTGAGTTGAAATGTTTACCTTTGAGAATTTCCTAGTTTGCTTCTCAAACATCGACACGAGTGAACAATGCAATGGAAGAAGAGATTTAATATTATTTGAAGACCTTGAGCTGTCTTTCCTCATCCTTAAACCGTCTCAATTATAAATAGAAAATAACGCAGACTGAAAACATTTTATGTGTCTCTGTTTAATGCGCTTTTATGATTTATGTATTTGAATTTACACAGTGTATGTATTATACATACATGTGTTTTTTCATACATACGTATGTGTACATGTACGTATTATACATACATGCACGTATATATTATAAAAATGATGATGATGATAAATGGAAGAAATGATTGAGATACGTATATAGTTTAGATATCCTACAAATATATATGTTACTGTGGATGTCCAAAATTGGAGAATGTCGACTTTCACCGGTGAATGTCGACACACACCAAATACGTCGTTGAAAGATCGAATATTGTATTACTATCTTGTACATTCGGACTTTCTCCGATGTATGGCGACAATCACAGATATTCTCTGGTGGAGGTCGAAAAGCGAGCAGCAGACGAAGAGGCGACTGGCAGTTTCCCGCCAAATCCTTTGTTCTGCAGGTAGTCAGTCCGCTTTGTCAGTCTTATGCAAGGTTTGATAGTGTGTACAATGTTTTCTTAATTTTTTTTTCCCAATACCCTAATTTATACTGAATAAATACAGCAGTGAATAGGGATCTTTTTTCTTGAAAAGTTAAATACATTGATTGATCTTCTTGTGCAATTCAGTGTCATAATACTAGTTTAAATTATTGCAATAAATAAGATTTGAATCACATAATTTAGTAAATTTTTTTATTACTATTATTTTATTTTCTCATTTAGAACGTACTATATAATTAAGTAAGTCTTTAATTTCTGTAATTTTCCTTTTTCATTTTGAATGTACGGTGTGTTTTAAGTTCTTGGTCATTCCTCTCAGAAATAGAGGCGAACAATTTATCGTGACTGAATTACGGAGAAGAAAATATAAATGTCCAACATGTTCAACATTCATCATTAGTGCATGGTGAATGTCGATATTTGCCTGTGTAAGTCAGAAATAAGGATATTTAGCAAATATTTCGGACATACACCAATCGACAATGTGAATGGTGACATTCAACAGTGAAAGTTGACATTCTCCAGATTTCGGTGTTCCACCGTAACATACATACATATATGTATATTATTACTCAGAGGACAAAATAGAGTATTATAATTTAGAGATTCAGAAGAAGTATGCCAAGCTTAAAGGCAATGGCCTAATGTACAACCCCGCATCGCAGGATTCAGAGAGCCCAAAGTCTGATTGATGCCAAGTACGAATTTAAACAATTTATGAAATATTGTTATGTAAATCGGGGCTGGCAGATTTTATTCTATCAGTCTCAAAGAGCAATGAAACTTTATAGTAGAAAAACAATCCTTGAAATACAGGATACAGCAGCAACATTCGCAGAATAAATCTCAGAAGCCCTTCACACCTTCTACGGCTTTCAGACACAACTTTGAGTGTCTAAAATACAAGAATGTTAAAGATTATTCGCAAGCACTCGCTCGTCCTACTCAACAGTCGAAGTAATCACCAATTGCTGGTCGACCCTTCAACGGTCAAGAAAGAGAGAGAGAGAGCAAGGGTGTCAAACTCTCAAAGGTTAACCTGGGCCAAACAAACAAGGTTTAACTTTAGGGAGGACCGCAAAAAAAATCAATATTTATAGAAATGTCGGTATATTTTGATTAATACATTGTAACAAACATAAATAAAAGAACAAGAAAAAATTAATGTTTACGTCTTGACACTTAACATCTCATCTCTGCTATCTTTCGTATTTCGGAAATACGCACGTACATTTCAGGATTCTTCGCAAAAAAGGGGATGCGCGTTATACAGAGAATATACCGAAAAATTAAAAATTGCAACTTGAAAGTATGGGTGCGCATTATACGCCGGATTTTACGGTAATTCATTTTTACAAATTTATTACAAGTTACTTAATTATTATGCCTTAAGCCATTTTAAAAATCACACAGAAAAGTAGGAAGTACATGAATTTGTGTGTGAAAATCTTGAATATGAGCAAAATTTTGCACAAAATGTAATAGCATATCAGTGCTCTTATACACATTTATTTTAAATATAAAATTTAAAAAAAAAAAAGAACATAGCTTCTAAGATCCGTTTTGAATAACATTTATTACGTGTTTTACCACTTGTAAAAAATCTCAAATATATATCTGTCCTAAAAACACAATCGTTCAAAATATCCACCAATTTACTTTGCTCAAACTACTACTGACTTCGACAATTTTAGAAGTATACGATTCTCATACATAAACGGAAGAATTCAATGCAAATTACCTGAATGCCTCAGATTTTTGAAAATTTACTTATCTTAACTTACCTTCATGTCAATCAATTATTTTATATCAAGCCACTCTTTTTACAACATGGAATATATTTTCAGCCAAAAATAAAATTTTAATTGATTTAAGTGCAGCCAAATATCTCTTTTTATGGTAACTTCTATGGCTTTTACCTAATTTAATCGAAACAACGAAAAGAAATATGATGCATTATTATAATTTTATTTTTAAGATGATGAAGAGAGAGGTGAAAGAAATATTTTAAGAGAGGGTGAAATCTTTTTAAAAAGTATATTGACAATCTATATATAATTTATAACTTCAATATTTATTCTTAAATAACAATTTTACTTTGAATATTTTAATGAGAAGCAAATTATTTTAACGGAAATTTATTGATATTTTAAAATTTGATTCCTATTCATTTTTTTAGAATGTAAACGAGTTTTAAAATGTTGGCACTGTTAAAGAGTTGGTTTAATTCCATCAGATGGTTTTAAGCGAGGAAAGTGAGCCAGGTAATGTGGGGTTTTTTTCTCATTCAAAACAATTCTAACAAACATTAACAATTTTTTTCTAACTAAATCCAAATTTTTCATGAAGCAAGGTTTCTGATTAGAAAATAAACCATAACAAATAAATGTAAAAAGTTCACACAAGGTTGAGGGGTAGCAACGTCAAATTTATCTGTGAATGCGAAGATCGTGCCAAAAAATCGATGTTACACTCCAAGAAGAAAAATATATTTACGTCATTCACTGAGGGAAATATATTCTCTACTGAATAGAAAAGAAAGAAAAAATTCAACAGTTTGAATTCTCACAAGGATCGTCTTCTTTTATTCCTGTCACTTATTTAGATTCCTAAATACTTTGGGGACCAGATTTGAATACATCACAGAAGCACACAGAAACAAATATCAAAAGATGCATTGTTAGAGCCTCCCAAATTACGATTTCTTTTTCCTGTAATTACACATTAGAATTAATTACGATCTCTAGCAAAGGGAAGTTTAATTTCCTTTTGCCATTCATTACGTAGGCATTCACTTACACGTTGACTGATTTTTGTGACGTAAATCAAAGCGAGAACAGCAAAGAAAAAGAGGAACAAATGTGTATGCCTTACTCGTACTTTCTAATAAATTCTCTGAGTAATAACGATTTCGCTGTAGATTAATCTTTGTGAGTAAAAAAAAAATCAAAAGGGTCATGCATGCTTCACATTCATACCCATTTGCAAGCGAGATGACTGCAATTAATGTAAACAGTTGAGAGAGTTAAAATTGGTTCGGAAAGATACTGATGCAGATTTCGAAATTCATATTTATCAAAGCTGTTAATTTCAATTTTGAAAGGCAGTACTACATTTATTTATGAGGAAAATCTACTGAAGTTTAAGGAATATTATCTTTTTTCTTAAACTTTTTCCAGTAAAATTTTATGCATTTATTAAACATTCTCAACCATAATTTATTAATATAAATCAATATTGTTTTAGATTTTAAAATCTGGCTTCACAAACTGCTGAAAGTTAATAATCCTTAAAAAAAATAAAGTTGCAGTTGACAAGTTCAGTTCAGTTGAAAAATTCCTAATTTTTAAAATCAGTTCGCCTTTTAGAATTTTAAATTTATAAAACAAAAATATTACTCAATCAGTCTAGGTATTTTATATGAATTCATAACAATTCAAATGTTGCACGAAAATACTTCGATCTTTTTCACACAAATAGGTGTATAAACTTTAGCAACGAGTAATTTTCTTTTAGAATGTTCATGATTACCTACCTCTACCGAGAGAAATAAATGACATTAACTAGATGTTCCGTGAAATACTGTTAAAATTACATTTAACAATATTTCATTCAGTATTTTACAGTAATAAATAAAATTATTAGTACAAAAAGGGATAGCTTATATATAAGGCATGAGCCAGGGCCTCGTCTTGTTCTCAGCTCAAGCTCAATAATCCGAATAATTTTCAATTCTCAAACTCAAGATCCGAATAATTTTCACGATCAAATGTTGCTCCCGGACATATTCTCTTAAAAACTGGGTATTTGAAACTATTATGGCAACTAAACTGGCAACAGTACCAAGACTTCATTTTATGTGATTACCGTCGTCCATGTATAGGCTTAGGCATCATACACCATCATTACTCATTTTGTCGAAAGGCGGGAATCGGTCGAGATGGTTCGTGCGATTGTAAGCCATACGCATTTATTTGTTTCAGGTTAACGTTGTTTAAGTATTAGGAAACATATGCCGCGTGTACAATCTACTTTTAAAAGTCATAGGTGGGTCCAGCTTTGCGTAGAAGTCCAGGGCCTCAAGAATTCCTCCCTGAGTACAAATGTATTAATGCTGAGATTCTAAGCATTGTTAGTAATTAAGAAATGTTATATGTAAAATCAGATATATATATTATAAGTATTGTTTTAAAATGGTTTAAAAGGATTAGAGCTTAGAATCACATCAAGCCAATATTATATTAAATCCATAATATCAAGCAACCAGCCATAACATGAATTCAAACAAGTAATATAAATAAAAAATTTTAAGACAATTCCTACTTAGATCAACAAAGAAAAATTTTATTTTAGCTACTTTTTATTAAATAGTTACAATTAATATAAATATGTATATACATAGGACAGAATCACAATATTAAGTGGTAATTAATTTTTATTAATTATCATTAAAGTATCGTATTGTCCTCCAAAACAATCGTGTATATAAAATTTCAGTTCAACTGAATGCTCTAAAACGTGAGAAAAAAAAACCTTTTCAAGTTTTGACACAAGTCCTCAAAATGGTCCCTAAGTCGCCAAAAATGATGCCAACGTGGCTGTATTTGCAATTCTTTAAATAATTAGTTTTAGTTAATTTTTATTAATTATAATTAAATAATTGTATTGTCATCCAAAATAATCATGTATATAAAATTTCAGCTCAATTGAGTGCTTTAAAAAGTATTTTATTAACGATTGAAAATTCCACCAAGGTAAATAAATATATAGAGAGTGTGAGCTAATAGTGTAGGAATAGAAAAACTACTTTCATATTATTGTTTTGTCTCGTAGTACAATGTTAATTTTAAAAAAAATCTTCTAAAATAATCATCAAAAAATTTGAGGGTTTATTTTTCTTTTTTTTCTTTTTCTGCAGGACGTGAAAGTTTGAGAGTTTATTTTTATTCAGCTTCTAAATCTAGTATAAGATACATATTTCAAACGCATGCTTTAGTATTTGTATCCTTTAAAGCATCTTTAAATTTCAAGAATACTTTTGTGATAAAATACTTCTTTTATCTCATTTCCAAATGTAAACAGCGTTACTGGAATTTCTTGTTATATTTTTCTCAGTTCGCTTCTCGCGTGACAGAGCATCAAACCGTTCCGGTTAAAACTTCCGCGATGTCAAAAGTTGGAAGTCAAGAATCAGAAGGAAAAAAAAATTATCTTATCTTCCTTCTTGGACAAATAAACTAATAGTGTAGAATAATGTTGCGTTTTCAATATATCTGAACGTGATATCGATTTTTCCCTGTCTAGACTGAAAATAGCCTGTTTCTTATACGCTATAATAAAGATCGTAGTAGCAAATTATTTTACGTAACGTACCGAAATATCACATATAAATTCGCTTCTTTTATTTAATAGACAACAAAAAAATATTAGAAGAGATAAAAATAAATGAAGGGAAACTCAAGTTTTTGAATTACATTTGATGAAAGTTTTCTAAACTATTTTTTGTAACTGTTAACTAAGACATAAGAATAAACAAATGTTCTCCCAATAATTGAGAATATCTCTCTACCATCAAAGTATTCTTTCATTTTCAAACATTATAACAAAAATTTATAGGCATATAAATGATGGTTGTATGTTGTGGCCCAAAATAAACAAAATGCTTCATTAGCAATGGATGAAGCCATTTCAAAATAGTCAAATTTTTTTAATCCAAAGACAGGTTTATTTACATGAAAATGTAAATGTACAATTTCTTTCAGCATTTTAATGCACGTGGTAAGATAACACAACATTACTAAAATTATTTTTTTTATATATGAGATTTTAATTTCATGTCATAAAATTTTTTTATAAATGTTTTTAACAATCCGGCTATTTCTCGGTTAATCACGAAACATTCATTATTCGATTCCAAACTCGAAGAAATCTACTGGCAACCAGTGTTTTTTATTTAAATAAATTATAGTGAAAACTATTAGTTCGAAAAGCATGATAAAAACAAGTACCCATTATGAAAGAAAATAATGAACGAACAAAAGAGTGAAAAATAAACTGACTTGTGCACTAATGATTATATATTATTTCAAAATCGGTGTATCTCAACTTAGTGCATTGTCTTCAAGAAATATATAAAGTGAAATAGTTCTTACGCTTTGCAGTTATTAGTTCTCCCTCATTTAATTTCGCATCTTGATTTCTTTCGAAATCTTTCAAATTAAAAAAAAAAAGAAGCTAAACGATGTAGTTTACTCCATACCTTAACTTATTTGCGTAAGCTTTCGGAAAATTAATATGAGCTCGTTGCAACTCTACAGAACAAAATAAAATCAAACTAAATTAAGCAATAAAAAGGAAAGTGAACTTGACAATATCACATTTTTTATTTATTCTACGTAGTACTTCCTCTTTGAAATTTAAAACTTTCCTCTAGCCAACCTTAACCTTTGCTTGTTTAATAGCAGTAAAATTTTGGCTCGCTTGCTGGTCAAAAAGGAAATATGCCCTACAAGACTTGGAAGACAAGGAGTTGCTTTGATTTAAAATAGATTTGAACAAATTCTTCGTGAACATAGTGGTTTCATCAGCAGACTCGGATGTATTTCTCACTTTTCTCATTATAATTAATGTGTCACATTCGAATAATAAAAAAAAGGGTTCTTCCACATTTAATAACATTTTTCATTTTCAAAAGTAAAGGATTTCCAAATAATGCACATTAAGTGCAAGTGTGTACTTAAATTCACAAAACTTCATTTTTTACTTAAAAGAATGCTTCTTCAGAATGTATGCAAATTATTGTTAATTTTTTTTAAAAAAAAATATACAATACATAATTTTTTAATAAAATAAAAAAAAAATTTAAAAGGAGATAAAATTAAAAAAATTATCAAAAAAAAATATCTAATAATATTGCGACGTGGATTTGAAAATAAACTCTGAATTATTTAACTGAAAAAAATTAAATTTTCGTATACTCAAAAAATATTTCGATTCGGATAATTCTTAACATTAAGTTTAGAGAATGTGGAACAGATTATTATTACTATATTACACTACTTCCATTCCTTGAAGTTATTTGTAGGCTCTTTTTTTTAAAAAAATTAAATACTTTTAATTTTTTTTTTACTAAGTATGTGCAGAAGCCCGTATATTAACTCCAAATTAATAAAATGATACAAATACATTTATAAAAATGTATCTCATTTGCAATAAATTTTTCCAATCAATCTTTTTTGTTATAAATAATGTAATAACCTTGTTAACTATAGAATCTATTCGTTCGCGATTCTAGTTATTTTAAACAACAAATATTTGAATCCTATCTTAACGATTCACTCACCATAATACGTTCAGAAACGGGATAGTAAATCCTTTATAAGAGGATCAACATGATATGGCTAAAATTAACTAATCTTCCGAACATAGTGAAAAAAAATCTCAAGCAGTAATTATATTGAAAAACATTAAAAAAATCCGCCTAACAAGCGAGTATTTGAGCCATCAGCTGAGACACACTTCACGCGAACGAGTTCAATAAACCATACTTCCAATATCAACATTTAATATGAGCTATTCTAGTCTCGGGGGAAGGGACACATGTCCGGAAATTATATGCTACGTGACTGCAAGCATTCGGCTGAGTGCCAAGAGTGAAAAGTCCTCCAGAGTAGAGGGCCAGAAGATCGATTCATAGAGACACAAATATTGTACGGTACGTAATGATATTTCACAGAACAACCAGCATGTGAAAGCTTTATTTTTGCATTCAGAGTTGAAGAGATGTTTCTCTTTTTGAAAGAGAAACTGCGATTCGCTATCCCGTTTTAAAAAAAATAGACGTTTCCTGAAATAGTCCAGTAAACACATCGATTTTTCCCGTTTTAGGTCGATTTTCGCCATTAGAGGAAGTTACGTAAAAGACTCGTTACGTAACGGTTACGTAACTTTCATTATTCATTGAGAGAACTAGGAATACGTTTTAAAAGAGTGTTAACGATTTTTCAAACGGAGAAATTTCTTTACAGACAGTGTCTTATGAATTTACTCTCAGTTATTCTTTCTTTTAAAGGATTTTTAATTATGTCAGATGTGTGTAATTTGTAATCCTCTCGTAGCTTCGACTAAAGTCAAACAGACTAATATTGCAAATTATTTTGTTATAAGCAATTAAATAATCAAAATAGCACATAATAACGGAGGAACAACTGATAACTCATTCAAAGCTGTTGAGAACATTTTTTTTTTTTTTTAAAAAAAAAATCATACAGATTAATAATTCATAAAAATTTCGTTCATCAGAATTTCAGTTTTTTATATCCGCTTTCTGTGAAATAAATTACAAAACATTACAAATGTATATGAATGTATTATAATTATGAATGTGTAATAATTAATATACCAACTGAAAAATTATTCCATGAACTTCGGTAAATTTATCGAAATGGTATCAACAGTTAAAACATGAAAGGAACTTTTTTCTTTTAATGCAAAATAAAAAATTCTAATTGTTTCTACACCTATTTCCCCTTTACGTACGTACATGTAAAAAACACAATAAAAACATCTTGTGTGTGAGCCATGTATATATATATAAACGTATCATTAATAGCAATCTTTTCTTGCAAGTATCTATCACCGAGCCATGTATATATATATATAAACGTATTATTAATAGCAATCTTTTCTTGCAAGTATCTATCACCGATTAGATTTTTTTAACGCGTTGCTTATGGATTAGTGTTAGAATGTTTAAATACATTGAAATAACCTTGAAGCATCATTCGTGATGCTTCAACTACTCTCCTTTTTGATTTGCAGTGAAATATAACATCCATATTTTACACTGTAATCTAAATTAATGAGGCTAGGATTTCGAAACTAGGCCAATTATCTTCTAATTGGAATGTGCAAGGCAAAAAAAGAAACAAAGGAAGTGACTTCAGTGCTTCACTGAAATTCGAAATAAAATAAAGTTAACGGAACGGTTCAGTAAATTCGCAAAATGTACACTAACATGTATTCTTTTTCGTTTCTTTCCTCAATGAAAATAAAATTTGAAGGTTTGTTGAAAATATAATCCGGCCAATAGATGTAAATATAGTAACTTTTATATTATAGTAACTTTTTGAAATTTTTGTGAATGAGATTTATACAAACGATGTGAAGGTGAAAATGCTTAACCCGTGTAGGCCGTAAAGTTTCATAAATTTTTCTATTTTTTTATATTTTGGGTTTTAATTTTATGAAATGTTGAAATAATTTAAACAAGCAGTATTGCAGCAGCAAACAGCAATTATTTTAAAATGCAAAATATTACATGTGTTACTGGATAAAGTTCTTTCCAAAAAATTTCAACTACTACTTAATTAAATAATGAAATTAGTCTTATTCTAATTCAGCTCTGATTTCTTGTATATTTGAAGCAAATTGAATTTTCAAACAAATTGAACAAAAGAATAGAATGACCCCCCCCTCCCTCCCAGTCCCTTAATAACTAAATATAGATTTAAGTTCTAAGAGCATGTTTTAAGCAATAATATACTGAAGTTGTCGCATGTCACTAATTTCTTCTATCCATTTTAGCTAAAAACATTTGTAAAATCCTTATTTTAGGAATTCATTCTCTTCTCGTCTTAGATTAAGGACAGCAAACTGTAATCATTCTATGCTACATTGCGTCAGTAAATTATATAGAATCCTTATCCTTCATTCGTTTGATATGATAGGTTATTGTAATATGATGATAATTTAAACAGAATGATGATAATTTAAACAGATGATCCCAAAAAAAGACGCGTTTGCTCTCTTTCAGCTAGCTGAAGAATGCATTTATTTTAATGATTCCATAAAAATAAAAAAATTTCCTCCTAGAAAAGAAAATATCAACTACCAATATTGAAGTTCTTGAAAATCATACTTTTTGATTGATTTTTTTTATTTTTTGCATTGTGCAATTATATTCAGGGGCGTAGCTACCGCCGTATCAATGATAGGGGGACCCTAAGCTACAGGGGCCCCAACGTAAGTAACTATAGTCCTACTTATAGGGTTCTCATATCTAAAAAGGGCCCCCAGGAGGAATTTTGATACAGGGCCCCCCTCAGAACAAGCTACGCCAGTGGTTATATTATTTTATTCTGAGTTTAATTAACGAGAAACATTACTTTATACAATTGTTATTGCCCAACTGTAGAGGTCACGTTGAAAGTGCAGGAATATAGTAAGGGTGTGGTGGTGTTTTCATTCACACTTTCGAGAGAGAGAAAAACGAAAGCATGCTGCCTATTGCGAGTTTCTCATGGGATAGTAAGTGATCCCTAGTATTTTAATTAACGAGCAACTGCAATAAAACTAAAAATAACTGTGGAGTGCATTATTTTAGATACGCCATCCGGTGTAAGTTAAAAGGATGAAATAAATGTGGATCTAACGTAGAAATGAGGGATCACAACAAGATTATCAATGAGAACATAATAATTTCGTAATTTTATCTCTTTAATGATGGGAAGTTTTCTCTATATTTAAGGATGTAAAAGAATTACCCCTGAATCTGCCACTTCTCACTAAATTTCAGATTTCCAGAAAGAGGGACTGTTTTTTACAAAGAATTAATCATTTAATTTATACTTATTACAAGAAAAATTTATCAAATTCGCTTTATATTTTTCCTCCAACAATGCAATCTTGTGTGTAGGAATTTAATCTTTTTAGATGCAGTGAAGAATTTTCTTCTGTTAAAGAGTTTTTTAATGAGATAACTTCTGAACCTTAATTTTTAACTATGAATCGTAAAATCAGACTAATTTTCTTAAAATCGAAGGTTAATTATGTTGTAAAAGGAACTAAAAAAAGAAAATTAATTGTATTTATACATATAAACGAGCATGTTTATTAAAAGAGAAAATATTTACTACAGAATTTTTACTTAAAAAAATCTTTTAACTTATGGAAAGAAAGAGTTTTAACTTAAAAAGTTCTCAAATAAACTCGAGAAAAAATCATTAAGACGTGCAAATTATGATTTACATCAATACTTATAAATAAAACTGAAATTCTCCTTATTTTCAAATTAGATATGCAGTATACTCTGTTATTATTCTCGTTCTGAGTTTTCTGTTAAAGTATTTAGAAAGTACTTTGCTCTTTAAGAAATAAATGCGAAATACAAGTATTATTATAAATGAGAAGATAATTTTGAAATCACTTTTAAAGGCAATATGAATTAGACTAATTATTTGAGAACGTATTACCTTATCATAAGATATTATTATTTCAAACAGGTTAAACTAACTTTTTTATTACGTTTATATACATAATTCTCTCAAGAAAGTCTTTACGAAAATCTGGAAGTTAGATAATTCCTGGTGAAGGATTTAGTTTTTACAGTTTATATAAATTTAAAGTGATATGATTTGAAAGAAAACGAGTTACTTACTTTACATACTAGTGGTGGGGTCTCTTCGATGTATTTTAAAATACTTGGATGATATGGATCAATATTAGGTATTTTGCAATGTTCTGAATATACTAAGAACCCATCTGTCCTAGGAGCATATGTAATGGTATTATTCTGGGTACTATGTATCAATTGATTTGTAGGAGCATTATTTCCATCCAAACTCCTAACTTCATTTGAAAAAATAGTGGTTTTCTCTGTGGACTCAGTAGAATGCTTTGTATAAATTGTATTAGATTTGATATTATTCTCTGTACTATGTATGGACTGATTTGTTGAAGCGTTATTTCCATTCAAGCTCCTAACTTCATTTGAAAAAATAGTGGTTTTCTCTGTGGATTCAGTAGAATGCTTTGTATAAATTGTATTAGATTTGATATTATTCTCTGTACTATGTATGGACTGATTTGTTGAAGCGTTATTTCCATTCAAGCTCATAACTTCATTTGAAAAAATAGTGGTTTTCTCTGTGGGCTCGGAAGAATGCTTTGAATAAATTGTAGAAGATTCTTCATTATCAGTCAATATAGGCTCCATGGATGGAGTCTGAGTTTTTTCAATACTGTTTGAAGTAGTTTCAATTGGCAGTTCAATGGAAATTAATTTAAGTTCTTCCAATGTAGTACGTGAATGAGAACTGCTGATCGAGATAGATGATGAGGCTGTTGATGATTCTTCCTCAGCGAATTCATTAAGTAATTTATCATCAGTTAGTATAATATCATCCTTTATAAGCGCGGAATCTTCTTCTAAAAGTTGAGCTGTTGGTATAATACTGCTTAAGGGTTTTATAGTGCTGGAATTGGAAGTTAGTGGAATAGAATAAAAGCATAGTAGAATTAGTGTACAAATAATCAGGATTATATATATAAAGGCCTGCTGTCGAAGAGTTTTCTCTGGTTTCAAAGGACCTATAAAGGAGAGAAATAAATCAGTTAGAATACACAATGAAAATTCTTTAAAATAAATGTGATTAGAATTATAAAAAAGCAAGTAATTATTCAAGCATTAAATCAGAAAAAATTATCAGTCATAGTAAAATCAAGCCTTTGTTAAAAATTTTTGAAAAATGTATTTTTAATAGAATAATGATCAGAACTGTAATACAGCAGAGAAAAATTCGATTACTTTCTTCGCGAACTAATCTCGATGTTTTATTGCTCATAAATATATATATAAGTTCAATAAATATCGAATGCTTATGACATAGATATGCAATATAACTTCTAGAACTCTGATTACTATTACAAGTGAACTTTTTATAAATATAAACGGACGAGGAAATAATAACTGCAGAATTTCGAAAAAATCTCCCCTCCTCTTGTTGCAAGAGGACAACAATTTACAAAGAATGTACAAAGGGCATTCAAAAATAATATTTACAGCAAAAATAAATTCTAATTCTTTTTCAAAATGTTTTTCTTTAGATATTACGCAACGGTGCCATCGTTCAACCAACCCACTTTTCAAAACAAGTGGAAAGGCTTTTTTCTGGAAGTTGCTTCAAAGAACCTTGCACTGCTGAAATAATTGCAACTGAATCTGTATTAAATTTTCTTCCACGGAGCTTTTTCAACGTCGGAAACAGCCAGAAATCGCATAGTGCGAAATCTGGTTATTAATAAATCTGTGGCTTGATTTTGTGATACCCCACGGGCTGTGGGTATTATCTCTTCATCCACGCGACCTAAGTTTGTGGGGACAAAAGATTGACCACTCAAAGCTTCCATAATAAAACTAGTTTATTATTATCTTAATTTATATTAAGCAATGCAACACAAGTCTAGGAGACTAATGATCAGGAGTGATATGACATAAACTACAATTCTTAACAAATAGAGCATTAAACCTTACTCACTACCTTTATGATAAATTAACCACCGAAGCTATATTTATATACGATTCCTTAACTTACTAGAATCCGCTCTAGTATTTAAGTTTAATATTATCTATGTTACCGATATTCCACGGTGAACAGCTTTATATCGTCAATATAATACTGTAATCCAACTTGATCCGGCAAATGGGTAATCTTCTGGCTTCGAACCCACTTCTATATGATTCTTATAATATTTCCTAAGACTTTCTAGCCTTTCATTAGACCTTCTCCTTAGCACTCATAGAACTCTCCGTCTAGGAACTTTACTTAGAACTCTATGCGAATACTAAAGCTCCAATATATACACATTACTAATCTGCATAATCGTGTTCTCTTCTTGAGTTGATTGGAAAAGAAATGCCATTCTGGCTCCAAAGATTTCCCAAGAGGGTTTTAGTAGAAGATGCGTTAAAGCCCCGTCACAATTTTAATATCGTATTTACTAAAATGTTACCGAACAGTAGCAGCAACAAATGAACAAATATTATCGTGATGTAATGCCCCATTCCCTACCAGTTTATGAACGCTTTCTAGATATGTGTTGTCTCAAACTGAAACATTCTTTGCACCATTCACAGTAGTATTTAGATGCCCAGCATGCTGACAGATTATATCTTTATGATCTTGGAAAATAATCATCATGATCTTTTCAACAGATTTAGTTTGTCAGATTTTTTTGGAGGTGAAGAATTAGGGTGTTTCCATACACTTGTTAGTAAGGGGAAATAATGCACCCAAGTTTCACCAACTGTTATTATAGTTTTTAGGAAATTCGGATAATTTTGAAGCATCTCTGTTCCCACTCACAACATGGTAAATTCTTGTTTGCATTTTCTGCTTTAGTAAGGTGATGAAGAACCCATCTGGAATAAACGATGAAGAACGTATAATGTGAAATATCAACGTTTTTGAAATGTTAGTTGATGCCGCTTTCTCCTCATTTGACATTCGTCGACTTTCTTACAAGCTTTCCCACACTAAGTTAATATTTCGGTCATTCACAACACTTTCTGGTCGGCCATGCTTAGGAGCCATTTCTCAAATCAAACATCTTTTTTTGAAATTCACATACCGTCTAAAAATCGTAGATCAACCAGAACATTTGCCTTTGTAAGTTTCTTTCATTAACTGCTTCTTGAACTGTTTTACCCAAACGATAGCAAAATTTTATGGCACAACACGTTTTTTTTTAAATTCTGAATCACTCACCTCCATTTCTATACGGCAAATAAAAACAGTTCTTTAAACAAACACGAGACTAGGAAAATAAAATCGTCTGCTTCGCTTAGAATACTCATAAACGTTCAGTTAACATTTTGAAAAAAATCGCCTGTACTTTATTTTTAATTTCGTAGTGTTGCCATTTCTCACTCAGTGTTTATAGTATGCTCTTTGTTGTTAGAATTCAAGGTAAATTTAATTTTTAGAAACTTTTACACAAAACCTTAAAAATATTCAAATTTTTTTTTAAACTTAAGAAGAGATTACATTTAAAACGAAAACACGTATCCTTTTTTATTTTTTTCAAAACTTAACTAAGTCAAATAAACATGAAATGTGAAAGGCCAAAGATTTTCCAGAATATTGGATAATTTATAGTTAAAGTAGAAGTGGAACTTATATAAAATCGAAAAATATTTTATTGCCAATTTCTTACAATAGAATTTCTGGCTCCTTTAATTTTATAAGTTTATTCACATACCTCAGAAAACTTATTTGATCTGACCAAAAGTTTTGCAGCGGAAAATTTTACCTTAATGCTTTTTTAATTTCTAGGCTTTTGTTGAGAAATAAGGATCCACATAGTAATAAAATCAATAATGTAAACGTAATGATGCTGATGAAAAATCTTTTTGGTGCAAAAATATAGAAGTGATTTTATTAAAATTTTAAATATCATAACGCAAATGCTCATGACAATAAATTCACTCAGTCGTAGGTATTTCTTTTAATCTTAAAACGACTTATAGTTATTTAAAAAATTAAACAATCATCTGAACACATTTATTTATTTACAGTACAACCATCAATAGTAATAAATTTAATATTCTGTAGAAATCATGGACCCCTTATCGGCAGGTTTGACTGTTATTAAACCAAAGTGATGTAAATTCGAAAAATAAACCTGTTTGGTATAAAAAGTCTGAAAGAGGCTAAAATTAATAGTTTCTTTGACTAAATGAAAAGATAGAATATTGGTTATAAGATATTAATTACATTAATTGCTATAAATGTATCGTAAGCCTGTTGTTTTATACCTTTATTATTTTTTACGGCAAGTCTTCGGTGGATTTAATTTTAATTTACGTCTCACTAAATTGTAATTTGCCTCACTAATTACGCCTCACAATGACTTCTGGCGACGGATTTCGTAATTTTGAACCACGGCTAGAAGATGAAACTTGGACTGGCAACCTCTTCTCCTAATTTTCACACCATGCCAGTGGGAGAACTTTGAACCATGACAGATTTGAAGGAAGGGAAGATTTGATCTGAATACCTTCCGTTCCGTATGCAAGTACTTCATCGACCACGCCAAAACGATCGTCATCGCGTGATGTTTGGTTCTAGGTTATATAGATATCACACCGCCACATACCCCCATGCCAGTGATTCAGAGAATAGGTGAACAAACGATACCATATTCGTGGCGAGCATGTGAGCAGTTGCGTCACTTTGTGGATTGAGTCATCATGCGTGACGGCTTGAGAATTGCGTCATTTGTGTGAGACGGCTTTGTGTGACGGCTTAATTGCATTAATGTTTGACGGCTTGGTTGCTTTTGCGGTGGATAGATGGAGCCACGACCGCGGCGCGCGAAGGGTGCGGTTCTTTTGTATGGCCAGGGTCACCAATGTAGGAAGGAAGATTCGATCTGAGTACCTTCCGTTCCGTACGCAAGTACTTTATCGACCACGCTAAAACAATCCTCATCGCGTGATGTTTGGTACTAGGTAAAAAGATATTACACCGCCACAGATTTAATGGGATCAGTCCCTCTGCACAGTGAATCTTCAGTGGCATTAGGTTTCAAACCTGCAATTCAACAACACAGGCTACGATCTTGTTACTATGACCACTCGACGTTAAGTCTCCAGACGTGAAGACCATGACCACTTCGCTTAAAATGCTTTAATAAACATTTACTAACTGACAAGACTCGTTGCCATGGCCATTCAGTAACTGGGCTCTCAAATAAATAAAATTATGAAAAAAGGATTTTTAACAGGTGAATTTTGTTCAAATCACTTCCTCGGCGCTAAACAATAAAAAACGCCAATTATTTTGAAATACCAAAATAGTGTAATCATTCAAGAAATTAAAATAAAGGCCATATTATATTATATCTATGAGAAATAAAACTGAAACTCAGAGGCTTATTTTCTTGGATTATACGCTTCATATGAAGGTGATTGCATGGAACAATAAGGGCTTACCTCGTGTTAATTTTTGCAGAATTTCAAAGAACTTTTTGTTGATGAAGATAAATATATGTAATATATTTCAAAGTAATAATCCTAAAGAACAAATAGCGCATGCAAGAGAGCCAATATTATTGATTACTATAGGAGTATTGAATGTATAGTTCAATGACTAGTGCAAAATTCTATCTATAGTTTCAACAAACAATGCTGTACATTGTAGTCCATTGACGGTTTAATCAGTAATAAAACGATTTAATGATTTCGTGTTGTTATGACTATTTAATGTATCAACGATTACACAATAACACTATAGTTAATAATATTAGTACTATTGGAAATCGACTTCAAATAATTTTATTAATTGTTGGGGTAATAATAAAATGAAGATAAAGACGATAATACGAAAAATATTGCCAACGTATATTGTATGATATAAATTTTTAACAGAGTTAAGAAGACTTAATACCTCCAAAATGACCAAATTTTCGGTTTTTTAAAAAAAAAATTTTTTTTATTTAATCTGATTCTTTGCATTATTTCGATTGATGTATCACTTTCGCAAGTCGGAAAGTTAAAAGTTGGGTAAAACTTCATTTGAAAAATGTAAATTAACAAATTAAGAAATTCGACGACACAGCCTTTTTTAGGTAAAAAAATCCCCCCTCCCCCCAAAAAAGCGCTTTTATAAAAAAAATCTATTTTAAAAAGAGAAATAATAACACTAAAACAAGTAATAGAAAAAAAAATTTAAGTGAATTCCTACTTTGAAATGGATGGATAGAAAGTATTTTATTAACGACTGAAAATGTGAAGAGATATATATATAATATAGGGAGAGAGTGAACTAATATTAGGAATTGAATGAAGAGCATGATTTGTTTGCATTGTTGTAATAATGCACACCCGGTTTGGGCAGTTTGGCTGAAAAACCGATTTTCGACACCAACTTTTGTCATTGTTTTAGCAGTTAAATTGTTACAACAATGGAGACAAATCTAAGTTGGCGTCAAAAACCGATAATTAATTTAATTTAACTAATGAATTAATATTTGAAAAAACTGTATTAACATCAAGTGTCATCCACTACAAGTTTAAAAAAAATTATTTGAACTTGATTGGATGAATAGAAAGTATTTTATTAACGATTGAAAATTTGAACAAAATATATAAATATATATATATATATATATATATAGGGAAGAGTGAGCTAATTGAAGGAATTGAAAAAGAAGGTGTAATATATAAAGCAGGATAATACTGAGTCATGACAATAATGTAATTTTTTTGTGTGAAATGTGTGCATGTAAAATTTTTGAACTAAGGCATTTTATATTAATGATTTCATAATTTCAGTTCTTATTTCTCATGGGTTTTTCATACATATATAATACTTCAATATTATGTGAAGAAAAAAACTAAAATTTCTGTCATGTATGGGTTGAAAAAATACGAAAATGTAATTTTATTTTAAAGAAAAATATATAACTAATGTCTTAAAGTGGTATTTTAAGTTTATTATAACTATTTTTTTTAATTATAAACTTAAAGTGGTTTTTCTCAGTTTGTGTTTTTTCGATATATTAGTACATTCAAAATGTATGTCTACTCATTCCACAATTATTTACCGATCACTTCCATTTTTTTTTCTGTGTGTTATATACAGGGTGTAACTAAACTCTGCGGTAAAATTTTAAGGGGTGATAGTACACATCAAGACAAACAATAGTAAATAGGAAACTAGGAGTCCCAAACGTTTTCCGAAGGAGATAGATACCATTATAGGGTCCGAAATTTCAAATGATTATAAAAAAACGGAAAAATGGGTCGATTCGTTAGCGGTTTTCACTAAAATTATTCTTTTTGACAGTATTTTTTTTGAAAAATAAATTTAAAAAAAAAGCTCAAAAAATGTCAATAGAGAGCGCTTTAGACTTTGGAGTAGCGAACAACTATTTTTTACTGTTATTTTTTGTATCACATTAAATGCTTTCAAAAGTTTAGACTTAAACATAAATTTTGAGCTCAAAATTTGAATCGTTGGGGGTGGTTAACTAGTGAAACTCAACTTTTTTCAGTAGGGGAAATTTGAACTCACCTCCTGCCCTGGACACAGTTAAGTTATTCAAGATCTTCGATACTCGGTCGTAGACTAGACAGTAATTACTACTCACTAAACGTAAAATAAACGAGAGAAGGATGACAAAATTAAATAAAATTTATTCATAACAGACATGAGCAATTTCTCCCCGCAAAATACCCGATTATGCAAATCACCCGATTTGCATGCAAAGTGTAGTACACAAGGATATAACTGTTTGGTGCTAACTGTATGTAAGGATGTAAAGTTCTACTGCAAAGTGTTCCAGCCAACATAAAGGCTCGTATGT
Source organism: Trichonephila inaurata madagascariensis (assembly GCA_019973955.1). Lineage (NCBI taxonomy): Eukaryota > Metazoa > Arthropoda > Arachnida > Araneae > Nephilidae > Trichonephila > Trichonephila inaurata. Next base: position 50,658 of record BMAV01017315.1, on the reverse strand, counting down.
GGTTCCAACATGACGGAGCGCCTGCACATTTCAGCACAGATTTGCGAAGTGCATTGGATACAGCATATCCGGGGCGATGTATTGGACGGGGTGGTTTGGTAAACTGGCCGGCACGCTCGCCTGACCTCTCCTGCCTAAACTTCTTCTTCTGAGGCCATATGAAGAGTCTTGTTTACGCAAGTACCATCGGTTCCGACGAGGCCCTGGTTGCGAGAATTACCGTCGTAGCAGGAGATATCCGGGAGATGCCCGGGGTATTTGCTAATGTTCGACAGTCCCTCTGCCAGCGATGTGAGACGTGCATCTTTGCTGGTGGGCGCTCTTTCAAGCAGTTTTTCTGATTCCGCAAGAAAATCTTGTGTGTATCATTTTCTACTTTCATTCAACTTTCATTCATACGCAGTAAGTGCGCACATCAAATTTTCTTTTTATTTTGAGCACAGAAGTTGCTCATGTCTATTATGAATATTTTTTAAAATTTTGTCATCCCTCTCGTTTATTTTACGTGTAGGAGGTAGTAGTTGCTGCCTGGTCTACGACACCAAGTCCTACGACACCAAGATCGGGGATTACTGAACTCTATTCAGAGGGAAGGGAGTTTCAAGTTTCACCTCCTGAACACAATTCCGTTTGCGCTTCTTAACCACCCCCAACGAATCAGATTTTGAGCTCAAAATTTAAGTTTAAGTCTAAGCTTTTGAAAACATTTAATGTGATACAAAAAATAACAGTAAAAAATAGTTGTTCGTTGCTCCAAAGTCTAAAGCGCCCTATATTGACATTTTTTTAGCTTTTTTTAAAAATTTATTTTTCAAAAAAATACTGACAAAAAGAATAATTTTAGCGAAAACCGCTAACGAATCGACCCATTTTTCCGTTTTTTATAATCATTTGAAATTTCGGACCCTAAACTTTAATGGTATCTATTTCCTTCGGAAGACGTTTGGGACTATTTACTATTGTTTGTCTTGATGTGTACTATAACCTCTTAAAGTTTTGCCGCAGAGTTGAGTTACACCCTGTATAAAGCATGTAACAAAATTAGGGATCCATTTTGATGTTATTTGAATACTTTTTTTTTAAAAAAAATGTAAAATGTAGGAGATATTGGCTTTTTCGTTAAATTTTAGCATGCACATCAACTTTTTATTTTTTTTCTTGCAAACTAATTAAGTTATTGTAAAATAGATCCCTAAAGTTATTTAGAATATTTTTAAGAATATCTCACAAAAAAATTTCAAGTCAAAAAATATTTAATTACAGAATGAGTAGAATTTTAAAATTTTCCAAATTTTCTTCAAAAAGTTTAAATTTTTAAAATTGTGTGAATAATATGTCAGCAGCATGAGAAGCAACATTTCATAGAAGCATGAAATGAAATACTAAAATATAATTTTAAATACATATATAAAAAAAATTGTTCAAAGGATACCAAATCCTCTTAAGTTTTAAATAAAATGAAATGAAAACTTGCTAAAAACTTATACTTCAATATGGATAAACATTACAGACAATAAATAAATAAATAAAATTAACTCGAAAAATAAAAATGACGAACAATTTCAGATTGTTGTTAATCAATATAACAGGTAATATAGATAATATAGATTTTATCGAATGATTCAACTAATTGATTCTTGCTATAAATAAGGGAAAAAAAGGAACATTTACTTGTATATTATTTAAAATTTTGATTTTTTCATCATCTTTATCTCTTTGCCAGAATCCAAGTTAAAATAGCAAGTTTCATCCGTTATTACATTTTTACATCGATTTATTACATTTACTCTTTAGAGAAATAATAGAATTTGATATACAGTCAATCAGTTTGAATGTAATGAGAGATAATTTTTTAAAAAGCGAAAAAAGTCAACTTACAAATAAGAGAACAAGCAGTATTAATCATTTTAGGTAATAACGCATCAAAAAAGTTTCTTTTCTTCTCTGAAAGCTAGAACTGAACAGAAAAAGCAGTGTTGCGGAAATGAAACAATTTTTTTTGCTTTGATTGATTGATTGTTTAATAACGTTGCACCTTGAAACAACACGAGGAATTTTTTTATGCTTGCATCGAATACAATAATACTGCAGAAGCTCTATTGACACATATCTTCTGTACTTGGGTAATAAAAATTCAGTTAATGATATTTATTGAAGATAATGAAAAAGTAAGAGGCAAAACTTACGAAATTGAAAATAAACTCTTTGAGGTAAGTTTTCATATGAAAAGATTCTAGAATATAAGTCTTCCGAATGTCTTTTGACGAGTTACGATGTTGATAGCATTTAAACGATCTACTGCAGGGGTGGCAAACCTTTATGGATCAACGTGCCATTTTTTCTTAAGAAATGGTTAGTGAGTTATAGACGTGCCGTCAAATAATTTTGACTTGTGATTATCGGGAAAATAATAAAGCTAAATACTCTAATAACACAAAACTCTTTACTTACTACAGAAAAATACATTTTGTATTTTATAGCAGTAAATGTTTTATTTAAACGTCTAATTCAAATTATATAAAGTAACATTAGTGTGATTTCTGCTATTGCAGATTAGATGACAAATAAATGTTATTAGGATCGGGTAAGATGTTACTTTTAGAAAAATGCACGTTGAATTGACGTCACCTGCCAAATGGTTTCTAAACGAGTCTTTAATGTTTTAATCATCTCTGAAAATAAGGCATTATTCGATGAAAATATAGTTAAAATAGCATGAGCCTGCTTCTTCAAACAGTTAAATGTGCATGGAATCGAATTTAATGTTTCCAACATTTTTTTACTGGCATTTTTGCTTATATTGCTTGTTAATTAATCTTTCTGTTTCAATCAATTCTAACTTTTTCCTTGTTTCAATACATTTTTGAATCCATATTGAACTAAAGAAATCAATAAGTTGCATTTCAAATTCTTTAATTTCCAACATCAAATTCGGGCAAGTTCATTTTATCAAATGATGTCGCATCAGGGTACATAATAAACTTGAGCGTTTCTGATAATTCTTTGAACTGAGAAAAACTCACTGAAAATTCCTTGATTGAAGAATCAATCGAAGTTGACCGTTTTGACCGGTTGCGTGCCAAAAATATTGTGCCGCGTGCCATCAATACAAATGTCCTCTTAATATTTTTAAGCAATATTTCATACAAAATTCCTTTTTTATCTGTTTGTCTTGTTTTATACTGTAATACTTGATCGTTTCATAAATATCGTTTAATAAATGAGTACGAAAAGTATATGCTGTATAATCCATATATCCGGCATATAAAAGTATATGCTAGAGTGTAATGCGCACTTTTAACACAAAAAATAAGACAAAAACTTACGAGTGCGCGTTATATACCGGATATAAAAACAGATAGGTTTAAAAATAAGGAAAAGATGAGTATACAAAAAATTAAATTTCTGTATATATATCTACACTCATGTTCAAAAAATTAAGGTCACAAACATAAAATCTGTGAAAAAGGATGAACTATTTACTGTGTTGCCTCGAAATGTGGCTTAAAGAAATTTTACAATGTGAGAAAGATTATTGCAACATAACAGTATGGAAAAAAAAATTATGTTAAATTAAGATGCAGGGCATATCAACAAGTGGGAATTCATGAATCAATGGGGTAAAAGCATTTAATTTGGGAAAAATCATCTAATATAAAGTGCGATCACCGTGCACCAATCAGTATACAAGTCTCACAATGAACTATCATACTGTTTATGAGGGTGTCAATAAATGTTTGTGGCAACCCATTCATCAGAAAGCCCGACTTTAAGGCCCTGGGGGTATTAGGAAGGGAGTTTCGTTGTGAAACGGCTCTTCCTAGACCACATCTCAAACATGTTCAATAGGATTGAGATCCAGAGACCTCGAGGGCCAAGCCATACCTCGAATATCCTCTTCATCAAGGAATTCATTAACAATTAGAGCTCTATGTGGAGGCGCATTATCCTCCATAAAAATGTAGTCCGGGCCATAGCACCCGGAACAACCTCACCTAGGCTTCAAGGACCTCTTCCCTATACTCTAAGTTGACAGTACTCGTATCGATGATGTACACTGGTGCACAACTGTCCAACGTTACGCCGCCCCAGACAAGGATACCTTTGCCACCAAATCTGACGATTTTTGTTATGTAGGAGAGATGAAAGCGAGTTCTACATTTTCTCTACAGATGAAGACTCAACAAGAATCACTTTGTTTAGTGTATCTTGAGACCAGCTGGCTTCAAGCCTGACAAAGGTTCTCCATCTCAAGGAGTCATTTAAACGATTATAAGAAGTCATTCTTACTGCAAACTGTCTAACTTGTTGGTGTTAATGCAATATCCAATGCAGTAAATCTGTAAAAACTAACGCTAAGCAACTTCTTTTCAAGCTGAAGGTTGATATTGTACTATCCGTTCTTCAAAATATATAAAATACAAATTCAATCAATTTTACTGGAGGCAATTTAGAATTATGTCAAAAACATGTTTGTCGCCTTAATTTTGGACATGATTGTGAATATTGTTTTATTTCAAAGAAATGACATATCTCATGAAGATTCCTTATAGAATAAAATATGAAACGTTCGTCATATTCGTCTTTCTTTACATCTTCAGGCACATCGCCAAAATCTGTTTCATATTTTCACCATCACTGTTACTCTGATGCACACGTAAATAATCATCTTCCGTTCCATCTAGATTGTGGTTACGCTACATCTTTAAATAACTTTTTAATTATATAAGGTTTACTTTCAATCATATTTTTACTATCCGTTTACGCACTATATCTAGATTTCAAAAGATAAGAGCATTGCACATGTACATTTCAGGTTTATTTGCAAAAAAAAGTGAACTACACGACGAATATACCTAAAAATTAAAAATTACAGTTTGCAAAGTATAGATGCACGTTATACGCCGGATTGTGCGGAAAATATAATTTATCATAAAATGTTTTTCACTTTACTTATATAGTTGATTTGAAAAATATATTTTTTACTACGGAATTTTACGAATATTGTTAAATATATTTAATTATTGAAAATACTAATTAAAATTTTAAAAAACGTATAAAACTAGATTAAATTATTTGGGTATGATTTAATATAAAGATTAGAATTTCGAATTATTGAATAACATCTTACCCTTTTAATATTTAACGCTTTCATCTTTTCTCTCGTTCATGGATTCAAACATAAAACAATAAATAAAGGATACTTACGTATTATTGCAACAATCGCCAACTCTATAAATAACTCGCCAAGTTGGCAACTCCGATTTCTTACGTGTAGTACGGGCTGAGTTGGCAACCAAGTACTTCGTTTGATATAAATCGCCAATAGGATGCGATAATACGTAAGTACCAAATAAAGGAAATGTATCTTAAAAATTTTTATATTATGGTTCATTTATATATAAAAATAATTTAGCTTAGGAATCTCTTAAAAATTTCCGGAAAAGAAAAACATTAATATTGACAATTACAATGTATTAGTAAATTATATTCTACCTCATCCCCTTCTAATCTAATCCTTGCATGAATTTAAAATGCATTTTCAATTTCAAGCCTGTGCACATTACTGCTCTAAAACAAATGAACTGTGTTTTTATGTATATAATGCTTAAGTGGATAAAACTCATTAAACTACATCTCATTGTAACGGTCCATTTGTTTCAAAGAGGAAAAAAACATCTGCAGTTGTATTTACAACTTTAGTGAATAAAAAAGTTAAGTACATCTGATATCTCATTACAAACGAAATTCCTTTTTTTTTTTCCTTTTTGTATGGATTGTTATTAAAGTACGAAATAATAACACATAATAAATAAATATATTGAAAAAAATGGATTTCAGCATTTTGTAACTTTAATTTTTAAATATCACGTTTTAAACTGTTTTGAAAGGTAAATATGAAGATGAGAGAATGATATCACTTAATTTCAAAAATATTAAACTATCGTAGAAATAAAAAGACTAAAATAATTACTCACTTTATAGAGTTAGTTAAATTTTTAAATGAATTACTGCTATCATTTCCAAAATTTTAACAATCATTGCTAAAAGACATTATAAATCAATGCATGATCACAAGTTTAAAAAATTGTATTTAAATTCCTTTGTTAAAAACGAAAGTATGTGTTTCAAATAACAATATATTTTAAACAATTCTCTTTTTTTCGGAATTAAAATTTATAGTTAAAAACTAAAATGTAGCTACATTGTTATAAAATAGGTTTGTGAGTTTAAATGAGACACAAAAACATAAAACGCAGAAATGTCTTGAATCGATTAAAAATTAATTTAAAAATTTTTCTTCTTTACTTAAGCATTAAAAAGGGGGCGAGATTTTAACAATTGAATAGTTTTTGTGAACATAAAAACGTTTTGGCTTTAAAAATTCATTTGAAATTTTATAATTCCTTTAAATATAATCAAAAGCCAAATGCAAAAGTTGCTTAATAATTATTTTAAGGACCTACTCCTTTTACTTTTATATAAACATAAACATGAATACAATTAAAGAATTTTACCTGAATATTTTTTCAAGATCAATTTCATGTAAGCTTCTTAAACTTTCAAACCGATAAAAAATTGCCGAAAGAAATATCTTACTAATATTTCTTCCTTTACAGTAAATAATTACTTTAAATCCTTATAAAAGTCATATTATCAGTCACGAATATTTTTATAATGTACATTTTGTGCAACAAGACCTTAATTTGAAGCTTCACAATATATTCACTCATTCAGAACATTTTCTCTAAATGCAAACTGTGGAAATATTCTAATTTAGAAGAGCTGTTCAATAATTCGTTCGTTGCTAAGCAATATATCTGGAAGAAAAATAAACTAAGCAATAGAAATAAGTGTGTCAGACGATTTAAAAAAAAATTCATATTACACAAATTCAAAAATAAAATTCGTCTGACTTCTTAAAAAATTTATGCAACAGAAATACTTCAGAACTACGAAAAAAAGTAAATAATTAGATTGTTGTGTATAATAAACGAAAGTATTCGTTATGATATCTTAAATTATTTTCTTAACGAACTATTTAATGAAAATGTGAATTATATAATAAGATACGTCATTAAATGGAATTGAAAAAGGATAGTATCAAAAAAGATATTAAACTAAGTTTATATAAACATAATGTATGCCAATGCCATAATGTAAAAACCAAGGATAATACTAAATTGTTCTCTGATATTGATCTATCTTTCTGATGTCATCAGTTAGTTCACACGAGAAATAATTTTTTCTAGTGAGTGTGCAAATAAAATAAAAAATAGAGAAAAACACATTACAACGTTTTATTAAATTTGACGAGTTTTTTTTCATACAGGGCTTTCAAAACAAAATGAAAACAATAATAATAAAAAAATACGAAAACATTTTCCCTGCGTTCTAAGAACATGCTTTTATCGTTTCTGGAAAAAAATGATAAGGCCCTAAAGGTGTTTCATGAATTTTAGTGTCCTATTATATCATTGTCATACTTTATTAGTACAGATAAATTATATCATAAAAAGTCTTCATTCAAGAACCTTGCAGAACAACAATTTTACGATACAAATATATACCAAGACTGTTAAAAAAAATTACATGTATATTGCTTAAACAAATGAATGAGAAATGAGACAATGCTCATTTTGGTGTGCTAAGGAATCATAGTGAAAAAGAAAAAGAAAAAAGAATAGAAATAAATCCGGTTTATAAAATGTTTTTATCTCCAACATTTCTTCTACTATAATATGTATCATTCTTTTTAAAAATAACAATTAAGCATGTTAAGAAAGAAATATAAGTTTAATACAACTTTTTTTATTCACACACACAAAATGATAAAATTATAATACTTCATAGATTTATTTATTCCGCAGTATATTTTTAACGATTAATCTAAGATTATTAATGAATAATACATACATATTATCCTCCGCCGGGAATATGAAGAACACATTATTTTCAGCTTTCTATGCAGCACTCTTTCCAAATGCTTCAGAAAAAAATATTTAACGTTTCATTTTGTATCATTATAACTTTTGTTGCTTATTAAATATTCGTAAGCGGGGATAACTTAGTTATCCAAACAAGCCTTATCATTTCTCTATTTTAATTTTAGTTTAATAACATTTGCCAAAATTAATCGGATAGGCTGAAAACTATATTTGCTTTCCAGGGAAAAAATATTCGATTTCACACATCTTAAGAAAAGCTCTAGTACCGGACAGCAAAATATGACCGCTGATCAAAGAAGTGGGATAAATGTGTTATGCAGAAATTTAGCTGCAGACAGTATCATTTATCTACTATACTTCTTTAAACAGCTGTGCGATCACAATTATTTCACGTCGGAAATGATTCCAATACTAATAAAGATAAGATTTCCCTACCATGGAGTCTCTAAAATGTTACGTTATGTATGATATCTTGAGATGTGATCAGGAATTAAAAAGGATAAACTTTATTTTTCTATATAAAAGAAATATAACTACAAAAATGTTCTAGAATATGGGATAAAGTAGCTTATATTCTAAACTATAATACGTTTTGAGAAATTTTTTGCAAATAAAAATACCAACTGATCTTAAATGACGTGCATATCAGGTTTTGTAAGAAAACTTTTTATGCATCAAATAAAATGTTTAGTATTTTTTCTCTCCTGCATACACGTACAAAGCTTAAAACAAGAATTCAATAAAAAAAAATCTTTTTTTATTATCATTGTCATGACCTTTATAGTTAGCAGTTTTATTGCCGATAGACCATTTATTTATAATTGAGTAATTCAGACACTAAGATATCAAAGCAATAAGAACACATACTATAAATAAGGTTTAATGATTGTAATGCAGATACTTAGTTCACACTGCAGTTAGCGTTTTCTCTGTAGAGCAGCGATACTCAACCTGCGCATGCGGCGGGCTGCATGTGGCCCATCGGGCCTTTTTAAGTGGCCTTGTCATGGCCCATTGCTCTGAGAAATTCATTTATTTATGAAAATTTGGTGGGAAGTTCTTTGATAAAAAATCAAATATATCAATTTTTCATTTTTCTGTCGATGTAGTATGGGTGCGAATTGATATTCTTTTTTTCTGATTAGTAATAAAACAACAGTGGAGTAGCGAGCATTTTATGAGTGGAACTAATTTTTAACTATCCTTCCGATCATGCAAGTGAAAAATATTCGAAGAAAATAGATTGTTTCAAGACTATTGGGAAGTTGACTATTTTCTAGTGAAAAGCAAGCATGGTTCAGCAGTTGTTTGATTTGTAACGAAATTGTTGTACATAAAAAATACCAATAAACAGGAATCATTTAATGACACTTTTCCTCGAAGATCACTTTCAAGAAGAGACAAATAAGCTTTCTTGAATAATCTTTACAACAGCACAAAAGTGTTTTGTCAGTGGTAATGTCATAGCGGTAACAAAAGCACCCTATGAAATTTGTTATGTTATTAGTAATCATATAAAACCGTTTACTGGTGCAGAAATCGTGAAAGAATGATTCTTAAATGCTTCCAGTTAATAAATATTCAGCGAAAAAAATAAAAAAATGTAAAAAATAATAATATTAAGAAAAAGCAAAATACAGGAGTTTTTATATTTTGATCAATTTCCACATTTGAAATTTTCTATGTTATCTTGGTCTTAAAG
>BMAV01017315.1:20285-40907 GCA_019973955.1 Trichonephila inaurata madagascariensis | reverse complement strand
TAGCCATCATATGTATGCGGCCCGGCAGAAAAAAAGGTTGAGCACCCCTGCTCTAGAGCTACTTGTTTCGTTCAAAGTATCCGATAACGTTCGGAACCAAGGTTTTAAGTGTATAAACAAAGAATTTTTTTTAAAAAAAATGTAGCGTCGCCTGAATTAAAATATATATATAATTGTTTTAAGGATATTATATTATAATAATAAAATTATTTTAATGCAACTTTTGTGCAAAAAAAAAGAAGAAAGAATTACATATTTTCAAAACATTCTTCATTCATAAAAAATGCTTCTATATTAACAATATTTTGCTCATTTATAACTGAGATTTTTGTACATAGCCTGAACAAGCATTTTTGGAAAATTCACATTCTTTTCAGAATTACTATCAAATAAAATATTAACCGGTATTTTTTGTTAAAATTGCTCTATTCAGATGCATTAAAATATTAATAAATCCATTTTTAGATTACATATTTCAAAAATACTAGTTCAGGCTTTGTACAGAAGTCTTAGCTATATATGAAGATAAAATATTATTAAAGATCCTCTTTTAATAAAAGGAGAATGTTTTGAAAATAAATCATTCTTCATTTTTTGCCAAAGAATTGCTTTTAAATTTTTTACTGTTATAATATTCTTAAGAAACTTTTACATGTTAATTCTAATTTAGGGAGAACATTAAATGCAAAAATAAACTATTCATTTATACGGTTTTTTGAAATCACGATTCCGAACGTAGTCGGATACCCATGAAACTGAGTGTCTTTAATGTTCACTTAAGAAACTAGTTTGAAAATCAAAAAAGTGTTTCAAACCACTAAATATTATATCTTAAGCCATGTAAAAATAATTTTGAATATTAAAATTTGTTCCAAAAGCAAAGAATTAATTGTTGTTTATTTTTTGCTCAGTAATATAGTTAGGTATTCAACCGTAAGAATTATTAAATATATTGTAATATTATCTAAAACTATTTTGCTTGTAAATTATTCAATTTTGAATTTTCCAATTCTTAAAGAACTATGAAGAGATTGAAGTTTATGAATTTTGAGTCCTTATACAATATTCCTCAATCAGTAATTTTTTTAAAAAATTGTTAACAAATCTTTTAAAAAATAATCACAGAAAATTTAAAAAAAAAAAAAACGAAATTTTTGTAGATGAAAGTCTTAAAAACATTATGAATTATATTAATATAAGTCGTAATAAAATCAGTAAAAAAAACGATATAATGCTTTACATATTATAAGAATCACTTCTATAGGAAAGAGAAAATCGCTTCGTTTATTTTGATACAAATATCCATGTGAAAGTTATATTTTTATAAATATAATATTATTATTATTAGATTTTTAAAATGATAAATTGGCAACAATTCAAATTAAAAATTACCAAAACTTATATTGATATTCAATGCTTACCTTATTAAGTACATGTTATTGAAAAAATATATTTTAAAAATTTTATTTCAAGCACTTTAATAAATAAATAGTATCTGCTGAGAATTTTTTAAAAAAATTTCCTGTTTCAAGGTACGTTTCTTTCTAGGAAAGTTGTTGTTGGCGACGGATTTTTTTTGCCATACTGAAAAACATCCGTCTGACAGACGGTTATGTAATTTTTTTTTTTTAATTTTGTTACCTTAAGGACTGTTTTAAATGTCCTTATAGCTCATGAAATTCAGTATGGCTGAAACAAAATGTGTGGGGTTAAATCAAGCACAACAATATATTTTTATCACTAGAATTGTGACTAGTATTTTTATAAAAACTGATTAAAAGTTATCTATATGCATGCAAAAGTAATTAAAAATAATATCAAACATGAAAAAACTATAGGAATATCCGTGTGATAGATGGTGATAGATAAGAAGAATCGCACATATTGTGAGTTGAATAAAAATCACCATGTACCACCACGTGATCCTCTCACTGGGTAGAGTCCAACTGAAGATGTCAAGGCAGCCCACCCCAAAAATTACGGCACAGCGTCATCTATTGGCATCAAAGCAAATCATCCCCGTCTGAGAGACAGATGTTCCGGTCACAGGGTTGCGTTCTTAGATCACAATTTTTTTTATAAATATATTTAACATTCACAAAATCCTATTAATGGTCCGTGGGATTTAAATTATGAATTTACTGTCCGTGGGGTCAAAAAGTTTGGCGACCGCTGCGCTGGAGAACACAAGACAGCTGAAACAGATGATCTTCGAAGAGTGACAATTCTTACCTCAAGTATCGATGGATAATTTGATTTTGAGTATGAACAGACGGTGACACACAACCATTGCAGTTAGGGGAACCATATCCGTACTGGGGAATTTTCGTTTGTTGTTCTTCATGGCCAAACGTTTTTTTTTAATTATTATTAACGCATTCTGTCAATGAAACACCTTTTTTCTTCTTTGTTCCATAATGTATATGTTCAATTAGTTGTTTGGCTATTATGCTTTCATCGATTTTTAGTTCTACACTATGCCTATGTGAATTTCATGTCACCCGTTTCAGAATTACGGGTATGGTGTATATATATATATATATATATACTGTAAAATCTGGCATATAACGCGCACTTTAAACATAAAAAATAAGATCGAAATTTATGGATGCACGCTATACGCCGGGTATAAAAATGACAGCTTCAAAAATTTTTAAAAAATGAACATAAAAAAAAGCTATGCTTCTACATAAATCGAAATATTGTTTATTTAAAAGAAGTGACACACATTCTTTATGAACTTAAATTGTTCTAGAAGTATACTATTTCTTTAAAATCTTAGGATAATATCTCGAATAGATGACTTCAAAACATAAGAGCATTCCACACTTCCAATTCAGGTTTCTTCGTAAAAAAAAGGAGATGCGCGTCATACGTCTTAATATACCTTAAAATTAAAAATGGCAGCTTTAAAGTATAGGTGAGTGTTATACACCGTATTTTACGGTAATTAGGAGTTTTAGAAAGAACTACATTAAGAATTTTAACGATAACTATGAAATTACCATGTTTATATGTGTTACCAAGTATATACATGTGTTTTTGTTGGGAATATATTTATAAAATTTCAATTATATTACCGGTTTCTAAACGGTGCGTATCCACCAATCAGGTAAATATTGTATTTTTAAGACTATGCTGGAAATTATAAAAACTACAATTTACAACATTCTTCTAAGACTTTTAAAAGTTTTAGAAGGACACTAATGTTATCTATCGTATTTATATTTCAGTACTAGTGAAATAATATTTAAAAACAATAGGCAAAAACGTTTCGTTAGCAATTAAGAATCTTATTTTCCTTAAATATTTATACGCTTTTTTCCCCCTTCTAATTCTTAATTTCAGAAGGGTTTTGTCAAAATTCAGTTCTTTTGTAGAAAAGTGCTTACGGATGTATCAAGGCAAGAAATACAAATTTATACAACGCTGGCAAAATCTTTCAAAAATGTTAATTTTTATTTTTTCATTGTAGTTTCTTTTGCCAATTTTTAAGAAACAGCAATCAATATAGGGTCAATACAATATTTTTAAGCTGTTGTTGAACATTCACCATCATGTAATTTTTCTGCCATAAATAAAATTTTTATTAAATAATTTTCAATATTCTTTTAGTAAATTAAAATTTTAACTATAACAATTTAACCGTATTTTTTTTTATTTAAATTGAATTAAGTATTCCGCTTTAAATGTCTACTTTCTTATACTTCATTTCCTCACAACGAAAAATCTCGTACTCTACTGCTGCTTTCCTCGTTTTTGAGGTTATTTTTTATGGATAATTTTTAAAATATTTTTGAGCTTATTTAATAAAAGATTTGTGAATGTGCTTATGACCTCACGATAGAAGTTAAAACTTCTGATTTATTCTGGGCAAGAGAATCCAGTTGTTCGGATGTTCTACGTTTTCTTTTGCGACATTTTTGCATGCAGGTGCTAAGCAGCACTCTTTTTCGTGCCCCTTCAACGGTGGATTTGTTTATTTTATCTATTTTCTGAAAAGGGCATTATTTAAATAATTATACATTCCTATATATTTATATATGAGTATATACGATTTAAATGACAGTCCAAGAATTTAAAAATATTTATATGCAAATTAGTTACGTAGATTGTATTTATATAATAAATATGTTTATATGGTATTTACGTACTATCTCAACAATGTCAACGTACAAGATAACTCTCCAAGTTGGCAACCTTCATTTACCATGTGTCGTACCCACTGAATTGGCAACCATGTGCTTTCTTTCACATGATGTCGCCAATACCGTTGTGATAATACGTAAGTACTGTTTATATTACTTATATAGCGCCGTATACTATATAAGGCTAGGAAAACTTATGCTTTGAGAGCCATTTATTTTTCTTAAAATTCTCGAAGCAAACAAAATTAGGAGGGTCGTACTTTTTTCACAATCATTGTTTTTATTTTCTCGTAATCTCTTAGTTGTCATCCCTAATATAAACCAAAACATTGGCAACTGTCTCGTCAAATAACTTCATTAAAATTTCGGATTAAAAGTTTCATTTCTTCTCTTATTTTTGTGAACTCCTACATAAGAATAATCTTCTTTTTTTCCCAATTATTTTCGCTTGCGCTTCTCTTCTCTCGTTCACTGGCTGAAATTGAGGGGGGGGGGGGGGGGGGGGGGGTCCGCAACACTAATTTTTAAATAAAGAAAGTAAAAATTCACGGGGAAAAGTATGCATGAAACTTTCAATTTAAAAAAAAGGCGCCCGAAAAGTTTCCAATTCAAAGCTAAACGAGCTTCACCGATCCGATCATGATTGCCGACTGGAACGTAGTAAAACCGACTGAGCGAAGCGCAGACGAATCTGACGCTTAATTTAGACTCACTCTTCAGCAAAATGCGACTAAAGAAATTATAGCTTCAAAAATAATATTTCATCTTATATAATTTTCGTTTTTAAAATTATCACTAAAAAAGAACAAAAACAATAAATTAATGTTGTCGCGCAAATAGTTTTAGCCATACCTTTTTTGTCTCCACAAATATGCCAGCAAATAAGAGTAATCTATCATAATAAATATGACAATAAAGGAATCATAATTTAATCCATACCTAGTTCATTTTAATACACTCATGGACAAAAAAAATTAGCGCACCAAGAAACAATTGAGGGATCGTAACTAAACTTGGCATGAAGGTACACGTCGGGGAGATATGCAAATGATTAGAAATGCAGCGTGATTGTGCATTACATATAGTCGGTAGAGGCCGTATACCGTCGTTCTCCGTGAAGCTTGTTTGAGTGTGCTGAATCGTTTACAAAAAAAAAGAAAAGAAAGCTGAGATAGACATGGCATTACGCCGTTTTCGAAGACAATATGAGCAGCGGTCGCAGTTTGAGAGGGGGAGAATCATCGGCATGATGGATGCTGGGTGGTCAGCTAGGCGAGTAACTCGTCAATTAGGCTGCTCTGATTGTGTTGTGAGGAGTTGTTGGGATTAGTGGATCCGAGGTATGTCATTTACACGAAGACCGGGCTCAGGACGCCCTCGACAGACCAGTCGTCGAGAAGACTGCCACATCGTAAGAAATTTCACGTAAACAGCCAACTGCTTCATGGGCCGACATCCAAGCACAGGTAGCACCTTCACTAGGGGCCCCTGTGTTTTCTCGAACCATACGAAGGTGCCTGGCTGAAGGACATTTGGGGTCACGGCGCCCATTACGTTTGCTGCACTTGACACCCACCCATCGACGCCTCCGTTTGGAGTGGTGCCGAGCATGAGGGAACTGGACTGCAGCGGAATGGAACCATGTCGTCTTTAGCGACAAATTCAGATTCAATCTCAGCAGTGATAACAATCGTATTCGTGTGTGGAGACCCCGTGGTGAACGCCTCAATCCTGCCTTTGCTTTACAGCAACACACCGCTCCCACAGCTTGTGGGATGTATGGGGTGACATTGCTTACAATACACGGTAAACCCCTAACATTGATCCGTGGCACCATGACAGCCCAGCGGTACGTATGACATCCTGCAACCACATGTATTGCCACTCATGCAACGGCTCCCAGAAGCCATTTTTCAACAAGACAATGCTCGGCCTCACACGGCAAGGGTGTCACAAGACTGTCGCCGCACTGTTATTACCCTTCCTTGGCCTGCCCGAACCCCAGATTTGTCTCCAATCGAGCATATCTGGGATCATTAGGGGTGACGAGTTGGGCATCCCAAAAGTTTGAACGAACTAGAGGCAAAGTTACAGCAAATATGGAACGAAATGTCTCAAGACATCATACAGAACTTGTATGCCTCAATGCCTGATCGTATCGCATCGTGCATTCGCGCTAGAGGGGACTCAACAGGGTATTAAATCCCCCGTTCTTTTGCCTTTTTCTCTGAAATAAATTATCCTTTTTCTTTGATTTTCTAATAATTTACTTATATCAAAGTAGTCATTACGAATGTAAAATTTCGTTTCATTTTGACGTCTCCTTCGTGGTGCGCTAATTTTTTTGTCCGTGAGTGTACCTTATCGAGAATCATATTGTCCCACTTCTTTCCGAGCTTACGAATACCTTATTTTTAGATCAATGAGAATGGCGCCATAAGGTAAGGGATTTCCAAAACGGCTGTCTCTTCTGCATATATAAGTGAAAGATAATTTAATATGCATCCTTATTTTGTGTTAAATGAAAATTCTCTTGGCAAAG
This sequence comes from Trichonephila inaurata madagascariensis, assembly GCA_019973955.1. Taxonomy (NCBI): domain Eukaryota; kingdom Metazoa; phylum Arthropoda; class Arachnida; order Araneae; family Nephilidae; genus Trichonephila; species Trichonephila inaurata. The sequence goes on along the minus strand of BMAV01017315.1, from coordinate 34,217 downwards.
AAAGAAAAACAATGTTCCTTTTAAAAAATAATTTCTGAATACAGGTTTAGGCATTGAAAGCATTGTATTAATAGAAATGTTAGTAAATTTAGGTGTCATTAGAAATGCACTTACTGAATAATTTACTGGCATAAGAATAATGATTCATTGACCTAACAATAGAGTTAGTAATGTGGCCGCAGTAGCCGAGTGGTCAAGGTATCGGACCGTGGCTTGTCTTGTCACGAGTTCGAACCCAGTACCACTAAAGACCCGCCATGTAGGGCAGCGATGCACGTTAAATCTGTCGAGAGCTGAAACGTCCTCTCTTTGTTGTGGTAGTTAGGAGAGGGGGGAGCCAGCTCAGGTGTCGTCCACGTCACTTGACCATGGTTCAAAATTACGTGGTCCGTCGCCAAAAGCCCTCGTGTAGCTGAACAGTGTGACGTTAATAATCAATCTAGAGTTAGTAATATAATGATAAATGGTAGATTTTTTTACATTTCTCCGGAAAATATAGTTACTTTCTTAAATCTCGTATAATTTTTTTAGCCCTCAAGGTGTTTATTTTATCATAGGCAAAAAAAAAAAAAAAAACACCGATTTCCAGCAAAGTCAAAACGTGCTCTTTTGTACACACCTGCTTCTTGGCCGGATAATGAAGTATCGTAAAATACGGCGTATAACGCGCACTTTTAACACAAAAAATAAAACCGAAGTTTAAGGCTGTCTTCGGCTAATGTTAAAGAATAGGACCCAAATTCGGAATCTTTTTTCAGATGTAAAAGTACTCAAACATTTATATTATATATATTCTGGCCTCACTATTCTGTAAAAAATCACTAATTTTATCATACTACTAATTTTTATCCTAGTTGACACATATTTTCTTTTATGAAATGTGTTTCGCATTTTTTCACTTATACCGTAATGCGAAATGAGCTATCCCTTTACATGTTAAAAGGAAAAACTAATTACTTATGAAATATTCTGAAATTTTATAAACACTACATTATAAACAAATGCATGAGTTACAACGTCACGAATTTTTATAAAAATTGAGGCATTTTTTCTGTTTGAAAATGTGTTCCGCATTAAGTTCTCGCTCTCGTACATATAGCGAAAACAGTCTTAAGGGTGCGCATTATACGCCGGGTATAAAAACGATAGCTTAAAAAATAGCAAAAGAGATGAGCATGAAAAAAATGACTTCTATACATATAGAAATACTGTTTTTTTAGAAGAAATGACATGCATTATGAACTGAAAGAGTTATAGTTCTAGAAGTATACTATTTTTTCAAAAGTCTAGGATAATACATTGAATAAAGGACTTCAAAATATAAGAGCATTATATACTAACATTTCAGACTTCTTCGTAAAAAAGAGGGTACGCGTTATACGGCGAATGTACCTAAAAATTGAAAAATGTAGCTTGAAAGTATAGGTGCGCGTTATACCCCGGATTTTACGGTAATTAGCCTATCCGAATAATATGAAACGTGCGAGTTAACTCGTACAGTCACTGAACATAAATAACCACATATACGCTCTTAGTATAGAAGTATAGTCTCTTAAGACAGTGCTTCTCAAACTTTCAATATACGCGACCCACTATTCAATCATCATTTTCATCGCTCCCCTCTCCATACGATAACTATTTATTGAATTCAATAATACTATACTTTGACACTAAAGCTACAATATGACTTTAACCTCTTATTTACCACCGACGTGTACAAATGTCTCGCTCAGCTAAAGTAATAATTTTTTGAACGTATATATACGTCTTTCCGAAGTACAATCTTTTCTGTGCAGTGTTATTCATAAAATTGTTCCGAGGGCTTTGGAATGTAATAAAAAGACCTTGACAGTGTTTACGAAGGATTTATTTATTTCAGAGGATTTGCTAATTTATTTATTTCCTCCTCCTTTTAAAAAAAACATCAAAATACGCTCGCCTACGTTGAAAACGGTGGCATTGGGAAGCGAATCGCTTAACTTTTAATCGGCAGTTAAGGAATTAATTATAAACCGTACAAATTATCAAGATGAGTGCTAATACAAGCCCTAATGGGGTCACTAATAATTATCAAACTTGTTCTTAATTTAGTATTGTGTAATTAATAATAAAATATACACATTGTGCAATACTGATACATTTATAAGTGTATTATAACAGTGTAGATGCGTATTTTTATATTTTATTATATCAGAAAGTATTTTGTTTGTTTACTTTCAGTAAAATAATAGTTTTTAAATAATGTTTTGTTTTCGACTTTTCAAAATGCGCGTTCCCCCCCCCCCCTTGTAGAGTTATCACGCCCCTCAAAGAAGGCGCGCCCCACAGTTTGAGAAACACTGTCTTAAGATTATATAGATGAGATCGATCTAAAACCGGCTACGAGTTCCAATTTCAGTTCGTTAACTTTTATTTTCAAATTCCCTTTAAATACAATTTTTAATGAAACTCGCAATAGCAACTTTAATATTAAGCACGTTCTGGCTCCTTAATTCATGCTTTTTAGGATAGTAGAAAGCTAAAATACCTAAAAATAACCTACTTTTATATCTTAATTAAATTTACATACATACAAAGGACCCTTGAAATTACTACCAGATAAAATGTTCAAACTTATTTAGTTTAAAACATGCGTTTCGGATAACATAATTCTTATTTTATACCGATTGGGATTTCTTTTATTTCTTTCAACGGAGTATAATTCCTTTCAGCTCATACGACAAAAAGCTATTCGAAATTAGAATATTTTATTATTATCCACACTCTCACGTATAAAAATTGTAGGTTATGCTGCGAATAATATTTTATGTTTTTCTTCTCACGAGTTAGATATCATAAAATAGGTTTGATTCATAAAATATTCGCGCCATCATTCTTTTTAACGATTTGGCTTTGTTTGAACAAATGGATTTTATTTTATCTCCGACGATGTAAGTAGAAGATTGCAAGTATCAAGGCCAATAAAAGAATTTTTTTTTGGAGCATAGAATCATTGTTGTCTGAAAAAGAATAAAATTTTGTTATTTGTAAATATTTGAAATAATGATTGAAAAATAATTGAAATTTTAATATGAAACAAATAATTTTACGTTCTTTGACACCATATATAACAGTTGAATATACATAGAACGTAAAAAGCGAAGTACCAAATATTTATTTGAATCAAACGAACATCAGTAGATGCGGAACGCATGTATTTAAAACGAAACGCTTAAGGTATCATGGAAATTTTTAATGTTTTATTCAGGACGCACAGCTACATGAGAAAAAAAAAATCAATAATGCGTTGGCACTCCTGTGGTCCTGAAGCAAACTACTATTCGGCTCGGCAATGAATCGTGGAGTCGGTGGATATCTTCTTGCAAGAAGGCTTGTAATGCATTTTTCAACTGTCTAATTAGATCGACGGGATCCAGTAAAGTTCGGAAACGCCTGATCATCACAACCCGAAAGGGATCTACTAGGAAGAGATCTGACGATTGTGTGTGTGTGAGTTATCTTGAGATACAGTGGCGTAACGTACACCCCCTCATCGAAGGGGGACAGAATTCTAGGAGGCCAAAAGCCTGACTGATGCCAAGTACCCTTTGTAACATCAGGCTTGGGGACCATAACCTGACTTTGAAGGGGGAGAACCCTAAGATTCTCTGGAACACCATTGTTGAGATGTGTTAGAGAAACACGAAGACAAGCAAATGAAAGACCTATCGTGGACAGCCGGGCCTTATCCTGTCGAAATGCAAGCCCAGGAAAAGGAAGGGAACACTACGGGGCGTAGAATCTAGACGACCAACACCGTTTTGTAAGGATGCCACGAAGGATAATCAAAGGGATAAATGAAATGGCATCCCATATCATAACTCTTTGCGTTTGTGTGGTCCGTGTACTTAACAACAGTCAGATAAGTATTTCACTGTTATCCAGAACGTTTCCAAATACCTTTTTGCTGATCATCCGAAATTAATGCGAAAGGAGACTCTACACTAAAAACAATTGTACTCCAGTACGTCAGATTTCAGGTCGAAACGCTCCTAGTAGTGTGCAACAGTGAAAGGCAGTCGCTTCTATAGCCTTCCTTGACCTGTTCCCATTCCCCGTCTGATCACTATAATTAGCAAGGACACACACACACACAATTCAGGTTGTAATTAATTGGTAAGGACAGTAGGAGTGCCGATCAGACACACATAATCCGGTTCCTCGTATTCCTAACTAAGTACATTATTGGTCATCCTTATAACAGCATTGGTCAGTGTTCGCTCTGACGGAGCAACAGCTGCGATCGCTTCCTCTGTTTTTCAAGGTTATGGTTTAGTAAATTTCTCAGATATATATTTTCAAAGTTTGTTCATCGCAACCAAGTATTGGAATGCTGCGACAAACATAAGACAAAAGCATTTTGAAAAAGGTGTGGTTTTAAAGTAAGGATGCTTCTTATTAACAAGATCAATACTCTTAACTGAACTCTTGGTGGGGTGTGGTAGTTAGGAGAGGGGGTGCCAGCTCAGGTGTCGTCCACGTCACTTGACCATGGTTCAAAATTACGTGATCCGTCGCCAAAAGCCCTCGTGTTACAGAACAGTGCGACTTTAGTATTCACTCACTCACTCACTGAACTGAACTCAGTGGCGCAACAGCCCATGAGGGCCAAGGCCTACTGTGCCTTTCTCAGTTTACGTGACAGGCTCTGGGGTGCATGTGTAGATGTTTCGGTCAAGTGGTCAGTCTGACGTTAAACCCCCTGTGTTCAGTTCCCAAGCAAGCTTTACTCATTTATCGACCCACTGAAAGAATGAAAGGCTGAGATCAATTCTCTTAGTTTTTTTAAAAAAATTTAACTTTAAAATACATTATCTGAATAAAAATATTGAATATTTTTAAAGGTATATATATATACTTAATAATATAGGTCCACATATACTGTTAAAATATTCAAATTGTTTTGATATAGTTACGATTGGTTAAATTTTGTGTATTAAAGGTGAACAAATAAAGTCGAATAAAAAATAACGAAATATTGCTCTAACAATACTCACACACACAAAAAAAACGGGGTTTTTTTTTGTTTTTTTTTTTGAGTTTTATACAAAAAAAAAATTTTTTTTTAAATAATTTAATTTATTTTTAAACAATCGTAATTTTTATTTTTGTTCTCGCTCCGCATATTCCATTTATGGCAGTAGTGTTATAATAATCTTAGTTTAAATAATTCTAAAAAAAATTATAAAATACAGCAAAATTCTCCTAAGCGAGAGATATTTTTTGACTTTCTTCTTAGCGCTAATAGGTGAAAAACAACTTTTCTAAGGAAGAACAATCGTAAAAGAATTTTTTTTTTGGGCTTACACTAATGTGGATATGCAATTTCGCCCCACACGGGTAACTGTTTGGTTCGTTGTCTTTTTATTTCATATATATATATATATATATATATATGATATGTGTGTTTGTGTGTGTGTATAATTTTGTATTTAAGATGAAAGATTTCCCTGGTAAATACTGTTATTTTAAATATTGCTCAGAAAGTATAAATTGTATCAAAAATAATATTATTCTTTAATAAAAATAAAATAAAAAGGGATGAGAAAACTAATAGGCTTTTTTAATTAAAGTACCTGTAAAGATTTATTTAAATTTTTTGTTTCTATGTAAAGGAAAAGTATATGTTGCAATTTTTATATCGCATAACATTTGAAAAATTTAAAATTTCTGGAACTCTAAACTTGTTTTATATTTAGAACTGAAGGTCTTTTTGAATATCAGAAATATGAATGTTTTTTGCATATTTAAGTATCGTCTGTATATATATATGAAACTGGACAAGAGAAGACATGTGTATAATACTTATTATCAAAAATGTATTAATAAAATAATTTCCAACAAAATCAAATGTACAAACATATTTTAACAGTAAGTACAGATTTTTTTTTGAAGATACTACGCAAACAAAATATTAAAAAATGTTTTGGAGTATTTCATCTTGTTTCCTAAATAAAAATTCTCAGAAATAAAATTTTTGCCAAGTTTTGAAGCAAACAATGCAAAATTGTGTTTTAATGCTTAGTAATATTCTTTTGATGACCTTGTATCATTCATCTTTGTCACAGTTAAATACCAATTTGTGTAGTAAGTCTTTTTCATTCTTTTTATTAAAAAATATTACGTACAATGATGCATTATATAAGGCTGTAAATATTACGTACACGCTTGAAAACAATTAAACCTTATTTCTTACTGTTATTAATAATTAAAATAAGTATTTGCCCTACAATAACAACTTTGTGGAGCTCAATATTTGAATCTATTTCCAATTTAATTTGTTTTTTTCTTAAAGTTTTATGTTTATGGGCTGTTTATTGCCGTTAAATTTATTTGATAATAAAATAACCACATTAATTTGACCTTTACCTTAAAGTCAAGGAGAATGTGATACACATGCGACTGATTTATTTATTACCGATGCACTTCGAAGCTACTCTAGCTATTTTGGCGACGAATCTCAATATAGTGACCATGGTACGTCAGGAGGAGGACATCTGATCTGGCATCACACTTTGATTTTCACCCGAGTATTTGAGCCTGGACAGATTTAATGTGCATCAGACCCTCGGCAAGAAGGGATGTCAAGACATGGACCAACTGGGGTCTCTATCACAATGGGAGCCTCGAAGTGGCGTAACGCAGAATATTAGGGCCCCTCTGCAAACTTAGGTTTTGGGCCTCAAGCTCAAATATGTACTTAGCATCAGCAAGCTTTGGGCCCCCTGGAGTTTCTGGGCCCCTCGCAATGCGGGGTGTACGCTACGCCACTGGAGCTTCGTTTCGTTCTCGACTCAGACTCAATCAGATCATGGTTCGAATAATTTCAAAGGTCAAATGTTATTTCAAATGAAATTTCGGACGATTTGTCAGCTGATTACATGTGATGATCGTTATCTATGAATAGGCCTACGCCTACCACCCTACACCATTATCACTCATTCAGTCAAAAGGTGGCAGTCGGCCGAGTCGGTCGGTGAGATTGTAAGTCGAACCTGTTTCGTGTTATTGTTCGAGTTCGAGCCCAGTACGACTAAAGACCCGCCGTGTAGGGCAGCGATGCACGTTAAATCTGTCGAGAGCTGAAACGTCCTCCCGTTGGTGTGGTGTGGTAGTTAGGAGAGGGGGTGCCAGCTCAGGTGTCGTCCACGTCACTTGACCATGGTTCAAAATTACGTAGTCCGTCACCAAAAGCCTTCGTGTAGCTCAACAGTGCGACGTTAATATTCAATCAATCAATCGTGTTATTCTTTGTACGAGTATTTGACAACGTATGCTATGTACTGTCTAATTTTAAGGATCATAGGTGAAGCCTACATTTGTGTTGGGGCCCAGGGCCTCAAGCCGTTCTCATCGACAAGGTAGATTTTTAGTGGTACTAAGACTTGAATTCTGCACCTCAGGGCGCAAGGTCGCATATACTGAGTTTGGCACAGTAGGCCTTGTCCCTCATGGGATGTCGCTCCTCTGAGTTAAGTTAAGACTTGAATTCACTACTCGCCAGAGACAACGCTGACAACTCAATAAGGGCCTTGCCTCTTCTCCTAAAGATGTGGAAGAATTGGAAGGAAGATTAGCCATATTCAGAATCCCTCACTTTATTCACAGCACAAACTACAACACAAGTTCAATCTACCAAAGTTAAGATATGCGCCCAATTATTAAATATGAAGGCAATTAACGAGGTACTCGAGATATGAGAAGACTTTAATTACTTAGAACACTTACGTCAATTCAATCGCTCTGACTTCTTAGCCACCTAATCTAGATTAAATCTTAAGTGACAGATCGTCAACTTACGTATAACAGTATCACGAACTAAATAGCTGCGCCTCACTTCAAATTGATTGATCACTGCTCCGCTAGCAGTCTACCCTATCTCTCTCCTTTTAACCTGAAAGCTTAGACTTTAAATCCCAGACTTAATTTGCATGCGCAAGTCTTCTTCTTCGAGAGGAAGCTTTATAAAAAAATAATTCTTAAGCACTAAAAATTCCCCAAGAGGACTATTAGTTAAAAGATCGCGGATAGAGCCGTCACAACTCCACTACTACGGCCAAAATAACGCATACGAAGATGCGACATCGTTGAAATTCATAAAGTCAATTTTTTTCAATACAAATTATAATATCCAAAGAGGAAAAAAAATGCTAGTTCTCATTGGAAAACGTACTTTTATTTTACTTCAGTGAAATAATAAATTTCGTAAAGAAATTAAAATTTTTGTAATGTTATTATATATTTTGAAACTGTCATTTATTAATAAAATAATGCCTCATACGAGATTGAACTTCTAATATTTATAAATTAAGCATAGAATTTTTTTCAAAAAAATGTATGAAATGAAAAAGTACTCATTCCGATCTTAGCAATTACTTGCTGCCAAAAAAAGGGCCACAGTAGCCGAGCGGTCATCGTCGGTGATGTCCATCCACCGTTTCGAAACCTGATGCCACTGAAGACCTGCCGTGTAGAGGGGTCAATACAGGCTAAATCTGTCGAGACTTAAAGCCCTCACGTTGGTGTACTGTAGAATCTAGGAGAGGGATGTTCAAGCTCAGGTGTCGTCCTTGTCATTTGACCTTGGTGCAAAATTACGAGGCGCAACGCCAATACCTCTTGTTTTGCTTTAAAGGGCGACGTAAATTAAAATCAAATAAGAAGGCACAAGAAAAGTTTTAGAAAATTTCATTTAAATCTGAAAATTTTAATTGAGGTGTTTTTTTTTTGCGATTTTTGTCAAGTAAATTATTTTCAGGAAATTAAAATAGTTTATTTAGTAACACCACCCACAAGTTCACGACCATGGCCATCCTTTTTCTTGACAATCTGACCGGAACATCCGTCTTTCAGACGGGCAATATTTGCTTTGATGTCTGTAGATAACGCTGTGGTGTGATTTTTGGGGTGGGCTGCCTTGACATCTTCAGTTGGACTCTACCCAGTTAGAGGATCGCATGGTGGTACTTGGCGATTTTTTTCAACACACGATATGTGCGATTTTTCTTATCTATCACCGTCTATCAGTATTTATATTCCTATAGTTTTTTCGTTTTTGTTATTATGAATTTTAGTTATTTTTACATGAATATAAATAATTTTTAATCAGTTTTTATAAAAATACTAGTCACAATTCTTGTGATGAAAATATATTAATACAGTGTACCTCTCTCATAAAGACTTAGATATTAAAAATTCAATTTCATGGGCAATAAGGACATTTAAAACAGTCTTTAAGGTAATAAAATTCGAAAAAATTTGCGTACCCGTTGTCAGACGGATGTTTCTAAGAGAAGCAAAAAAATTAATGTTCTGTCAAGAGGGTTAATTGTAACCAAACTCCACTTCTCTTAATTTAGGATGATTTTATGCCTGCATAAAAAATTCAATTTTTCAAAATTTGAAATAAGAATCACTTAAGATTGCACAAAATAAAAATTAAAAATGTTTTGTTTAAGTCTTACTCATGTATTGTTCATGAAGTTTTTAAATTTAATCCAAAGTCATCATTGATTATTCAGAACTTTACAGCATTTATATTTATGTAATTATGGAAGAAATGTTTCACTCTCTTTGTTTCATACAACTACGTTACTTTCATTCTACATTTTATTTTATTAGAAAATTTTTTTAAAAAAAACCGTTTTGTTTTGTTTGAATTATGATTTTGTAATTTTTTTAATGTTAGAATTAATATCAAAATACAAAATTCCTAGAGTCAAATTTAAAGCTTTTGAAAAAATTTATATTTTTATTATAGAAAATGTATGAATATGAGATTTGAGAGATCCAAAGCAAATATTTTTCCGATCAAGATTTCATCAAAAGAAGATTTTAACCTATTACAACAAAATTACGACCCCCTATCTATCTATTCGACTTATCTGTATAATGATAAAAGGAAGAGTTTGTGCATGTGTGTGCGATGTAACACAAAAATAGAAAGACCTAGTCACGCTGAATTTAATGTGCTGAAACTAAAAGTGATGATTTCGTACATCTCGAAGAAATGTTTTTGGAATTCACTTTAGTGTTTTTTGTTTGTTTGTTTTTTTTTGCTTCTCTAAGTCAATTTTGAAGCGATTTTTCTTAGCTCTGGTGATATAATGTCACATGATTTCATGTGTCCATATCTAAACTCCTCAGAATGTTCTTTTATTTTTTAGAGATCATTGCATACTTTCATTTTTATGACATTTATTTATCTTAATATTCATTCATTTATTTGTTCTTTGAGGCAGAATAATAAATTTATTTTCTTACGAATCATTTTTTTCCTTCTTTTACACTTTAAAAGCGTTTCAATCAAAACTAAACCTATTTTATCTTTTCCAATATTCCTAAGCCGAATTCTGGTTTCATGGTTTAGATTATTTTTAAATTAAGATAATGTTATGTTAAAATCCTGATTTAAAATATAATAAAATTTCAGCGACTAGGATAGAAGAAACTAAAAATTTAAACCGTTAAAGAAAAAAAGATGAATATTCATAAAAATATTCATACAATACTACACATTTTGAGTTTCCTCATTCTTCAGGATTTCTTTTTACAGATGGTAAATTTAATGTCAATGTCATATTTACGACGTCAAAAAAAAAAAAACACACACACACACATTTTTTCGCAATCTATTGTTAAAAACTGCTTCTATCTATTTATCTGTTTTATCTAAACAAGGAAAATTTTTGAAAAATATTACTTTATTCCGATTTTATATTTTGATTTAAAGTCTGAGAACATAAATTAACTCTTTTATTAATACATATATTCTAAAATGTAGGCTTTATTCACTTATTCGTTTCCGCTCTTTATATAAAAAGAAATATAAAAGCGTTTACGAGATCGTAAGATGCTGATTCATACTTTTAGACAATGCTTCAGCTATTTAACCAATCCTTTAAGCACTCCTAAGTTTTGTGCATTTACTATAAAATGTCATAAAAGTTCAACGATTTTTATACAGTAGAACAAATGAAAGGCATAAACTTTCAGTTACACAATGTGAAGATGAACACACATAAAAAATGTACATAAATCAGTTACCCAGTCGAATATTACATTTTTAATGTCTCACGAAAATATGAAGATAAAAGAATTTTGGTTTGTTTCAAAAGGTGAAGAAAATCTGTATCGGATTATTCGCCCTTGTATTTTTTTCGGAATCCATGCACATGTTCTATTATCTTTTCGTAAATGTACTTCTTTTCGTTGCTAATGGAATAGGATTTATATAGGATAGAATGCCGAATAATTTCTAACTTGGCTCTACCGGGATTCGATTTACAAAAAGAGTGGGATGCATTTGATTTTTTTGTGAAATATTTCCTCACTTTCAACATTGTTTCAAAGTGTATTCCAGGGATGAAAATGTTTCTGACACATATGAAACATCTTAATAATGAATTTCAGAATCACAGCGATTTTTTGAATTTATTTCTGATCTGTAAGCTCTGAATGTATCTAAAGTAATTTAATAATACAAAGCCATGCAAAAATTATAATTTATATCGTTTTACTTCTTAAATGTACACAGTATTATCAATAAAAATAACTAAGCATTCTAAAATTGTAGATGGAGGTATGAAGAATAATACTTTAAATTTATATAATATGTGTAAGGCATACTCTGGAAATAAAAAAAGTCTTTAAGGTATCCGACTACGTTCGGAATCGTGATTTTGCAAAAGCGTATAAATGGATAATATTTATGATATTTAGTGTCAATTAGATTAGAAAATGTATGTAAAATTGTTTTAAGAATAATATTACAGTAAAAAATTATTTAAGTACAATATTTTGATAAAAAATGAACATAGAATGACCCATTTTCAAAATGTTCTCCTTTTGTGAAAAATGCTTCTACTATAATTATATTTTGTCTGTGTATATCTCAGACCTCTAAGGAGAAGAGAGAGAGGCTCAACTAGAATTTTTGAAATATATAACTTAGAAGTGGGTTTATCCATATTTTACGACAACAGAGGGGAGAAATAAGAAAAAAACGCCGATAATTATTTCAAACGGTTGTAACTCTGAAAATAGTGTGAATTATTCAAAAATCATAGTTGAGCCTCTGTACAGAGGTCTGAGCTATATACAGACAAAATATTATTATAGTAGAAGCATTTTTCACAAAAGGAGAACATTTTGAAAAAAGGTTATTCTTTCATTTTTTGCCGGAATATTGTATTTAAATACTTTTTTTTTGCCAAAAAGTCCTTAAAACAATATTATACATGTATTCTAATCTAAAAGACAATAAAGATCACGAAAATTATCCATTTATGCGCCTTTTTAAAATCACTGTTCCAAACGTAGTTGGATACCTTAAAGAGAAGAAACTAATTTAATTTATAAACAATAGCAAAGAATTATCTCAAAATGAAAAGTAGAAATGCAAAATTAAAATGCCTTATAGTTTTATTCTGAAAAAAAAAAGACCAAAGGAAACTACTACATATTTTGGGAAATAATTTCATATACGCTGAGGTTCCAAAAATCATGGGATACCTCCCAATACCATGCGAGACATCATTAAGCCGTTGAAATGCTCCAACTCATCGTGACATTTATTCAACAAGTTGTCGTCCCCTGAAGAAATATTCGGCCATGCTGCATCTACAGCCTTCCTCAGTTGCGAAAGTATTGCCAGTGAAGTGTTTGTATACGAACTGGCCTTTCGGTCATATCCCAAATATGTCCGATGGAATTCCTGTCTCGCCATCTGGGTTGCCATATTCTTTGCTAAAATAGTCCAGAATGTTCCTCAAGACATTCACGAACGATTTTGGCCAGGCGATATTACGCGTTTTCATGCTGGAAAATTCTATCTTTATTTGGGTAGACGAAGTCCATGAATAGTTGCAAATGATCTCCAAGCAGTTGAATTCAATCACTTCCGATCAATGATTAGTCCAATTTGATCAGAGGACCCAGACCATGCCATGTAAGAACAGATTACACGGTAATGTGTCATCAACAACTTGCGCAGTGCATTGTTGACAACTTGGGTCCATGGCCTCGTAGGGTTTGTTCTCCACTCGAATCCAACCATCAGCATTCACCAACTCGAGTCATGACTCTTATGACCAAGTAAAGATTTTCCAGTCATCTAAGAGGTCAACCGATATGTTAATGAGCCCAGCAGAAGCTCTGCAGCCGATGACGTCTTGTTAATAAAGGCATTAGAATCAGTCTTCCTCTGCCATATCCCATAAACACCTAATACGCTGTTCTATCCTCATGGATAAAGTCACTCGTACGTCCCACATTCATTGTTGCTGATGTTTGATGCAGTGTTGCTTGCCTGTGGTAACACTGACTACTCCACTCGGACGTTACTAGTTGCAGTCAAAAAGAAAATGTGGTCGGCCACGACGTTACTCACACTGGGAATGCCTAAAATTAAATATTCTCGGAACACTGTGGATCGAAGCATGTTGAATTTCCTAACAATTTACAAAAAAGAATGCTATGCGCATGGAATTCCATGTGCGGGCATGGTTCTAGAAGCGAATTTACTGTCTTGCCATTACATGTCAGCCACCCCCTTTTACTTATACTTATTTTCTAAACCAGTGTGTTCAAAATTAAAAAATTTCAAAGCTTCCTCAAAAATAAATAAATAAACTAAAGAATACTTTCTAGTAAGAAAAATTTAATTTGATTTATGCATTCAACCAATCCGTGACAAGTTTAATTTATCTGTAAAATTCCAAATAAAAAGCAAATGTAAAATTTTAAATGTCGTCTTGTATTCTCAGAAGAAAAAAATTTAACAAATTTTGTATTTCTTCATATTAAATAAAAAGCATGTATAAAAAAAAACACAAAAATGAATACACTTATTAAGTAAAACATTCTAAAACGTATATATATATATATATATAT
>BMAV01017314.1:0-29793 GCA_019973955.1 Trichonephila inaurata madagascariensis | reverse complement strand
TTAAAAAAAATTAAGAAAATTTTTTTCAGTTTACGAAAAAAAAACTAAAATCCCGACGGGGGGAAAATTTGATGAAATAAGGATGGGTTGGGGATTTTCAAAAACTTCGAAGGGGCTCTCAACTGCCGAAAAGATATCTTCATAGATTTCACATCCAGTGACGAAATTAATGGGCAATTTTGTAATTAATCACTTTTGAACTTTTATGGGTGGAGGCTGAATTTTCTGCACTGAAAAAAAAAAGCTTTCGTATACTATTACCATTTTAACATCATACCTTTGTGAATCCGGATTTTCTGCGATGGCTACTTTGAAGACAAAATATAAATCTGAGCTAAATATCAAAAAATAACTCAAGTGTCAATTTCTAATTTTTAGCCTACTTTGAAAAACTTTGCTCTGCAAGACAAGCCCATGGAAGTCACTGATAATTATTAAACTTGTTCTTATACTGGCTGAAGTACCCACTCTTAACACGAGTTTATTTTTTAAAAAAATGATAATATATTATTCTTGATATAATAGCTTAATTGTAAGGAGAGTAAAACTAAGTGCATGACAATGTATACAAAAATGTAAAATGATTTATTGAATTGAATACTCATATTATAAACGGTTTTGAACGAACTGTAATTTAAAGCCTCGCAGAATTAGCATTTAGAATAAATGTTAAGTAATAAAAAAAGAATATAAAACTCTAATGAATAGCAATTTATTATTTTTAATATTTAAAGCGAGAAACCCCAGGATCAGGTGTGCACTCGATACCAACGTTAATGGTCGCTGGGAGTGAAGCACCCAATTCTTTTTATAATTATTTTAATATACAAGATAAAAATCACAATTTAGTGAATAATTTAACTAAAAAAAAAATATACTTACCTATTTCAAGGATTTTTCTATTTGTCTTTCATAATTTGAGAAAATATCCAAAAAACTGAACTAAATTGTTCCAAATGGTGACCTTAATAAAGGACACAAATCACAGACACTTTTGCTAAAATTACAGGTGTTATTTGCAAGTAAAACTGTCACATTTTGTTCACGTTATTGAAATTTTTTAATGTCCTTTGACGATCGAAAATATCCTGCTGGACTTTTTCTTGATTGTGTCTTTTGACAGGGTGAAGTGCATTTTGCGGTACACTTATGGCTTCATATTTTCTTGATAAGGTTCTTAATGTAGCTATTGAAAATTTTCCTTTTTGTTTCATGTTTATTGCTTTTCTCAAATTTACTTTGCTAACATGATTAATATGCATTATTTCAGCAAATGTTTCCCTTTGTTTGATCAGCTTCAATTTCCTTTTAGAGAGATCACAGATGCCCAATTTTTTTAGATTCTGCTCATTTACATTTATAAACCATAATCAGTCGTACAACATCACAATTAAAACCACTAAGTTATTTATAGGGAAAAATGCCGCATGTTCAAGAAAAATTTTTGAAAAAATAGTGGTCGTGCCGGGAACTTGGTCTAAACAAGTACCTTAAGATTCTAAAAACGTTTGCCACTCCCAAAAAAGGGAGATATGTTATCAATTCATTTTAGCTCCCATTAAGACTGTCATATTAGAGGATTCTCTGTAAGGTCATTGGTAACAAATAAACAGTTTTTCCCAGAATTAACGATTTTTGTATTATGTTTCAGTATACTCTAAATTAAATCTGGGGCAATTAATCCTTCAAAGTGCTCAATATGCTTATACATGTATCATAAAACTCTTTCACATTGTGAAAAAAAAAGCAAAAAATTATATATAATTTACAACTTCCCTAAAAAAAAAAAGGGGTGCAGGTAAACCCTACCAGTAAGTTTGAAAGCCAGCAAAAGTAAATTTTAGATTAAAAGTAAAAGTAATAAAAAAACTCCCCATCGTAGGATTACAGTAAAGCAAACAAAATATTTTTTATTTAGTTAAAGGATCAAAGATAGCTAATGAGCTAATAGCTAAAGTAGAATGTTTTATTTTTGATGACCTTTTTCACCAGATGATATATATAAATCATATCAATGAAAAATCTGTATTTTTTTATTATATCAAAAAGTATTTTTCATTCAGTAAATTAGTTTTTAACCTTTTTTTTTTCGATATCTGGCCCCCTTGAAGGGTTATAGCACCCCCCAGTTTGAGAAACACTGGTATACATTAAAAATTGATGAAAACAATAAAAATAATTCATTCTCTATTAAATTTTCACTCCAATAAATGTTTTTTTGTTTCCTAATCTGATATAAAGGTAGATAATTTTATGTGCGGCCCGCGAGATTATAATGTTTTTCCGAAGTGGCCCGCAAGGTCATTTGCGTATGAGGCATAATGAGGCCTTTTTTTTTTAAGTCAATTTTTTTTCGATAGAACTTAATGATGAATTCCTTTTTTGAAATGAGTACTCAATATATTTATCTAATTCATTTTTCAGAATATCTCTAACAATAATTTTAGAAAAAAATGTTTCACATAAAAAACGTATTTGGACAGTTTTTTCAGTATGAAGTGCATTATCGTATTTTTCTTTTATTTGTATGAGAAAAAAAGGTTATGTTTAATGATTTCAGAATGAACTATGCTTTTATCTTAGAACTAATGGGCTCATTATTAAGATACTTAATATCTTAAAAAAAGTTTGTGTTTTCGCAATCGCAGAAATTCGAAATCAAAGGTTGTCTCGATAAATTGTTTATTAACACCACAGTTTGAAAGAAAAAGTACTAGTACACACTCTTTATTTATTTTTTATTCAGGGTGTCCCGAAGTGTGACATCAACAGGGCCCGAGAAGAAAAAAGGGAAGGGGATATCGGTTCTGGGCAAAATCGAAAAAAGAGAAAAAAATTCTCTGTCACTTGTTAAGTTATGACCAGCATATTTTTGAAAATGTGGAAAATTGACATCCTCCATCACATCATTAGGTACTGTAATCACAAATTTACCAATTCCGTTGTGATTCTCTAATTGGCGAGATCTTATATAGCCGTACTATTAATCACAGTTACACAAGTCTGGAAAAACAATTATGAGTGAGTTGAACCCATCGGTAATTTCGAAAAAATTGAATAAGAATTTAATAAATCTTTTTGTACTTTTATGTATATGTGTAGTTCATATCTTAAATAGAGTGTATAGTCCTAGTGTGTATGTCCTAGTTCATAGGGTATACATTTCTCCATTTATGTCAATTGGCAATATATATAAACAGTCGATCCTCTATTTATCGCAGACATGAAATCCCTCACAAAAAGTTCGTTACATAGAAAATTCGTTAGAAAGAGATTTATCTTTTAATATACTTTAGAGGCCAAAAAAAAATTATAAATTCATAAACAAAATTTTTCCCCAATTTTTAAAAAAATTAATATCTGTTCATTTTTATTTTTCCCCGCAAAAAGAAATTTGCTAGGAGAAAAAGGAAAAACATTTTTAAAGAAAAAAACTGCATTTTCAATAAAAAAATAATTTTATATAAAATTTTACTAATTTTAAGCCAACAAGAGTTATTTTAGCCTTACATCATTTTATAACTAAAAATTTTAGGCACACACTACCACATGCGCCTTAAATTTAATTGCTGATCAAATCTGTTAATTTTACTTAGTTTTCTTTTTTTTTTAAATCTACGGCAATTTAATTGTTGAATGTGAGTTAGACACCTGTTGAATCAGTGCTGCGTTAAGCTCATTTCGGGTCCTGGGCGCAGAAGATGTACAGACTACCTTGGCACTGGCGGATATCCGGGCCCCTGGGCGCCCACCAATGGATAAACCGGCACTTTGGTAATACCAGTTCAAGGCTATTGATTACCTTAAAATGCGTTAAAAGAGAAAATAATCTGTAAAAGATCTCAACATATTTTTAAAATAGGTAGAAAAAAATCGAATCACAAGAGAAAAAAAAAGTTAATTGAATAGAAAATAAACTCCACTATGTGGAGGATATTTTACGAAGAAAATAGTAAAAAGTTCTTGGTGCAAGGAAAAAGTACGCAAAATAGAGGTTCGTTATCTGGAGGTTTGACCGTATATATATTGGTTTTTTATTCTTAGTTTTCGGTTTCACAATTTCGCTTTTTTTAGTTATGCAGGATATTTATTTTCAGACCATCTCCTATCTTATATAAATGTATATACATATATATTTCATAAAATTCCTATTAAATTTAGAACTATTACGAATGGTTTTAAAACTTATATTACACTTCCGGGCAAAAAGCTACAAAATATTATTCAATCTACATTAGACAAAATTGATAATTCTATTATGAAGAAAGTATGGAAAAGAATAGTATGGACATTATATTAAGTACATGCAAGGTAAAAAAATTATTTCTATGTATACCTATGATTTTGAAGATTTATTTAATTCCATAGATATAGAAGACATGTTTAAGATTTTTAAAATAGCATATAAAATATTTTTTAAATAGGATATTAAAATATGATAAATATATTTCTATTATTGAATTAGTTTTAAAAAAAAAATTATATTCTCCATAATAACGCTTATTATCAGCAAATTAATGGTTTACAACAAGGGGACCAGCTAGCAAATATCTACTTGTTTTTTTATAAAAATGAAAGTATTATTTAAAGAACTTGTTACTTTTTTAGATACATAGATGATTTAAATTATGTTAAGTAATATAGTAGACTTTGTTCCAAACCCTTAAATTTACCCCCTATTTAAAATTAGTAAAACTAATAAAAAGTCAGCTAACTTTTTGGACCTTAAATTTAAAAGGTTAAGAATAATTTGCTATTAAGTAATATTTTGATAAAAGACTCATTTATTTTAAATTATAGAAATCCCTTTTTTTGGGGGGTAACCTACACCTATCTATTTTTAGAAATATTATCTTTAAAATTTTTTAAAAGAAACAATGATTTGTTACTGATAACATTTTAAAACAAAAATAATTTTTTGAATTTTTTCAATAATTGTTTAGAAATACAATTTCCCAAATAAAATTATTTATAAATATATTTCTATTTCTAATTAAATATATTTTTTTCTTAGCTCATTATTTTAATTAAAATTCCTTTTTTTTTGTTTATTTTTAAAAAAAAAAAAAATTTTGCGCCTATTTTAATTTTAAAATCGATTAGATATAATCATCCCAAATTTTTTTCTTTGTTTTATATTTTTATTTGATTTTTTCTATTCTTAAATTTGTTCATTATCGTTTTTTTAAAACTTCCTTTATTTTTTTATTTTAAAAAAATCTTAGTGCTTTGTTTAATTGCAAAATAAATATCAGGTGGCGCCACTATTTTTGTTCTTCCCGAATAGTCTTTCCAATTCTTTAGTCATTTCGGGGTGAACTTATAATGGGAAAGGGTTTAATTTTGATTTCCAATAATTATTTTAAAGTGTTTTTTTTTTTTTATTATTTTTTTAATTTTTATATTTTATTTATTTTTTTTTCCCTCCTGGTGACATTCATTATTGTTCTATTTTCTTGCTTCATTTAAAAAATTAACTGGTTTTTTTTCCCCGTGTTGTATTCGCAATTTTCAACTAGGTGTTTTTTTCCCCTATTATGTCGAAATTTTCTGCGGGGAAAGGGAAAAGGGAGGATCCGTAAAATATTGCTAACCTAATTCACTGGCCTAATTCAGCGACAGCTTTTTGAAATCATAATAAAAGGGCCCCAGTTTAGCCCAAAGACTTTTTTGTATCTACATTTGTTATGTCTGGTGAATTCCAATATCTTCCTGCTTTAGCACTGTAGATTCTAGTACTTCTTCACTGTTATTTTATATTACTATATATATATATATATATTTGTTAATTACGCATGCACAAAAGTTTTGAAAACTGAACAAAAACTTAAAATTTTACAAGGGTTATTAAAATAAATGCTCTTCAATGAAATTTGTTTAATGTTCGAGAAATAATAATTCCTATATAACTGTTTTCTAAAAAATGGAAATAGAATTTTTTTTATTTTTTCAAAAATATATCTTTTATTTTAATTATTATTTTTTTTTAATTCTTATTTTAATGATAATATCTTCAACCTACTGCGTATTTGTGATTGACAAAAAAGACAATTGGCAAAAATATTCCACAGCAAGTTGGCCAATCAGGGGCGTAGCTACAGCCGTATCAATGATATGGGGCCCCCAAGCTACAGGGGCCCCAACATGTGTAACTACAGTCCTACTAACAGGGCTGTAATATCTAAAAAATTTTGATACAGGGCCCACTCGGAACTATCTACGCCAGTGTGGCCAACCCTACACAGACCACTCTGGGTTTTGTATTTCACCCTTACAAGTCAATTGTGTTCTTAGAAGTGGTTTGTTTTCCTTTCGAGCCTAAACACGTGTTTATTTATTCCTACTGAAAAATAAGCGTTAAATAGTTTTAATATTTTGGAAATTAAACCATTATTTTTGTAAGAAATATTGTTTTTAAGTTTTTTTCGAACAGTAAAAGAAAAAAAAAAAGGGATTCACAAAATTTGATGATTTCATTTAGGTATACTTTTATAATGTTAGGTATCAGGGTGCTATAAATTGCCACAGATTCTTTGTAGAGATGTAATTTCATAAGTCAGTTTTTTTTTTTTTCACAGCATTTCAAGTTTGAATCAATTTACTAGAAAATTTATATATTACTTAATTTTCCCAGCCTTTTTTTTTTTTTCCCCCATTGAAAAAAATTGGGGAATTTAATTTTAAGCAATTACACATTGCATAAATGTTTTTTTTTTATTATTATTTTATTTATTTCGTTAGATTTATTTTTTTTTTTTAAGGGCAATCTCTCTAACAATTTATGCATCACATTTAAATTTTCCTGGACTTATCTGATTTTCCCGTAGTGAGTTAATTTTTTCATTATTAACAATCCCGAGGGGGAAAAATTCTTTTTTTTTTTTCTTTTTTTTTTAAAAAATTGTGATTAAAATTATTTTATAAGGGAAATTTTCCGAATAAAACGTGAACCATAACATTATTTAAAAAAGAAATTCAGATTTTCCTGAACATTTTCCCAAAAGTTCTAAATTTAAAATACAGAAGACAGATAATTACCCCAAATTTTTTGTAATCAAAACACCCCCTTTTTATTTAGATAAACATTTTTTTAAGTGTAGCTTTTGCTATAATATATAAAGCAAAATTGAATATTGTAATACCCAGTACCACAATAATGATACTGAGTCACGGGGTTATGGAATCAGGTGTGGGAAAAATGCATCGCTATTGGGGCTAATAAAAAGAAAAAAAAAAAAACGTTCTTTTAAACGGAACGACAAACAGAACTGAACCTAAAAAATGGTTATTTTAGGGGGCGATACTTCCTCAGTCATTTTTTTTACCGTAATTAATTTTTTAATATGTTCTAATTTAATACAACAAATAATTATCATTTTACAATACACGTTTCATTTCCTATTTTTTATGTTCACTCGTACTGTCCTATCTCAGATTCGCATGAAATTATTTGTAGGAGGCAGATTTAATTCAGTTGAATAAACAAGAAGTATAGAGGAATTTTTAGGAAACACATATAAGCTTAAGTTACATTTTTTGCAACTCAACATGCAGAACTAGTCTAGACAGTTTGACTAAACTGTTTAGGTAGATAAAATAGGTGTTCAACAGGAAGTGTCCAGTACGACGCCACCCTATGAAAGGGATTGTGATATACGCGTTATAATATGTGCCTCTATCTAATTCAGTGATTCTCAAAATGGTCTATATAGACCCCCAGGGGTCTGTGACGACCTGCAAGGGGTCCACACTAGCAAAATAAAAAAAAATTGAGAGGTAATTTAATACTGTAGCCGCTACAGTTGATGAAATAGCCAAAAATATTGGAGAAATCCTCATAATTCAACATTTCAAGCCTACTCTGTCGCAATTAATGAAAGTACATATACTCGAAATATCGCTCAGCTGACTGTTTTTGTTAACGGAGGAAAAACTCATTTTAAAATAAGTGAAGAACTTTTGGGCATCTACTATGCATAATACAACCCATGGAGCTGATGTTTTCGATGCACTCATGGATTTTTTGAAGTATAAGTTTTCATTGGATAAGTTGGTGTGTCTTACAGTCTACCATAACCTGTATCACTAAGAAATTATTAAAAATTTAAAAGAAAAGTGCAAAAAGCATTGTAATAACATTTTTAAGCATATTTATTGTATTATTTACCAGCAAGTACTGTACATCAAACTTTTATATATTGCACATGCTTTAAAAATAGTCTCCAAAACTAAGTTATATTCGAGGGCATAAAACTTACTTATTGTATATTTTCTTTTTACTTCTTCTTCCGTAAAATATTGACTTATATATTGACTTATATAATTGAATATATTCGAGGGTATAAAACTTACTTATTGTATATTTTCTTTTTACTTCTTCCGTAAAATATTCCTATTTACCTTATTTTATGGAAGTTCAAAGACTTTAAAGTCATCAGGTGTTTAAACGATTCCTCAAATTCCTGTCAATGTCATAATTTCCTTTGGAATAAAAATTATGAAAGTGTTGAATTAAAAGGTGGTCTAAAGTGGGGACAGGTACTCCGAAAAATTACATGCCACTTGCCAAAAGGTGGTCAAGATGGATAAAGACCTGGTTTTCTCAGCCGATATTACAAGTCAATTTAAGTTAAGACAAAAATCAGATTGTTTCAAAGCTATTTGGTAATATAAATGCTTTCAAACAAAAATTCCTACTTTGGCAAAAACAAATAGAAAAAGATAAATTATTTTACTTTGTAAGCAGTAAATATATATTGATTAAATCGCATAACTAAAATTTACGGAATATGCTCAACAAATGATATTGTTAGAATCAACACATCTTAGCTATACATGTATCTGTAGATCGGTTTCCTTAAATGTTATCTTTTGTTATGCGTGTCATGACTAGGTTAAGCAGACCTTATTTATGAGAAATACTATCTTTATGAAAAATAACAAAATTTCAAAAAATACACATTTATCATTAAATTTAAAAATTGCATCAGCTCTACATGTTCAACAAAATTTTGATGGCTTGATTTGTAAAAAACTAATATCGAAACGACCTAAAACGAATATCTTCCAAAAAATTATATTAAATTGTACTTCTTATTATAACTTTTATTTATTTATTCTTAAGTTTCAAATATTTTTAGTTTTAGTGTAAAAAAACAACAAATAACATGATATATAAAATGACAATGTATGAATAAATAGTCCAATGAGCTTGGCATCGAGTCTAATAAATACATAATATTCCAAAAATAGTATTTTATGAATTTTTCAAACATTGAAGGCACGTTTTTCTTAATATTTAATGAGATATCTGATTTAAGGCAATTAAATATCGTTGTGATTTTCTGTCACAAATTGAACAGTTTAAAATTTCACACTAAATTTGTTATGTTTCTTTCTTTTTACAGTTCTGTGTCAATATTGATAACCCTGCAGGAAGACATATTTTAAAGAAGAGGCAAGTTTTGAGATTTCGAAATTTAATTTTTTCAAACAGATTTTTCTTCAGAAAAACAGATATTTCACCACCATTAACTGCATCCCAGTACTGTGTAATTTCAGAATAATAAACGCGCTTTAAAACATAATAAAATTATTGGCATAGAAATTTAGATCGAGAAATTGTTTCTAAATTTAATTATTTTTTTAAAAACTTTACATTATTAAATTAAATAATGGGCACACTTAAAGAAATTATTCTAGTGAAATATGCAGCTCAATTTATAAATGATTCTCTTATCAGAAGTCTAGTAAAACATTCCACAGAAGATGTATGGAAGAAGATCATAAGGATAAAATTATCAGCTTTCGATATTCCATTGACCTTGAAAGAGGACATTATCGCCTTGATAAAACCCATGGCACTAGAAGTTGAAAACTGGAGAGCAGACCACTATGGAATTTTCACAATAAAGCTGGAATTCTCACTTAAATTTCATTTTAAGCAGATGGAACACTGGATAGGATCAAAACAGCCGATTCAATAATTCATTCAAAATGTTTGGGTTGTCAAGTGCGTTTTGTGCTAGCTTGTCAGTATTGGTCTAGTTGGGATATCCTCACTTTTTTTGAAAAAATGCCTATTATTTCAAGGAATAAAATTTTATGCAAGTATTCAAGAGCAAATGAGAACTTAACCGAGCATGAGGAAAACGTTATAAAATGGATTAAACACTACACAGCAGGATCAATCATCAGATCTGAGCCATGGGACCATTTTACTGACGCGTCACTACAGAGTCGCCGTTTGGATGATCTGTCGGAAGAGGATCGTGAATCTCTTTTACGTGAAGTATTTGAAGATACGGATAAGATGCACATTGGACGCTTTTGCCTTTCGAGGATGAGTGTAGATCATCGTGAGCAGTTACTCGCACTTTTCCCTCTGAAAGTTTTAAGGATTTACTTACATCGGCCTTACCTCCATTTTTTCATGGATGCTGCCAATAAAGTTTGGGATCAATTATCAGGAAAAAACTTTACTTGCTTATTGGACATCATTATCCATCAGAAAATTTTAGAGTTATGGACAGACTTTGATTATGTGGGCCTTTTACGACAGTTCTGGCGTAGAAGCCCCGATCATTTAAAGCAATATGTCAAAGAAACCGACATTTTCGAAATTTTGATGGAAATAGTTAAGAATGGATTTCCTCTCAAAGATATACCCTTACGTTTCTTTTCTGAAGCACCATTCTCTTATATATGATGCATCTTTGTGATAAATAGCAAAAAAAATCATAAAACATCAATAAAATTTATTTTTTATTTTGAAGGTACTTCTTATATTTTGTCAACTTTTTTCAATTCATCTAGTTATTCATGCTTTACATCAGAAGAATTTCAGGAAAAATTTTGTCTATAGTTTAACGTATATATATATATATATATATAGGCCAATTCTCTACTAACAAGAGATAACATTCGACAAACACATAGACAGCAGGAAAATCACACAATGAAGGACAAAAGAGTAATCGAGATAATAAATATAAAATGGATGCTGCAGTGTTATGAACATTACTGGCTTAGGACAGCTATTATATAAAAAATAATTTATATAAAAGTGGGGTTGAACATGTTTTTTGGCCAGCCAACCTTCCCCCTTTTTTTTAAATAACACTGAGCAAAAACCAATAGGAAATAATGGATAGAAATATCTAAATCCATTACAAGATAGAGGTAACTTACCTAAAAATAGCACTTACAAATGTGCAAAGCCCGCGCTAAATCTGAGTGGAAACATTAATTTGTTGCCAGATTCTATACCGTAATACAGATTTAAATCAAAAGAATGGCTGAAATGTAGCACTTAACAAAAGATTAAAAAGAATGGAAATAAAAATTAATAAGAGTTGCATATTATAGCATAACTTTAATAACACCAGAGTAAATATGAATAAAATAATAGTAAGTAATTTCTAATCTAATATTAGATTATGGAGATAACTATAACAAAATATTTGTTTATAGTAATAAGCTATTATCAATCTCATAATTTTAATCCTAACTATTTTGAATAGTTTTTATTTATATAACTATTAATAAAATTAATTGGTATTTTGATTTAAGCAATATTTAGTAAAATGTTTATAGTTATTTATAATGTCTGATTTTTTGACACAAGAAATTTATTACGTTGTATATAATTAATAACAATATTTCTGAATATAGAAACATGTACATTACTCTCCCAATGAGGAACTTTTATAATATTGAAATTAAAATCCCCTTTTTTTATCATAAATATTAGAAACTATTACATTTTCATATAATTTGACATGTATGTCAAGAAAATTTGCTTCATTGTTGTTATTATTTGTCTGTATTAAATTAAGATATTGTGGATAAAATTAATGTTAGGTATAAAATTGGCTTGTTTGCAAAAATGATTATATCATCTATAAACGATAAATAAAAAATTTAGAATTATTAATGTAACTTTTTTCAAAATAATTTAAGTATAAATTGGCAAGACAGTTGCTCGCAGGGCCACCTTGTGGCAATCCTTTAATCTGCTGATAATAGTTACCTTTATGATATATATAGTTCTCTTTAAGTACAAACCTAAGTATAGTGAACCAAATCTATCATAATTAACATTATATTAAATAAATTGTCGTTATGTAAATTTACAAGTATATTAATCAAATCATTAATATTAATAGAGTTAAAGAGATCTTCAAAATCTAAACTATAGACTGAATAAATTTATTTATCTTTCATTTTTTCATCAAGTGATTTGCTATTTTTAAGAATGGCTGTGGATTTAAGATTATTTATTGTTTCATACAATATTTCATGGAGAATTTTGCCTGTTTTGCTGATATATGTATTAAAACCATTTGTAACTGTCCTAAATTTAACTGGGTCTTTATGAAATTTGGGAGTAAGAAATATGTGTTGAATTTTACATTTATTATTAATTTGAATTTTTAACTTTTTATGAAAAGCCAAGATACGTTTATTTATTTCTCTAACAGAAACAGAAGACTAAATAAAAGCTGTATTATTATCGAAATAATTGTTGATCAATAAATTATAATAGTATTTACATATGAAGGCAAAATTTCCTGGCACTTTATCAACATAAACTATAATAAATTTATTTTGTAAATTTTTAATCTGACTTTTAATATTATTAAAAAAGATTTTATTATCTTTATTATTTATTTTTATTTAAGCTGCTTTGTAATTTTACCTTTGAATTCTGTGAATGCCTCTATAGGCATACTATATTTAACAGCTATTTTGTATACAAAATGCTCAATATCATTATATAACTGATTTTTGATAATTTTATTATTATTCGAAATCATTAATCTAAAACCAGTACCTTTATTCATAATGTTTCTAAGATTATTGTCTTTTACAATATTGAGATCACCAGTAACAACATGCTTGTGATGTTGATCAATGAAATCTTTAAATTCACTACATTTACATATTAAGTTATCTTGCTTTTATAGGCACATTATAGTTAAAAAATTGATCTACCTATTTTTTTCATTGTATTTAAAGCTTTTTTTTTAAAAGTGATATTTTGTATTGGGAAAGATGACATGTGTTTTTTAAATATGTTAGAAAAATTAACATTATCATATGATTTATTCATATATAAAAGTGTACAGTATTCTATTTGATAATCCTTATTTACATTAATATTTATGTTATGTTTGTTTCAAAAAATTATGAATGACCTTAATAATATGCAAAGCATGACAATCTTTAATTTTATTTGAAATTAGTACATCTTCTGTTACATAATTCTGTCTTACTGAGTCCAAACATAAAAGATTTAATGTGTTTTATTTAAAATTGTTATTAAAAACTACTACAAATATCTATAATACTATCTGAAAGGACTTTTTGGTCTCTACTTAATCTTTTAGTTCTAGCCCCCCTATTTTTCTTTTTTTTAGATATTATATTAACCTCATTATTGTAATAAAACTCTTGAGAATTTTGTTTGATTGCATTTAGAATATTTTTTCCTTGGTATAATACATTAAGTCCATAAGGATAAATTGCATTATAATATTTAATATAGTAATTTTCCCACCATAATCTATCTTTAATATTAGGAACAACTTTGATAAAATATTGAGTGATACATGATCAAAACCATGTGTACTAAAGTGTCTTATTTCTATTTTATTTGAATTTTTAATACTATTGAAGTATTTAGTATCTGATATATGTTGATTAATTCTAATATTAATTTTATTTGATTTCCGTCCAATATATATATATATATATATATATATATATATATATATATTTTTTTTTTATATATATTTTTTGGGTAGGGTCCCTATGTGTGGTTTACTCAGAAAACCAGATGATATTGTTGCAAAACACCAAGTTTATTTGCACACTCAGTTTGCTAGAGATGTATGCTCGATCTCCGCCTTGGGCACCGTAGCTAAACGTTCTCAATCGTGTCTAGTCACCCACACACTAAAACTCCAACTCCAGTTTTACCTCATATATACACTTAATCACCACCAGGGGGCACCCAATGTGAATGCTCGAACATACCCCAGGAACTTGCAATATTAATATTCAGCAATAGCAATAAAATGTCACAATTCGCAACAAGTTTCAGATTACGCAATTGTTTTTAAAATTATTAAAAACCATAAAATTTCAGTAAAACAAATTAAAATTACAAAGGGATAGTTTAAAGATAAACATATAATGTCTTTAAAAGAAACTGACCTTAACTATTTACATCTACATGTAAAACACAGATTTTAGTTATGGGCCTCTTAAATTTACCTGTCTTTGTTTTCATTCTGACTGTTCTCACGTTTTCGTCAAAACCATGCTAGACCTCAACTACACACCCTAAAAGCCAGTTGCAAATTGGTGTAAAATCCTCCTTAACAATTAACATTATTCCATACATTATATTTTTCTTCTCAATCACCCACTTGTTCTCTGTTGGAGAGTATTCAGATAATCATTACTCCATTTTTTCCTGTTTACCTGAATTATCTTTGTTGTTTTCTGCCAACGGCATTTATTGTCATTTATATTAATAAATATGTGCTCAAAAATAGAATTTATTTATCGACCAATCAAGAAACATGTAGACGTCAATACCTCAGAGTTATTAAAATCATTGGATATTGGTGTATTTCATCAAATTTATGCCCACCTCCCAAATGCCTTCCATATGTCGGACTCTTGGTCGGAATAAAATTCCATTCAGTGCCTTCCTCAATGAAATATACGGCCATGTTTTCATCTCGAATTTTAAGGGTTTTTATAATATGCCGTTAGCTGAGAATTCGCACCAACAAAACTCGCTGCATTATCCGAAAAATTTTTGGGAACATTTTCCTCGCCTAGGCATGAATCTCTTAAGGGTTGCAATTACTGCATCCGAAGTCGAAAGACTTTAAAGGTGGGCGGCTTGAGTCACGAAGCAATTACAAACACAAACATATTTGGTAACCATTATGTTAAAACAGATTTGGTCTTTTACAGACTGTACTTCCCACAGATCAACCTTTTGAGTATATCTCTGTTGATACTGTTGGTGGATTCAATTAGTATAATTCTACAAAAAAATTTCTCCACTTAGTAATTGATCATGCAACTCGCTATGTTTGGGCTTTTGCTTCTAAAAGTGAAACAACAGAAACCTATGCACACACACAAATTGCTTAAAACAACTTTTCCAAATTCAAATACTTATTAAGTTGTTAACTGATAAAAGGGGTTTTTTTATTTATCTCGATTCAAACGCTTTTCAGAAATGAAAGGGAAACAGTTTTAACTACTTCCCCTCATCCCAAACAAAGGGGAATGAATTGAAAACGTCTATTGTAACTAAATTAAGATGTAAAGAAAATTTCCCCCCTCCCTTCCTTGGACCAAACTTTAAAAATAAGTAATAAAGAGTATAACTTAACCCCTCATTCAGTTACAAAATTTCCTGCATATTTGTTATTTGGCCCCCTTTACCATACACACCCCCATTGCTAAAAATCAAGTTTACCCTCCAGTTGAAGGGTGAATGTTAAAGAAACCAAAAAAACCCATGAGAAAAACAAAATAAATATGATGCACGTTTCATTGATTCTCCGTAATTTATAAAAAAAATTTAATTCAAATCGAAGAAAATTATCCCCAATTTTTTCACCCCCAAAAAAAAATATACAAAAGCTGTCGATGTTAATTATGAAATAACCAACCAAACGCGTTAATTTAAAAACCTATTGAAATTCCCCCGTTTAAAAATTGAAAATTTTTTCCCTCCTGAAAATGAAATTAAGACATGAAAAAATTACACTAAAAAAAAACACACACACCCTCAAATCATTGTTCTTTTACCCTCTTAGGTCCCCCCCTTTCCCTTTGAGATATTTTTTTTTTTTTCTTTTTTTTTTTTGTTGTGAAATATCACAATAAAAAAAAAGATTACAAAACTTATAATGTTTAAACGGGTTCATCTTCCAATCCCTTTCGGATTTTTTTTTGTTTTCATCTCGGTATACTGTTTCAGTTTTTGGAGAAGTGTATCTCTTGATAAACAGGGAAAGGGGGTCTGAATTTCATTCCCCTTTTTTTTTAATAGTCTCAGTTATTAAGTTTACTTTTTAATAAAGGGAAATTTTTTTTTGAAACAAACCGATTTTCCCTGATGTTTATGATGATTTTTTTTATTTTAGGCCAAAATTATTTTGAATCTTATTTTATTTTCATTCCATTTCAAGTGTTCCTTGTTTTTATTTTTGATATTATGTATTTTTATCATATAACGTTTATTGGTGTGAACATTACTACAGCAGCTACTCAAGATGTGTGAACATTTTTGAACAATGCTTTTTGATTTTTTCTACATTTTGAATCTTATTATGTTTTGAAGGTTATTTATGGATACCCATATTTTACAATTTACCAGTATATTTTTGTTTTTATATTTTTCTATTATCTAATTTCTGTGTTGAGGATCATGCTATGTATGTCATTACCGGCAAGTGCAGGAAGTTTTTAAAATAGTAATTTTATTTAAAATTTTAAATTTAATTTCTCTGTAAGATACGGGTCTGTGTCAATTGCCCTAGCGCCCACACGCGTCTTACGGAGGAAATGTAATAATTCCCTCTTTTAATTAACTCTTTTTAATGATCTATAAATAATCTTTAATTCTTAGGTTTAAAAATAAACATTTTATCTTAATCGTAATCGGCTAAACCGAAATTCCTATTCCGCGCATTCTAGCCAATCAGAACTACTATTACGTAATAGTCACGCGCTTGTGCACTGCTGGTATTTAAACACAAAAATCTGATGTAATCGCTCTCTTTCTCTGCTTGCCGCCATCATGTAAGATTGTAAATACTTCAGCTTTCTTTGTGTTGTATCCTTCAAAATGCCGCTGTCTGTTCAATGTGAAAATGTAAAGAAATTGTGCTTTAATCTGCTGATGTATGCTCATAATAAAGAAGGTAAAGCTATTCTGAAGACGTCGTTTTCATCAAAAATGATATATATATATAATCACATACACCGGCCTACACTACTTCGATATATAACAAATATATATAAATATATAATATAAATCTTACATATATATATATCATGTATATATAGTGCGAGTGAGCATGTCTCAATGTATGCGGCACACAGTACGCAGTTTTCCCAATCTGGCACACGGAAAGTCCAAAAATGAAACTGATCGAAATAAAGCAACAGCCCACAATTTATGATCCTCTTGAGTTCCCTAGCTATGTCGTTTGTTGCCAATGTTTTTGTCAGTACGCGAGTGGAAATGATCAACAATTATTGGCTTAGATCGGGTTTGTTCTTGTTATAAGAACACTTGCGAAAGCGCATCCTTTTCAGTCGCAAGTTCTATCGTGTCGTCTGAAAAGGATTTTGCAAATTTTAGTGGGGTTTTGAAAATAGATAGTATGAGTAAGTAATTTCTTGATTTGACTTTAAAATTGGGTTCAAGTTCGATTAACTGTAAAAACGTAACATTTAGCATAGCATGTAACTCCTACTAACACATGTCAGTTTTTTGTGTTTAATGGACTAGAACTTTTGGGAGGGACACGAATTGATCACAGTAAGACTTAAGTCACATAGAGTAGATATAGACCTTTAATTTAATACCAAATTTAGTTACTACTTCTTGCTACTCCCAAAGTTATGATTTTTTTTTTCAGCGTTGGCCGATGGTACTAATCGGTGTGGCTTATTTAATGCTTGGAAAGAAGAGCAGGATACTAGCGCAAAATTAATGTTGTTTTGAGTTTAATTAGGACTCCAATGGACTTTGATAAATATGAGGACCAGCAGTAATTATAATTAGGAAAATTGTTAAAAACTTCTGCTCGTTTGTAGGGGAAAAATGGATGAGGTGCCATAGAAATGAAAGTTCTTCTCCAAGTCAAATGATGCTTGGTTGTTGGAGGAGTAAGATTTATATATTTTATTATTTTTAAGGAAAATATATAGCTAATATTTTAGTGTGGTATTTTATGTTTATTTAAGCTCATAATTATTTTTTCAGAATTATAAACTTTAAAATGGTTTTTCTCAGTTTCTGTTTTTCCGCATTTAAAATACTACTTCTTCCACAATTATTTACCAATCACTTCCATTTTTTTCCTTGTGTCTTATATGTATAATCCATGTAACAGAATTAGGGATCCATTTTTCTATAAATGGAATACTTCTTAAAAAATGGAAATGTGGGAAAAATTAGTTTTTTCATTATTTTTTTTCCAAAACTAATTAAGGTATTGTAAAATCGATCCCTAAAAGTGCATAAAACATCCTCAGAAATATTACAAAAATTTCATATCAGAAAATTAATTAACACAAAAAGTAGAATTTTAAAAATTTCCAAATTTTTTAAAAGGAATTAAACTTGTAAAATTGTGTGAATATGTGCAAAACTTTATCTTTTATCATTTGCTTTACAGCGACACACCACTCCCTCAGCTGGTGTGATGGTATGGGGTGCCATCACCTACAGTACACGGTCACCCCTAGTATTGATCCCTGGCACCATGACAGCCCAGCGGTATGTCCATGACATCCTGCAACCACATGTTTTGCCACTCATGCAATGGCTTTCAGGAGCCATTTTTCAACAAGACAATGCTCGGCCTCACACGGCAAGGGTGTCACAAGACTTTCTCCGCACTGTTACTACCTTCCTTGGCCTTCCCGGTCCCCAAATTTGTCTCCAATCGAGCATACCAGGGATCATTTGGGATGTCGAGTTGGGCATCAACCGAGTTTGAATGATCTAGAGGCAAGGTTACAGTAAATATGGAACGAAATGTCTCAAGACATCATTCAGAAATTGTTTGCTTTAATGCCCGATCGTATCGCATCTAGCATTCGCGCTAGAGCATTCGCGCTTAAATTCTCCGTTCTTTTGCCTTTTTCTCTGAAGTAGAGGATCCTTTTTCTTTGTGATTTTCTAATCATTTACTTATATCAAAGTAGTCATTACGTATGTAAAATTTTGTTTCATTTTTACGACTCCTTGGTGCGCTATTTATTTATTTTTTTTCCTCCATGATTGTATATATATAGCGGTGAATTATTTAACATTTTTATTTCAAGTACTATCAATTTATTGTCCTATGTCAAAGCAATGTGTGAGCACACACATTCCTGATTTTATTTTTATTTACTCTCCATGAAACATGACCAATGTACGAAATTTTTAAAACATTCTTAATTTCATATAACATGCCATGAAAGAACGTGGAACTCATGTCTTTTTCTGACGTGAACATGTCTTTAAAATTGCTTTCATAGTGGGAGGCAATTAAAAAAAAAACGAATGATAACGAAACCGGGGATACAGTTTGGTGGTGCTGCTGCTAATCGAGATTTTCATTTAGTATAACTTGACTTGGAGAAGCTGCGACGTGCGTTTTAGTTTCAATCGACACATCTCTCATCAAAATCTATCGATATTATATAAAACGTTAGAGTAAAATAGTGACAATGAATATAATAAGGTGTTAAAGTAAAAAAAATATTACCAAAATTATATAATGTCGGCCTATACGCGTCAAAAAGCCAAGTTCAAATACAGAAATTGTACACGGTTGGAAAGGGTTTATCTAGAGCAATGAAATGGTACCACTAAAACACCATAAGACCGAATCAAGCAGTGCCGGGAACGTAAAAGAATGAATGCGACCGAGCGGATCAACGACGTTTTCCTGTACATCTACAGTTGGGGCTGTTGAATTTATGCAAGTGGATGATAAATTCGCTTCTATATTCCCACCGGACTGTGTAGGCATCGATTGTGTACGATCGTCGTTGATGAAGATACATTGGACAACAGCTAGTGCACCTTTCGCTACGACGGTTATCAACAATCCATTCGGACATAAGTGTGATGTGTGTGATCGTATATGGTTTTTGCGCTCATTGAAGCCAACAAAAGAAAAACATTTATCGCTGCTTATTAATACTTTCCCTGAAGAACTAGTGGCTGACTTTAAACTGTGCGCTAGGTGTAAAAACTCACTGGCATCAGGCAAAGTTCCCCGTTGTCACGTTCGAACTGATATATGTATTCCACCAAAGCAACACAGGTTGCCTGCATTAGATCCAATTAGTACACGTCTAGTATCACCGCGACTGTCATTCGTGCCAATACGTCTGCCAAGACGCCATTAATGTTCCCGTGGATGTGGACACAATGATGCAGCAGTTACCGAGTCAATTGGACGATGATAAGGCTTTCAATGTTAACATAAATAACATGATACATAAATGGACGTATCTCAGCGGCGTGGTCAAAAAGTCAGTGGTAAGGCTTGGCTACAATTTTTACTTGATCAACCTAGTATAAGCATTACAAGATTACTGTACACTGGGATTCACATTTCATGCTAACACAATAACTATTTATGTGGCAGCCAACGCCATCGGTGATGATCCCATCGAACTCGAACATCTACAGTGTGACAGAAGTGCAACGGAGTCTGAGGTTTTGCTTGCAAGGCAAAATTTAGCAATCAGCGAGACTTGGATGGAAGATTCCATGACAGTGAATGTACCTGGTTTTGATCTGGGATCATATTGTAATACTGCTAAGCGCAGATAAATTGCAACTACATCATTAGCGGCAATATCATCATCTTCAAGTCACAAAGCCGGTGGAATTGCAATATACTGCAATATCAATAGCTTAACTGATTGTAATAGAGTTAATATTGACATTTCGGAAATTAATTTGGGAATGAAAGATGCAAAGGCTCATGATGTCTGTCTAGCAAACGTAAAAGTCTATGACATCTTCAAATTCACATACGGGTGTGTGTACATCCACCAGGGCACAGCGTCAGCAGAAATTAAACTGTTTGTGTTACGATCACTACTAAAAGATTCCAAAAACATTGCTAAAATTATACCCGATTTTATGATCCTGATCTTACTACACTAATTCTGATAGTCGGAGACTAATTTTAATTTCTCACACAAGAGTGTTCATTGCCCGGCTTTATGTTCAGCGAGTTCAATTTGTCTTACATCGAAACTTCTTGAACCACGTTTGGTGATACCTGTATTGATTAAACGTTTACCATATATCTAGATGTATCCTGTATACCATTTTTGTCGTACTTTTTATATCGTAGACCTATAATTAATAAAGAGTTATATTATAACACAATAATTATTTGTTTACTCGATTCTTTCCTACTTTCCTGAAACCAGGAGGAGGAGTGTTCAAACATGATTATGACATAAATAAATAATTATATTTTATATAAAAAATATTACACGTTACGCGATGTATTCACGTACAATACACGTCTGTCTCCATGACACAGCCACGCCCTCTTTTTTTCTCTTTTTGCTGTATAAATATTTTTTTTATTTTGCGTGGATTTAACGGTGTTTTAAGTAACGTATCAACCATGAAAAAATAAAGTGGAATGTATAATGAACTCTATTACATATTATAAGGAGATAATGAAAAAAAGATTCTTACCATTACAATACAAATCACTTTCTGACTTGTTGACTGCTGAAAAACCAGATTAAATTTTTTAAAAATTGGTTGCAATGATTTCTTGATTTTTCTTAATTTTGCGTTTAAAAGCGCCAATAGGGGATAACATATTTTCGCTCATATTTTCAACATTTTACCACGCAAAGAATCACAATGTAATTAATGGAACAAACAGTGTCATATGAAACAAGACTTAAATCTCTTATCCATAGGTTTTAGAATGACCACTTTTTGATAGCACAGTATTTTGAATAAATAATTGTGTACCACAAGGTAGCTATAAAACGGAAAAATTAACTGGGAGTGTGAAATAAATCTTCTGATGCTTATCATTCTATTTTATTAAAGAGGGGAAATAACTTTCGAATCGTTGCTGACCATGAATGCACACTCTGTCGGATATAAACAAAATCTGTTATTCCATTTTACTGCCAATCTTCTGGGCGAATTTTCGACTAAAGGTTGATTGATTGAATATTAACGTCGCACTGTTCAGATACACGAGGGCTTTTGGCGACGGACCACGTAATTTTGAACCATGGTCAAGTGACGTGGATGACACCTGAGCTGGCACCCCTCTCCACACCACACCAACGGGAGGACGTTTCAGCTCTTGACAGATTTAACGTGCATCGCTGCCTTACACGGCGGGTCTTTAGTGGTACTGGGCTCGAACTCGTGACAAGACATGCCACGATCCGATACCTATACCACTCGGCTACCGCGGCCACTTTCGACTAAGGGACAAGCCTTTGTGTAGCTTCTAAGAGCGGCGTTTATCAACAGTCAACAGACAAAGGAATATCGTCATTTAAATAAAATAAAATTATTTTTCATTCGAAATGTTATTATTATTTTTTTTATTTCAAACGATTTCTGTGGACGTCTTTTGAGTCTGCACCACATTTGTCTTCTTATTATTATTTTGAATGAAACGACATGTGCTTTTAAAGATTCTTAGTTGTGGATAAAAAATGTAGAGTT
Organism: Trichonephila inaurata madagascariensis; assembly: GCA_019973955.1. Taxonomy (NCBI): domain Eukaryota; kingdom Metazoa; phylum Arthropoda; class Arachnida; order Araneae; family Nephilidae; genus Trichonephila; species Trichonephila inaurata. The sequence continues at coordinate 7,295 of BMAV01017314.1, read as the reverse complement.
CGCAGAAAAATTTTTACTGTTTGAAGCCAGAGATAGACGATTTTTTAAGTGTAAGAGAGAACTTTCTTAATAAGATGATGGATAACACACATTTTGGACTTTTTCTTTACGCATGTTGGAGCACCGTATCATTGATACGGCTCTAAATTTGATTCGGTAATTCTAAATTTGATATGTGTAAAATGCATTGAGAAAAATAACCGCCGTATCAATATAAAAAATAGAAGTATAATTTCTATATAAATTATATAATTTAAAATTATATATAAATTATTTTTAATTCTTTATATATATATATATATATATATATATATATATATATATATATATATATATATATATATATATATATAAATTTTTAATTATATATATACAGGATACATTTTAATACACACATAGACCAATATTTACACGACTACACTTTAAAATTATTTATGACCAATCAAGCAACTTTTTTGCATGCAATCTGATTTGCATCTAATACCAAATAGTTAAATTCTAGAGTGAGATTATGAATCATTTGGATTGACATGGCATTAGTGGGAGTTATGAGTAAAATATAGGAGTGGTAATTGTTGTTTAAATATGAGAGAAAAATCTTTCAAAAATTGTGAATTGAATTATTGATAGGATGCTCTTTGGTGAGTTTTTAATGATTTACGCTATTCATTTCTGAACATACTGAATTTTTAATTTGAACTTTCGGATTTTAAACATTTTTTCTACCTATACAACTATTTTAAAGATGGGTGCGTCATCTTTGGTGTTCAATGGTTCACTTATACTATGCATTTAATTGTTTTAGAATTTTAATGTAATAATATCTTTCAAAATGCGATGGCGAATAGTTTAATTTTTCAAGTTTAATTTTAATTTTTTAATTTTTGAGAATTGGATATTTTACGATTAACTTACCGAGTTGCAATAGGGGAAGGTTGGCGCCATCAAACTAGTTTAACCCCACTTATCGGTCCTAAGTCCGAGGTTGCACTTGGATATTTTAAAATTTTTTATTTTATAGTTTTTTAATTTTGTTTGAAAAAGTTAGAATTTTATCTTCTATATTCGCCATTGATATTTTGAAATGGGTTTTAATGTTATAAGATTCATATAATTTCAATTTTTTAATTGATTATTAAGTTGTGATTAAATTATATATATTTAAATATGTATATATATATCAATTGACTGAATTTTTAAATTTGACGTGATTTAATTATGTTCATAGTTATAATATATGGAAAATATGTTGTATATTTGTAAAAAAGGGTTAAACCGTTTAAATTTCTAATGAAAGTGATTTTGAAACGTATGATTTTATTTTCATTAGGCGAACGATCATTTATTTCTGATTACCTCTTCAATGCTCTTATAAGAAAAATCAAAGAGAAAATTGAAATTTTAAGCTCAAGTAATGCAATTTTCCCAGTTTACGGTTAATTTCATACGTAGGAAGGCAAAGGCTACTGATGAACAAGTGAAAAGTTTCATTTCGTGATGTTTTCAGACAACAAACTAATTGTACAATTAAACCCTTTCTTATAATCGTAGCACAATTAATTGAAAAAAGTAAACTCTTTTGTTTTATGCCCATCTGCGAAAAGGTTCATGGATATCTTCTGGTGTAAAATATGAAAAACAAAATAATATTTAAAAAAATGTCAAAATAAAAATGAATTGTTCTCAAAATTAAAAATAAAATTTATTGATATTTTTCGATGTTGCCTATTACTGCGTCACATTCATTTGCATTGTCGTAAATATCATCATGTAAAAAAAAGTTTCCAGGTATATCTTTCGGGTTGAAATTCTTCTTAAGTACTTCCATCAATATTTCGAAAATGTCTGTCCCTTCGACACATTGTTTTAGATGATCGGGGCTTCTATGCCACAGCTGTCGTAAAAGGTTCACATAATCAAAGTCTTTCCACAATTCTCTGACATAATGATGTGCAATAAGCAAATAAAGTGTTTCCCTGGTAGACAATTCCAAACTTTATTGACGGCATCCAGAAAGAATCTTTGCCTAGGCCAATATAAGTATGTCCTTAAAACTTTCAGAGGAAAACGATTTAACAGATCTTCCCGATGATCAGCATTCATATTTAACAGACAAAAGTGGCGAACGTGTATAAAATCAGTATGTTCAAATGTATTACCTAAAATAAATTGACCTTTCTCCTCTGTTAGATCATCCAAAAGGCGACTCTGTATAGACGCGTAATTCCAATTATAGCATTCATAGTACCAACCCCTTGATTGCGATTCAGAGATATCCTGCTTTGTAGAGTCTAGTCCATAGAACAGCGTTTTCTTCATATTCGTTTAAGTTCTCATTTGCTGTTGAATACTTATTTAGAATTTTCTTCTTCACAGATTCGTGCAATTCATACAAGAATCTTTGGACATTAAGACTTGACCAATATTGACAAGCTAAAACGAAACGCGTTTGCACATCCAACCATTTCGAATGAATTAGTAAATCGGCAGTTTTTACTCTGTCCACCGTTCCATCTGCATTAAAGCAAAACTTAAGTGACCATTCCTGTTCCTCTGTGAAAATTCCATCGTGATCGTCCATAAAGTTGTGAACTTCTAATTGGAGGGTTTTATCAAGGCAATAATATCCTCTTGCAAAGTAAGTGGAATATAAAAAGCTGATGTTTTTTCCTTTAGAATTTCTCCCATATTTCATCTTTTGAACGATTTATTATTTTTCTAGTATCAGAGTTGTTGATAAATCGAGCTGCTAACTTCACTAGAATAATTTTTTTAAGTGTCAACATTATTCTGTTTTGGCATATAATAATTCCATAAATTAGTAAATGCCGAAAACAATTTTCTTTCTAAAAGAAATAGTATGTCAACTATTAAATGAAATTTTTAAGTCGATTTTATTTTGAAATTGCCCAAACAGTGGATAGAGTAGCGATAAAATGTCTGTTTTTCTGAAAAATGTTCGTTCGAGAAAATTTAATTGAAAATTCTGAAAACTTGCATCTTCTTTTAAATGTGTCTTGTTTATTTGTTGTAAATTAGCACTATAAATGAATAAAAAGAAAAATTAATATTTAGCATAAAAATGAGACAATTTTCAATAGAAAATCTCAAGGAATATTTGTTTTAAGAGGGTTCACCCATGTGATGGGTTCAAAAAAATCGAAGTTTTTACTCTTCATAAAATACTTCCTTAACATGTCTAGAATATGGCGGTAAAGTGATTTTTTAAAATTCGAAGTTGTTATAGAGAAGCAGGTGTTAGAAGAGCAGCTGTTCGTAGCGCTAAGTTAAGATTTTAATTGTTTTAATCGGATTTGAAACTTTAAACGCGTTTTTCTCAAAACTGTGTTTTTTAAACTTTCCTCCATCATAGCTCAAGAACGGTTTGATCGAATGACTTCAAATTTATAGGGTAGACTCATCAGAAATATACGCACTAAATGAACTACGGTCATTCCAATATTTAAAACATTTCTATTTTCTTGTAACAAAAACATAAAAAATACCCTTGAAATTCGGAACTTTTTCTTCAGAAGTCTACAAAAAAACCAATTTTTGATATTTTAAATTGGTTGTAGTTCATTTGGTGGGTATAAACTTACAGATTAAAGCACCGTTAATTTTTTTTTCTATTTTAGATAAGCCAATCAGCCAGAATTGTGGAGCAAGTGAACGTCCATTTTTTCAGGCGGGTGTGTTCAGAGAGCTATAACTCACGTTCTATTGGACATTTTTTTAAAACATTTATATACATATCTTAAGATACATATAAATAAATGATGAAAAACGTAAAGTTCTATCATTTTACTGTTCGTCAAAAAAAATTTCCTAAAAATGCTTAAAAAGCATGCCGTCGCATGGGTGAAACTCCTTAAAGTGAAAAAAATATTTCGCTTTGAAAAAAATTAAAATTTTCTTCTTTCTCTTTTAAAACAAAGCAACATGGAGTGGATCTTATCGTTTGAAATTTTGACAATTTGATGATATGCCTCTCATATGTACATAATACCTGATTACTTACCTATTGAAATCTAAATTTATAAAAATATCAACAATGCAATATATACCGATGTATTCATGAAAAAGGACATTTAGAAATAAGGCAACTTGAAAACCCAAAAACGTTTCGAAACATTGCTATACGTGGAAAAAATAATAGCTTATAACATGAATGTTCCTCAAAAGCAACTTATTAACAAGCTTTTATAAGATTCACTTGTATGTAACGCAATCTTTTAACTTTATTTTTTCCCACTTTAAAAGATCAGATTGATTCGAAATTTTGCACACTTGTCAAGGACTAACGACAATACAATAATTTCATAATTTTGTGCCATTGTCCATGATCAGGATCTTTAGGAATAATTTCCAGATTTGGCGAATAATTCGTTATACCGTTTACAGATTTGGCGACTAATTCCATGTACCATTCCCAGATTTGGCGAGAAAAAGATTAAGTTACAGCCCTAAAGCGAAAACGTGCGTCAGCAATTTCTTACCATAATGTGAACAATTGTCTAGTTTTTCTAAAAATGGAAATAAAAAAAAGACTCGTGCATGTGAAAAACAACAATTCGTTTGAACGCAGGGATTGGCAAATGTTTTCGATCATGGACCAGGAATTAAAAAAAATGTTTGGGGCCAAGATAAATTTTTCTAAAAAATTTTAAAATCAATATACAAGTATTAAATTTAAATATGTTAATGTGAATAATGAAATTCCGATTTCATTTTTAAAAGTTCCTTTTATTGAGGTTCGAAGTGAGATGAACTGATAGATGCGAATGGGTATTCCAGATTCTAAAAAAAAATGACGCAATTAAAATTAATCCAAAGAATAAATGATGGTTAAAAAAAAATTATAAGTACATGTTTTTATTGTAGATCGAACTAAAAAGTAAAAAAATTAATTCTCGATATAAGAATAAAAGGTGATTAACGAAAAATTAATGTCATTGTGGTAAAATCGTGTGGGGTGCTTGGTTCTACATTTTTACACTAACTCAGCATTTCGGAATAGAGAACTAGTAAGAAATTATAACAATTGATATAGAGCACCTACATTTTATTCTTATATTAAGAATTTTTACTTTATAGCTCGATTAACCATAAAAGCGTGTTTCTTAGTTTTTTAAAACTATAATTTTTAACAGAAGAATTGGTATTTCGGTTATTTTTAAAAATCTCAAATTTACGATATGCAAAAATTTTCTGCATCTGTAAGTTTGGAAATGTCACACAATGAAATGAAATTCTGGTATTCAGTTATATGTTATTGCTTTACAAAGGCTTTGTGCTTCTCTCAGTCAGTGTTTGAGACACAGTAAATATGCTGTATCGGTTTGGTACGTAATGAAAAAATCCCATATTTTATGTGAAGGATACTGTTGTGATCTTATATCTTTAATTTTGTTTTGTCTTCGAATAGATTTGAAGAAGAGTACAGAAGACATTTTTAAATTTATTTTCCTTCAGGAATTTTGTTGTTTCTCATATATTCGAAAACATATTCAATAAATACTTCATAATTTTATTTTTTCCCATTAAAGTGAAGTATTTTTATAATTGATATTCTCACTCATAGCAGACATTGTTTATCTGTCATCTCTTTCGTTTTCTACTCCTTTTCAAATAAGAGACTAAGATATTCAAAAAAAAAAGAAACGGAAAGTTAGATTTTTTTTGATGATGTGAGTTAATAATTTTTATATTAAAATAACGTTTCACATAAAACAGTTTTCTAAATGCTTGAAATACTACATATAATAAAGAATTTTCATTTTTTCCATGATTACTCAATATGTAAAAAATTATTTAATATAGGCCTCAGATGGAAAAAAATCAAAGGGAAATAAGAGGCTCTACTATATTTATTTTTTGGTGCTGATTTCAAAATTAAAATTAAAAATTTCTAGCACGTCACGTTTTCTTGAAAAATACAAATTCACTTGAACTTTTATGAGTATTTACCAAACCTAAATAAAAAAAAATTCTTTACATACAGAATACCACTTTGTGATCTGATTAGAGATTTTTGCCTTTTGAAAAGACATTTGATTTGCGTAGCTCCAGATTGAAAGAAAAAATGGTACTTAGGTGTTATCACAAGTATGTCAGCATTTAAGGTAATTCACACCAAGTTGGTAACCCCGTTTCCACTTGTGTTGCAAGTGCTTCCATTCATGTAATATCAGCAATACGGTTGTTGTGACAAAACGTAAGTACTGAAAAAAGTTATTGGTGAAAGGCAAAGGCGGATCAAGTGGCTTGCGGACTTGGCATTCCCAAGGGGCCCGAAACTTAACGGATTCCAAATATAAATTCAACGTGCAACAAAAAGAACTTCAACCGATATTGCAACCCTGATAATTTCCACAGGTTTCAGTCGTGTAATAGCTCTAGGCATCTTTTTTTCCCGTTTATCTGTATTGTTGTAATCTGTGTTTTTGTTTTTTTTTTTGCACCAATTTTATTTTGAACAAGCGAATAATATTCAAGTCAAACAAATTCATTTTTTTCACATCAGTGCTTAGTTACTATAGATGCATCTTACACTGATGGAAAAAATCTCAACACCAAGAAAAATTTTTGTACATTAAGAAAACTTCCGCAATATATTTTACTAGATAAAGTACTTAATTATATATAATTAAAGTTTTAAGAACACAAGTTAATGTAAGTGCGAGGAGAGCCATTTCGATGTGAAATGGTGGTACATTAAAAACCGGTGTAAGCCCTAATGTTTTAAATGAAAACATGCAAAAGTCCATTTAATGTGTTATACAAGTACCAGACATCAGTTTGTGGGATGGAATTGCACGCCTGATGCTCTTGGTCAATCAAAATAAGGTTACGGAGGGCGCTGTCTACGCCGTCCAATGATGTCCCATTCATTCTCGATTGGAGTAAGGATCTGGTGATCTAGCAGTCCAACGTAACACGTTGACACCACAGAACATGTTGGGTAACAACAGGGTATGAGAGCACGCGTTATCCGTTTGGAAAACATCCCTTGAATGATGCTTAAAAAGGCCAATGCAACAGTTTGAATCACTGGACTAACTTACAAGCTTACAGTCAGAGTGTGTGAATCAACCTCGAGAGTGTTCCTGCAATCAAAGAAAGGTGCTCCCGCCAGACCATAACTCTAAGTGAAGGTCCAGTGTTTATAGGCCAGAGAAGGATTGCTTGCAAGCGCTGACCTGACAGGGCAAGTACACTTAGACAGAAATAGCTTTAAGCTGAGAACGCAACACATTGCCATTCCACTCACCAGTGATTTCTAATACGATATC
>BMAV01017311.1:0-20231 GCA_019973955.1 Trichonephila inaurata madagascariensis | reverse complement strand
TAATTAAAAATTTACATTCTTAATACTTGTGGGGATTTTAAAACAAAATATTCTGACTTGATTTATAGTATTAAACATAATGAAATTTCATTTTTTTTTGAGAAAAACACATTTGTTCAAAAAAAAATTTTTAAAAAATAATAGACATCCTATCCATAAAAGCTCTGATTAAATTTGTATTAGTTGAAAGAATATTCAGAAAAAATTGGGAAATTTTTTATTCAATAGAATGTTTATACATTTTCCCTTTTAAAAAACCCTATTTTAACATTACGAGATCATCCGTTTCGGAACCTACCCCTTAAAGGTTTCAATTTAGTGTTAGTAGCAAAAATGAAAAATAAAAATAATAATTAAAACAAGCAAAACAGAGGAATAATATTTTGATCAATTTTACACATTTTAAATTTTTAATATCATCTTTGTCCCAAAGAAAAACTTCCCCCCTCCCATCCCCATTTATTCTCATGTTGCGGCCCGAGTGAAATAACTAACATACGTATACGGCCCGCGTGAATTAGCTGACAAATGTATGCGGCCCACCACAGAAAAAGGTTGAGTATCCATGTTCTACAGTCTTTAACTGATTAAAGGGTATAAAATCAAAACGTTATTCCTACGCGCAATTGTTTCGATAGAATTCGTGTTGATGTGATTAATGCAATTATACTTTAAATAGTTTAGTAATAAAATATGAATTTTTTTTTTAAATTAAAAACATTTTAGCTCTTTTAGAAAATTATTGCAATAATTTTATTATACAAACGTATTGCGACATATTGAATGATGCATCTAATAATAATAAAATAAAAAAAATGTCAATTCCTCCTTAGGTTAACAAAGAAAAACTTTATTTTAGTTAGTTTTTATTAAATATTTACAATTAATATAAATATTATATACATATGGCAGAAGCATATTGATTGATGGCAGAAGCATAATATTAAGTGACAAAATATAAAGCAATTTTTCATTTTCCTTTCTATATATGCTGCTGGACTATTTTTGTTTGTTTGTTACTATTTATTCATTCATTTAATTTAACTATTGTAATAAAATAGTACAGTAAATACGCGGGGAAGGTTCCCGGTGGATTTGAACCCAAACCTTTTGGGGTTAAAGTCCAACGTTATATCCATTGCGCTACAGATCACAGTGTTCGAATTTGCTTTCTATATATGCTGTTAGACTAATATTTTTGTATGTTACTGTTTATTCATTTTTTAATTTAATTAAAGAATTAATATTTGAAAAAACTGTATTAATATCAAGTGTCGTCCACTGCAAGTTTTCAAAAATGTATTTGAACTTGAATGGATGAATAGAAAGTATTTCTTTAACGATTGAAAATTTAAACAATATATATATATAGGGAGAGATTGAACTAATAGTAGGAACTTAAAAATGTTTTAAATTTTTGGTACTTGCATATTATACCGTAAATCTATTTCGCAGAATCAAAAGACATCGCCAAATTCGAAAACGCCGCCAAATGACCCCTCATGCTCAAAAACATATTTCCGTACATTCTCTTTCCGTATTAGGTACGTCGACAAATAAGATATATGCAATTTATTGATGTAGATACACAATTATTTTCGGAATGAAATGAAATTAACATGAAAAATAATTTGTTTCTTTAATCTATACTTAAAATCTATACACCAGTTATTTCTATTGTATTAACTCAGATCTCTATAGTAGAAATTTTATTTCGGAAGTAAAGTTAAAAATTAAATTTCCATTGTGTCTTCTTTAAAAGTTTTTACAGTAATACAGCTAACAAGAAAGCTTTTGTTTGCTCTTTTATAGTTATTTAAGCTCCAACAAAAGAAATCGGATGGGCAAAAAGGAAATCTCGTGTGTATTCTTTGAATTTAAATGGAGGAATACTATTCTGTTTTTAAACTAATGCAAGTTAATTTCATTGCTTCTATAATACATTCAAAGCATTATTTGTAAAAGCTTTGTATAATGTTTTTCTTTGTTTTTGTTTTGTTAAATGAAATAATTTCTACTTTTCTGATTAAATTTAACAATGTAATCACCCTACCTCTCATTTTTTTTCGTTCTATTTCGGGAATTTAACATTTTTGTAACAATACATCAGAGAGTATGGATAAGATATTTTAATGAAATGTTCGTGAAATTTTACATTTAAGCAGTGTAAGCTATTTTTGAAACAAATTACACAAAATGATGCTCATTCTCAGCATTTAATAATTATCCATCGCTTTCTTAAAAATATAACAATAATTGTTTGAGAGAATGTAAATAATAACCAAAAAGGTGATAAAGCGCATACGTACTTTTGAAAAAAAAATAAGGCCCTTAAATGTTTTAGAAGATTTTTCGAAAGTATAATTCAGGTGTATATATATATAATTATTGAATACAGTATATTTCCGTGTATAAAGTAAAAACATTTTTAACCCTTTATCTACCGCTTTAAATTCCCTGCAGTTTTTGATGCAATATATATATATATTTTGAATAATTTCATTGAAAAAAAAGGGATATACATAAAAAAAGTACTAATTTTGGGAAATCTAATTATTGATTTAAAATTGGTTAAAAAGATATTCAACTGAAAAATTTAAATTACCGAAAAAATCCGGCGTATAGGGGCCCCAAAACTTTCAAGCAAAATTTTTTTTGAATTTTTGGGTATATTCGCCCTATAACCGCACATCCTTTTCTTAACGAAGAAAAACCCTCAAAATGTACGTGTGAAAAGTTTTTATTTTTTTAAAACCATTTATTAAAGGTATTAAAAATTAAAGTTTTTTGAAAAATATTGCTTCTAAAAGTACAACCCTTTAAATTTCATAATATATGCCGTTTCTTTTCACTTCATTTTTCATTAACTTTTTTCGGGGCTAAAAAGATAGTCTTCGCAATCCGTCAAAACGCCCCCATGAAAAAGAAATTTTGCAATAAAACTTTTTTTGTCTTCCCCCCTAAAATGCTCATCATAGAAACCCCGCCATATATCTTGGAAGAGTGGATTTCAAAGAAATTTTCCGTAAGTATCGCCGGGAAAATTTGTTGGCCCTTAGATAAAGGGGTTAAAAAATTTATTTTGTATTTTAAAAAATTACGGTTTTTAAAATTCCCGTTAAATACACAACCCGTTTAAATTTTTAATTTTTTTGGGGTCTTAAAAGAAATTTTTGTTGAAAAAAAAATCATGGAAATTTTTCAAAGTCAATGTCGGAAATCTTAAGGGTTTTAAAAAGTTCAAAAAAATTCCCTTACTTTTGAACTATAATTTTGATCATCATGCAACGAGATTTTATTTTAGAGTATGAAGCATAGGTCGATGATTACGTATTAAAAAAATCAATACATGATTATTGACCTATGTTTTGATTTTGGCATCTTAGCTAATTCAAAATGTCTTTATAATAAATACATTCCCTAACTTTTTCCTCATTTATGGAGATATTTTGAGCAACCTTCACAAATTTTGCAGTTATCAAAATTTTAAGTAATTGCGATCATTGTTTTTTAAAATAAATTAAAATTTCTTTTCCCGTTCATTTTCTAAGCGAAAAAAAATTGTGCAGAAAGGGGTTCTAAGATATATATGGAGCACTTGGCTCTTTGAGTCCTTTACTTTCAATTCGGCTGATACACGAGAAATGAATTTTGGGCGAATTTTATAAGAAAAAAAGCACTTCCGGTTTCAAACACGGATAGGCTTATACTGGGAAATATACGGAAGATATATTTTTATCGTACATCATATATCGTATATATTGTGACGGGCTCACCCTCTTTTTTTTTAACATGACCTCTAAGGGGTTTTTTCCCAAGGGTTAATGGGCAATTTGGGGGTGTTATGTGTAAAAAAGGGTAAAGCGTGAATTGAAATTTGGGGAAGTTCCTTTAAAATAAACCATTAAATTAAAATTCCCCAAACCCCTTTCCCAAGACGTCTCTTCATAAGATTGAATCTAAATTTGGATTAAGGTAGGATTAATTATTTGATATTAGGACTTGTAATATTATTAGAAGTGAGAGTAGGCGGATTAAATATTTATAGTGATTTAAGTTACGCGATTCGGTTTAACCATTACTGTGTGTTTGTTCATTGTAGATTCTCGCCTAAATAATATTATCTAAATTGTTAAACATTTAAGTTTCATTCTTAATAAAGTCATATTAAGAATTAAAATGTCTATTCCTTTTGCAAACCCTACACCTCTAGCTCACGCTGACAATCAAAGAAACGGTCACCTAAGGGGGGCGGTATCACAATATATCGTATCGGAATCGTATGTATATATATACGATTTTTAAAAAACACTGCTCATCAATATATACTTCTTTACACGTGAATTTTTTAGTCTAACATGAATCTCCCTAATTTTTTTTAAATTTTATTTTGACATGGTAATCAGAAGACGCTCGATTTATGCCTACGCATTTGTGAGTGGCTTGGTCTACGTCACCGTATTTGTATATATGTACGTATAAATATGGTGGATTGTCTTATTAGAGTTAAGCTTTGCTTGGTGAGTTGGATTTCTTCGGTCACTCAATTCCTGATAGTAATCTTCATTTGCTTTGATTCCAGTTATAATATACTTGATCACAATTGTTCAAAAGTAAATAGAGTAATTGTATTTGGTTCTCATAATCAGTTAAAGATTAATTTGAAAAGGTGTAAAATCATAAAATAGGCCTTTTCATAAACAATAAATAATTATGATAGTTACACGTAATATGGAATGTATCAAAACTAAAGGATGATGAATAATTATTGCGCTAGGATTTGTTGTAAGCAAGGATGACAATTTAACTCAATTAGAATCGAGTTAAATATCAAGATATTTAAAAGTATCTCGATATATTAATACTTCCAGATGTGCTGATTTTAAGTTTTAGTACATATTAAGAATATCTAATTCTTATATCACGAAACTATTATTGGATATTTAATGAAATAAAATAAAAATGTTCACAGAATATTGGTGTTATCTTTATGTTCTTAAAATTACAGCCACTCAGTTATATTGGAAATGAAATTTGCATCACACACACACACACACACACACACACACACACACACACACACACACACACACACACACACACACACACACACACACACACACACACACACAACACACACACACACACACACACACACACACACACACACACACAACACACACACACACACACACACACACACACAACACACACACACACACACACACACACACACACACACACACACACACACACACACACACACACACACACACACACGCACACACACACACACACACACACACACAATCAAAAAAAGTGGGATATGCATTAATTCATGTTAAATTGAATTATAATTCAATGTTCTCCAACGGCTCAGTCTGGAAGTTTGAAGCGTAAGCTCAAGTTCTTATATTTTCCGATTCAAAATCGAAGGATCAGTCACTTTGGTTGTTTGTACTAAAATGTAACAAAAATGACACTAATTATCATTAAAAAGTATTACCCACTGATAATTGAGATAATCTGTTAATAATCCTTTGGAGTTTCCAATTTTATACTTCAGAATTTTAATAGAGAAAAGCTTTTTGAAATCAGATTAATTTTCTTTCCTTATCTTAATTTTTTTCATGTCGTGAATCCAGAAATACTTCAAGCATTCTTAGTTCATTATTATTTTATGGTACATTTGCTCTTTAATTTCATCTGTCATCAAATATTTATAATTGAAATTTCATGGGTGGGTGTGCTTTTATATTCTAAATGAAATTATTTTTAATTCTAAGTAAATTATGCTCCAGACATTCCAAAAGTGTTATTTTGATAATTAAATTGAAAGAAGAACGCTCTGAATATATCAATATATGTCCATTATTCTCGGAGAATATAAAGGAACTGAGGCAAGTAAATAAGTATTTAATGTAAATTCATTTATTCATGTCTTTAAAGCAATATAATGTTTTGCTGGCATATAAACGATTATAATAAAATGTATTCAAATGAATATATAATATAGAGCCATGAAAGACTGTTTTCAAAGTCATAGTTAAGATGAGAAAAAAAAAAGAAAGGAAAGTTGTTCAGGCAAAAGTAATTATGTACATTTTATGTGCCATAATTTCAAGCTATTAAATTTGATCTTTAAGACGTTATCAAATGTTCGAAGAAAAGAATTCTGCAATATCTTTGTTTGAAAATTTAAAGTAATGTTTACTTTTCCTTCTCATAACTATATTTATCTATAGAAGCTCCTCTGAATAATATGGCGATGATAATAATAATAACCCCTATCTATCTATATTGTTACGAATTTTGTGTAAATAGTGTAAATGATTTGTATTTGGGTGTTTAATGCATTTATATTACTCTATGTTATATTTATTTCCTGTTAAAATTGTACTATTCACAAGCAATGCCGCCCCTTACGTTATAATGGCGATTCAATGAGAACTTGGCGAAATCTTGGCGGTACAGCCAAGTTGGCATCATTTTTTGCTACCAAGTTGGCGGCCAATTTGGAGACTTTGACGACCACACATGTTGGAGAGTCTGGAACCCTCTGGATTCTTCTAGAAAGTAGTGGATCTCTCCATTAACGTCACGCTCGGTGACACAAGCGGTCGTATTTCTGGAAGTATCTGCCGCGCCTATAAATAAAGTGTCATCCGCAGTGAGTCAGATCGGATTTCAGCCATGAAGAGCGAACATTGTTTTGACTAGCGATTAGCTCGGCTGTGCTTGTGAATAATCTTTTACTTACGTGTATTTTTAAACACTGATGATTGTGTTTGATTGCTGTTGAAGGAGACCTTCAGAGATTTACTTCGTGAATATTGCTGCTGAATCCTGTATTTAAAGGATTTGATTTTTGATAATAAATTCGCATCGCTCTTAAAGAACTGTTTATTTTCTTTGTGATGGTTTTGCATAAAGTCCTCGAATCCGGATCTACGTAACAATATATACCTGTATGTGTATATATATATTCGTGTACCGAATTTAGAGAACTTGGAATTACTTCAAAACAAGTGAACTAATTTTAAAAGTGAATCTTGTCATGAATAAACTTAAAACTGGTAACATAACACACAAAGATATGTACCATTCAAAATAATTTTATGTACACATGATTATAAGAAAATATTATAGTCCAGGGATGTTCAAAATCCGCGTTATAATATCGAATTAAAATGAGTCTAATATGGTGTGTGGTCCATCTCACAGTTAAATCGTATATCGGGTTCACAGTACCAGACAGGAAGCAGTTAAGGAGTTCCTATAGCTTAAGTATCCTACAGTAAGGCAATTTTTAGCTTTGAAATGGCTCAAGGAGAGAAAATGGCGAGATGCAAACTTTTCTTCCAAAACCGTTCCAGATATATTTTATACGGTTAAGGTCAGGAGAAATCTAACTGGTTAATCCATGTAGAAAATACCTTATTTTCCAAATAATCATCGATCAACTGAGCCCTAAGTGGAACAGTGGGATCCTCCATTAACTATAACCCAGGGCAAACTTTGCCCCTCAAAATTCAAACATTTGTTTCTAATATATCCTCTCTGTATCTCATAGCCTTCACGGAGCTTTTGTAAAACACATGTTATGGTGTGATTGGGTATATTGCTTCAGAATCTCATTAGTTTAGAATACGAAAATTCAAGTTTATTAAATTTGAAAAAAACAAAAATTAAAGTACTGAGGATTCCCGTGTGCTGCAGTGATCAGGATGAAAACATCGGGGTTTTGAATACAGCTCTCAAAGCCGCCAGGCAACTGTAAACTGTGAAGTTCCACTTCCAGTAGCAATATGCATTGCGCATGGTAAGGGTAAAGAGGTAGCATTTTTGTGTCACTGCGATGAAAGTGACAAGTAACGATCCTTTGAGAATCTTGGTCGACCTTGTCCTTGTTTACTCAATATAAGTCCAGTGTCTTGAAAGTGATTGTACACGTTGGCAGACGACTCTGGGTGATACAATGAGATCTGTAGTCACCTGTCCTTGGGATTGGTCCTCCAGTCTACCGGCAATTTTTCATATTATTCGTCATCCTTACGTTTGTAGTTATTTAACTTATGTGATACGTTATAAGATTTAAACATTGTGAATAACATGGAAAATGTCTTGGAATATTACCGACTCATATGTCGTTGACATCTTTCTGCGCTTATATTCCCCTCACATTATGAGCTCCACATATACGGAAATGTATGCTTGTGTATTCAACTCTAAATATTTGGAAATTAGTATCTTTGGTTAAAATTATTTTATTTTTTTTGGCAAAATAGACGTAATTTACAAACCCTCTTCTTTTTACACGAGATGTGCATAGATATAATGCAAGAGAATCATCCAGAGAATAATATTTTTTATTTAAAAATATAAAAACAGAATACTTTTTGGAAACAAAATTTGCTACATATTTAGAAGCTCTTTTTTTCTCATAATTACTACCTTAATTTAAACACTTGTCGTGTCTATTCACGAGATTATGAATTATTATGTTCTGCTATCAACTCATTTGGCTAATTGTGTTCATTTCATTCACACACACAAGAGACCGATAAGAGTAGGTATGAAAGCAATCCTTTTCTGAACCCGATGAATTTTATGGAAAAAAATATGGTAAGGGTTTGGGGTGGTAAGGGTTTTGGGAAGTAACCAAAAGTTTAGAAAGCAGCAGCTACCTGGTTTAATGTATGCGGATATGTATCGCGTTAAAAAGGTACATAGTTTAAAAAATTAAGAATGATTATGTAGAGAAATTAAGAAGCTTCAATGTGAAGAGGGTTGTTTTCTGATTTTTTTGTTTTGTTTTATAAGTAAACGATCTTAATTTTATGGGTGACTGTCGTATATATGAAAAGAAAGATAGAGAAAGTGACGAGAGAATGAGAGATTACCGTATGCAGTGGGAAGGTAATAAAACTTTTCTCTTGAATATTACTATACTTTTCTTTAACAAGCATTGATTCCACAAATAAATCAAAATGATACCTGAAAAACATGAATGTGAATTTGAAGAAATATAATAACAATTGTCGTGTGTTCTGTATCTCTGTATCATCTACTTCTCTTTTTCTATGTGTCTCCATATATATATATATATATATATATATATATATATATATATATATATATATATATATATATATATATATATATATATTTATATATAAGATAAATCGGGGGAAGTTGCCCCATTTAAGGATTTTTCGATCAGTACATTTAAAATTGAGGTAACAAAACCGTGAAAAAATACATCTTATTTTTCAATATTTAATTGTTTATGTATACAAATTAATTCTCTTCTTAGTATGAAAATAAATAAGAAATTTATTATTAGAGAAATTCATTTAACTGTGGCATCTCCCCATATATATGGGAAGATGCCACTAGTCATGGAGTAAGATGAAACAACACCACAGTAAAGAATACACACACACACACACACACTAAGGAAAACATTACCAAATGAAATGTGAAATAACAATAACTATAAAAAAAACAAGAAAAATTAAATTCTTTTATAATTAGTTTGCTAAAAACAAATTTTCCTGCAGAACGGTCTACAGCAGGCTGAAGTAGTAGCCGACTTCAGCCCTGCATATCCTCGTTCTATGGAGATACCATGTGTCATTCTCATAGCCTAAATATTAATTGTAGTTTTATTTTATACACACACGACAATATATAACTATATATTATAAAACAGATGTGTTATATAATGAAAAGAAAATTAAAGTTCATTACTTTTATTTCTGAACCATGTGGCGTCTTCCCAAGTATTGGGGGCAGATGCCACAGTCGCTTATTTCCTTATTGCTGCAGTGTTATGGCCGTTTCTACATGCATCGTATGAGTAACATTTTGCGTAACTCACTTATTTTACTAATATTTATTTAAAATAACGAGTACGTTTATGAACTTTAAATATGAGGAAGGGACTATTATAAAAGTATCACCATTTAAATGCTCAAAAATCGAAAAATAAGGCCGGTTAAAGACGATTAATTCAAAAAAATTCACAAGCCCCTCTCAATATCGGACCAGACTCTTCAAACAAGTGGCTCAAAATTACCATCTATCGACACATAAAAGTATTATGAACAAACTGGTGTCTTGCTCCAACTGGCTTCTTCCCCTGAATTACCTTACATGTTATATAATCATTGATTATATATTGTTTCCATGTTTAAGAGCTATTTTACTCGTCTCTAGAATTTTTGGATGGGTTATATCATGTAGTTAAGATGAGATTTTACATAAGAAAAGCGCTCAGCAGTTATGAAACATTCATATATATAACTGCATGTCCTCTTAACCGCATCACTGTAAAACAAAACCAAACGTATTTACTGATGATTTTCAAAAACAAGATGTTTTGAGCTTATCAGCTCTGATTTTAGCTTATCAGCTCAAACGATTTTAAAACAGTTATTTAAAATTTCAGACAAAATTTTCTCACATTATGGATAATTTTTCACAGATATCTATTGATTCTACAAAAAGTGTAATGACATTTTAAAGAATCATTTGTTTAAGTAGGGAAGTCTATGAGAAGTGAGACAGTAGTCTGTATGTGTATAGACTTATTGAAAACAAATTCATCAACGTCATGTCTTAAGTGATATTTTTTCAAGTTGCAGCAACAAAATATTTGATATAAAAATAATTCTTGAAATTCATGTTTTTCATAGAAATATTAGTGTTAAAAAGAGGTTAAAAAATTTCTACATTCGAGAAGAGGTTTGTAATGAATATCACATTCAAACACACATACCCAAATATAATAAAATTTCTAAGACGCGTATCTTTTTCTATATGTAAAACAACTCGAATTATTACAGATATTTTGTTTGTTTTTAATTATGACATATGGTTATTGACGCGGCTGTATTCACAATCAATATTTCTTTGTATTGATTACATCACATAATTTTTGTTTGATACATTTTTTGGTGATAATGATTAAAACGTAATGTTTTTCCTAAACTTTTTGAAATTAAATTTTTACCACTTTTCATAATAGTTAGTATTACTCCTTTTCTATCATTATATTAATTGTAGTTAAATATTTTTTACTCAATTACTTTTTCTTGCAAAAGTAACAAATTTTTCAAGGGCATTTGCTGAATAAATTGAATTAATTACAGCAGCTTTCTATATCACACCCACCAAATAATTATGTGTGTGTATTCTGTAATATAACTAAGCTAGAATTTGTAACTACATGTTTGACGCATAATTATAACAATACGATTTGAAACAACAAAGCTTTTATCCGTACCATTAGCACTTTATATTATTAGCTGTACCTATGCAACATAATCATTAGATTATTTAGAAATTATGAAGGAAATGTTTTCCAAAATGTTCATACGATCTCAAGAGAACCCCAGCTAATTAAGCCATTTCTTAATCTCGATAAATTACAAAGTAGCACAAAAAATGTAAGTTTGTCAAATTTATGATTGAAACACAAAGTTTTATTGGAATACATTTCCTTAAATTTTTGGTTTTGGTGAAACCCTTAAAGAGAAGAATCTTGCTTAATCAAATGAATAATTTTGCAACATCTGTATATTGTTTTCTCCAACTGATTTGGAGTTACATTTTTTTAAGCAAAGACTGAAAGACGCAATAAAAAAAATTTTGAAAGTTCACAAGCTTTGGTTTGTTTGTGTGGCTGTATCGACTATATGTACACAAAATAGTTTACTATATACAGATATTCTAATTTATTTAAATTTTAATGAGGAGAACTTTACTATTAGAAGTTAAAAAATTGGAAAATCTAATACAAATATTTCGTATACATTACTTTTAATAATTACCTGATTTTTAAAGGAAAAAAGAAATCTATGTGGGTTTGAATTCTCATTCTAATAAGACATACTGAGTTACATAAAATTTTAAGATGAATGCGAAAATAGTTATTTAACAAACTTTATAAACTTTTTTTTTCTTAAAATTCGAAGTACAATGGTCAACGGAAGTAAATTCTTGTTGAAATCGATATTTATTAGATTTCACGTTTTGAAAGTGATTCAAAAACTGAGATTTTTCATTTAATTCATGTAATATTATAGAGATGCAATAAGAACTATGAATGGTTCGGTTAACCATGAGTTACAATGAAATGTAAATGATGATTTTATAATCGAACCTATTTTTAAAACATCTATTTATCATATCTCTCTCACGTAGGTTATTTATTTAACTATCACTATTTCAAAAATATATTTGGACTTGAATAATAAACTTGTTTCACTGCCATCAAATTACCAAAAAAAACGTAAAGTTAATAATGATTTTTTAAAAAAATTATATATTTCCAAATATGAAGCAATATCGCACTTATGTTGCAATGCCGTCGTTATAACCATTGGCCAAATTCGTCAAATCGAAAGACATCGCCAATTTAAAAAAATGTCGCCAAATACTGTCATTGTTAGTATCATTTTGTTAAAACTTGAGCTCTGGAACGTTTTCCACTAATGGCGGTTTTTCTCAGTTTTTGACGAAATTGGTAATACGTAAGCACCAGAAATTCTGAAAAAAATGGTGCAATTATTTTCTTAATCTTTTCTCTTACATTTTAACTCTTTTTGTGAATAATATAATTTTTTAAAATTATAATGAATCTGTAATATTCTCAAATAAGGAAATCTTAATGACATGTATTTTTTTCCTTTTTCAAATACTTTTTAAAGATTCCGCGATCAAAAATTTTAAAACGTTAGGATAAAAATTCCTTTTAGTGTATTTCAATTAATTAATTCATGCAAATTATTTTAATTATAATTTAAAATAAAAACCATTCATTCATTCAAATTATTTCAATTATAATTTAAAGTAAAAACCAAACAGTTGGCTGAACTCAAATCTTCTTACACTAGTCTAAAACACTCAAGTTTAAGTGTTGCAAATTTTCTTTGTTACACTTTTCTAGAAAGGAGAGAGTTAAGTAGTAAATCCTCCCAACGTTCAAACGGCCATTCATACATCTAGACAAGAATAACGGTTAACGTAAATGTGACAATAAATTGACTGTTACTTGTGCCTGAATAAACAAAATCGGAATACTCATCATATTATGCATGTATTTTTTCAGAGAACTATTTAAAAAAATTAAAAAAAAATTTTTACAAAAAAAAAATGCCCCTGGAGATTTTTTTGCGTAGACAAAAACTTAGAAAAAAAAGAATATAAAAAAGTATTCTTAAAAACATAACTTTTTTCTTAATGCTTATCTTTTAAACAAAACAGCCAGTAATTTCGTATTGTATGGCTGGAGAAAGTTGGTTTAAAGTCCTTTCATAAAGTTTTGTGAGATTTGGTTTTTGGATTTGTCCCCCCTTTCCCAAAAGTTCGAATTAAGTGTCAAATTAATTTTTTCTCTGAAGAGAAAAATACGAATTTTTCGGATGAAAAAAAAAAAAGCATTTTAGACAATAAAAAACTATAAACCAAGATTATAAATTAAAAAAGAAATACTTTATATTGAGAGGGACGAATAAATACTTTTGACTTTTTGTTTGATAAATTTTTAAACAAGATCTTAATCTGGAATCTGGAGAAAAAGAAGTAATTTGACCAATAAGAAGAAGATAGTATATGGAATATGGCCTCCTGTAAATATTTATGTGAGCATTTAATTTTTTATAATTCTTTATGGGCTTAAAATTATTTGAAAATTAAAATACATTGCAATTACGTATAATACGATAAAAATCAATGGGTCGCGGTAGCCTAGCAGTCAAAGTTATGAGCTCGTGACTGGCGGGCCATGAGTTCATGCCTAGTGCTGCTGAAGACCCACCGTGTAGAGGAAGAAGCAGCACGTTAAATTTATTGAGGCTCAAACGTCCTCCTGCTCGTGTGCTGTGGATTTTAAGAGAGGGGGTGTCGGTGCAGGTGTCGTCCTCATCACTTAAACATGGTTAAAATTATGAAGTTCGTCGCCAGTAGCTCTTGTGCAACTTTAATTTAGCTTTCACTCGCGATAAAACTCATAAATAGCCTATTTTTGCATTAATATCGTCAATTTCCCCGTAACAAAAAGAAAAAAAAAGAATTACCTGTTTCATAATTATATTACAAATGTACTGTACTATTGATGATACTTTGAATTTTTCTCTGAAAAAATGATTTCATTTTATTTGTAACAAATATTTAAAAATTTTATTCAAATTCAGATTTTACGTATTAAGAATGATAATTCTAAGTTAATTTTCACTGCTGTTTCGTTCAATTTTCAATGGTTTTAAAATCTACCATTAATTCAAGTCGTTTACCCTTTTTTAAGGCAACAATTAGCTGCACGACCCGTCTTTGCACGGGCGTTTTTGAGAGCATAACTTTTTGGAAATGGAAATTTCCTCTTCCCTCTCGATCTCATTACTTCCTAGTTTTTTTGTGATTTCTATATTTTGTCATGAAAATTCCCTTTTTCAAAATCTCTTCCACGTCGTTGTCTCGTCGGACGGGTCTGTTTCCCCTCCATTTAGTCCGGCGTTACACGGGCATTTTCCAAGTGTATATCTTAATCCCAATGTAAATTTCCTATTTCTCTCGATGCCAGCAATTCTTGGGGAGAGTGTATGCGCGATGTGAGGGATTTCTATATTTATGCCATTAAAATTATCTTTCCTAAAATGTCTTCAATTTCTTTTTCTTTACAGACAGATTTCTGTTTCCGTCGGCTTTCCCCTTGCGATAAATGGGTTTTTTCGTGTATAAACTCTTATTTTCTAGTGATAAGATATTTCTTTTAATTTCCGATTTCTCGATTTGTAATTACCAAAACTAATCTAGTTTTATCCACAAGAAAACATAAAATGTACGATTTTATTATCAAATAATTAATTTTGTAATGAATAATAGAAAACAAATTATGCATTTTCTAATTAAACATGATAAAATAGTTTGAGCAAAGCAATATAATTAATGAGCAAAGCACTCACTTTCTACCTCGGTGTAAAATAGACACACAAATGGAGTTAAACGACCTATATGGTTAAAAGTTACCTTACAGACGTGATCAGCGTAAAATGGCTAATATTTCTTTGAATACAATACTTCACTTGTCGGAAGAATAGAAACTCAACGAAGTTAGTGTGATTAAGTTTTGGAAGCTATGCTGTAAACAGAAATGCATAGCACATAAATTGTAAATCATAATAAAAATCGTTAAGTAAATTGAATCATTCATGTATACATGAGCAAGTTATCAATGAACGATCAAATATCAGTTATGTTGGATAGCGATATTATAACAATCATAATTGCAAACAATGGGAAAAATTATATTTAACCTCTTTAGCGGACAATTTTTTTGCCCAAAATGTTAAAAAAAATGAACATTTATAAATAGTTATATAATTAAGAATAATGCCTAATATATTATGAAAATGGAAGAATTTTATTTTAATTTTCAATTTTCAAGTTTTTACGTTATTTATTATAATTGTTGAACGCAAAACACCCTAAATGCTTGCTTTTTATAAGTACACTGTGCATGCTATGAAGAAAGTTTCATACGTCTTAAAATAATTTCTCTCATCTTAGAAAATATTTCATGTC
The DNA here is from genome assembly GCA_019973955.1 of Trichonephila inaurata madagascariensis. Lineage (NCBI taxonomy): Eukaryota > Metazoa > Arthropoda > Arachnida > Araneae > Nephilidae > Trichonephila > Trichonephila inaurata. The sequence goes on along the minus strand of BMAV01017311.1, from coordinate 4,643 downwards.
CATACCTCTTTTTGAAATGATCAAGGATTTTGCATGTGCGTGCATATGCATACATAATTTGAAGCATGGTGTATAACACTCTTTCTTACTTGTATATTGCAATGGGAACTAGGTTTTTTTTTTATTATCTTTACATTTTCATTTCTTCTCAAGCAACAAATTGCAAATCCCTGCTCTGTATCGAATATCTTCAAGAATCTCAATTCCTGCCTTCATTGAAAAGTTCCCGCCTTTGCCACAAAGAAAATCCCGGATAAGAAGTATTTCGGTAGTATGGACAAGCTGCATCTCTTAAAAACACTAGCACTGATTAACTGTAAGAATTAAAAACATGTGAAAATCAAAGGTTGCAAGAAGAAAATATCAGTGCCTATACATGCAAACCAGCTCGGGCAAACAGGTTGCTGCCAGCTTTCGGTAGCCCGTACAGTGTAAGGGCAAACCAGTTAAGGCAGCGTGTCTCAAACTGCGCCCCGCCCCTTGGGGCGTGACAACCAGAGGGGGCACGAGCATATTAAAAAAGTCAAAACAAGACTATTTAAAAAATTATTAATTTATACTGAAAGTAAACAAACAAAATATTTTCCGACATAAAAAAAATGAAATACACATTTACATTGATGTATTAACTTATAAATGTGTCAGTGCTACACAATATATTTTATAATTATTAACAATACTAAGAGCAAGTTTAATAATTACCAGTGACCCAATGGGATTACCGTACATGAAATTACATAAAAACACTTATCTCTCTCAATAATCTGTCCGATTTATAATTAACCTTTAACTGCCGGTTAAAAGTTATCCCAGTACCAACTGGTTTCAACGTAGTGGTGCGTCTGCGATGTAGTATTGTGGGGGAAGGAATAAAGAAGCAAATAATCTGAAAAAAGTAAATCCTTCGCAAACACTGTCAAGGTCCTTTTATTGCATTCCAAAGCCTTCTGAATAATTTTATGGATAGCCGTGCAGAAAAAGATCATCCTGCAGAAAGACGATATATACGTCCTGGAAATTAACGTTTTGACAGCGAGACTTTTAATACCCCGGGGCACATAAGTGGTTAAGATCGTATCGTAGTTTTAGCATCAAAGTATACCCAAAATTATTAAATTTCAATGCATTATTTTTTAGAGGGGGGCCATGAAAAAAATTTTGAATAGGGGGTCCGGATATTGAAACTTTGAGAAGCACTGAGTTAAGGGGTTAAGTAAAATATTAGGTTCAAATCCTGGTGTGAAAGTGTCCTTATAGAATCATTGGAGTACATTAAAAATCCCGTTTTTTTAAACCTCAAAAGGTTTAGCGATGAAACACCAACTCAAATATCATCTTTTAGTTTAGATGTTGGTTATATTTAACGAGATTAAAGGTTAGTAATTTTCAAGCAGTTGAAAGAACTTAAATGACATTAAACTCTTGCTTGATTACTTATCTGTATTTCATAAAATATTGGTTGATGTAAAATTTACTTTTTTTAATAAAAGAATGTACTCATATTTCAAATTAATATTTCTCAAATTTTTGCCAGGCATTAAATATATTCACAGCATTTCATTTACACTTTTTTCAGATAACTTGTGTGATTCGGCTGCTCTGTTTTCGATTTAATTTACAGTACAATTCCCCCCTTTTTATTCAAGTGATATATCCTGCTAAGTAGCTCCTGCAGACAAAAAACGCTAATACATCTTTTTATGCTTTAGTTTTTAAAGCGTTAGTCCTTTTATTTTACATATTCTATTCCGTATTTAAACTTTTTGATCCCTTTTCTTGTGTTTTACTAGAATAATTTTAGGTATTCTATAAACTATTTATATATTTTCAATTTGGATAAAATCGTTTTAAAATTTCTTTAATGATGTAAATGATATCTTTCTTTAGGTCAATTATATATATTTTATAAAATATTTTCTCTGTCTATTTATATTTTGGACAAAGGTCATTCAAACGTTTTCTACAGTATAATTTAAAAGCATATTATAGTCTTACTCATTTTATACAAAAATATTTATTTATTCTGTTCAGATTTACAGAACTAATTTTTTGTACATTTTAAGCAAATTTTCTTTTTTATCCATTCGTTTCAGAATTTTTATTTTCATTATATATCATCTTAAGTATTTAAATGAAATTTGAAAAATTTCTGAGTATTATGTTTAGCTCTATATGTTGTACTTTTATTTTATTTCTATTCATTTTTTTCAGTTTTAGTTGCTACGATATCCCTGTAGATAAGATAGAAACTTTCTACCTGACAACTGAATTTTGGGATAAAAGTAGTCTTAATTGCCCACATATGTTTCAATTTTTTTATTACTTTAAAGATTAGGTCTTCCTTTTAGTTATTTTGTATTTTTTACAAAAATATATTTTTTGTTTAATTTTTTTTGCTTTATATTAATCTTTCATTTAATATTTCCGCTTTGTAATATTGCTTCAAAATAATGAAAAATATTGCTTATTAAGGTATTCGACTACGTTCGGAACCGTGATTTTGCAAAAGTGTATAAATGGATAATATTTATGTTATTTAGTGTCACTTAGATCAGAAAATATAAATAAAATTGTTTTAAGAATAGTATTACAATAAAAATATTTAGTAATATTTTTGACAAAAATGAACATAAAATGACCATTTTCAAAATATTTCCTTTTTGAAAAATGCTTCTATTATAATAATATTTCTGTATATAGCCTGACTTCTGTACAGAGGCTTAATTAGAATTTTGAAAATATAAACTTGGTGGGTTTATCCATATTTTACGACAACAGAGGGGAACAATTTTAAGAAAAAAACTCCAATAATTATTTCAATTAGTGGTAACTCTGAAAATAATGGGAATTTTTCAAAAATCATAGTTTAGCCTCTGTAGAGAGGTCTCTGAGCTATATACAGGCAAAATATTATTATAATAGAAGCATTTTTCACAAAAGGAGAACATTTTGAAAAAAGATTATTCTAAGTTAAATTTTTGCCAAAATATTGTATTTAAATAATTTTTTTTTCATAATGTCCTTAAAATAATTTTATGCATGTATTCTAATCTGAGTAACACTAAATATCATGATAATTATCCATTTATGCGCTTTTTTAAAATCACGGTTCCGAAAGTAGTTGGATACCTTAACTTTTATACTGTATGGACAACTTACTATATGTGGACATTGTCATGAATTCAACGTGCTTGTGTGTCTCTTGCCCTACACAAAGCGTGTGTGTGGTGTCGAAAAGTTTAAGGTATCCGACTATACTTGCGACAACTCTTCTTTTTAAAAAAATGGAGATTCGGAGATATTTTTTGTGATTTTTAGATTTATTAAGTACATTTTTTTAAAAAAAAATATGATAAAATTAAGAGGAGGAAAAGAATTTATTATTGTTAAAATGGGAAATAATTGGTGAAAATTTACAAAAAATTACATAAAATGGGCCCATTCTGTACAAAAAGTTTATGAACAAATTTCAATTTTTTAATTTTGATGTGTTGCTATGCTATATATTTTTGAAACGACCTTCAGGAAAAGAGATATTTATATTTTTCCAAAAACTAGAGCACTTTACCTTAGTTATTATGTGAAATTGCTTAAAAAAAGTGATTATATTCACATAAGGGGCTGTAAATGTTGTAATAAAACAATGATTGATAAATATGAAAGTTAAAACACTTCTACTATTATACAGAACATATAAAAAGCATTTCAGTGAATTAGTTTCAAATCTTTTTTAGCAATCGCTTTCCCCATTTGAGCATTTTCAAAAAAAAACAAAAAAACACACACACACACCCATTTTGAGTAAAAGGCATTTTAATGTATGACATCTTTCTTAAAGTAATGACATCTGATTTTACTAAAACACTTGTATTTTTTATTCTATTGAATGGGAAATAATACATTTGGTACTTTTATAAAGTTAATAAGATGGCCTATAAAATAAAATATTAAAAAGCAGTTGTTAATTTTTGAAAAAATTTACAATTTTAGGGTAGTTGAATACTATAAAAAGAAAATTTAATATACTATCAGCATAATATTGAATAGTCAAGTTGTGGCATTATAAATTCAAATGAGGTGAAAAGTTCTTACATGGTATTGAGAACAGGTATTGCTCATGAATCAATATAATGATGTAATTCATCAATAAGTAACGATCTTGTCGTAGTTTTAAAACGATATGAGTGAGAATTTAAAATTGACAAAAAAGTCATATTCAATTCTAAATTACATTAATTTTGCTTTTATTACTTATGTCCTTTTTGGTACATTTGCGCACAGATAATTCAATGTACCTGTTAAGTTAATGAGATGCTAATTAATTATGTAAGCCGATTTTTATACAAACACTTGGAAATATCCGAAATATGATATCTAAATTGGATATAAACTTATGGTATTTTATTTAATACACTCAGTGACCATTGTAAATTTTAATCTGTTTTAGTATATCCTTATTTTAAGTCGATTTTAAATTAATTATTAAAATGGCATTATCTCTGATAATATTTTAAAATCCTAAATTCTTTTATTTAAATACGTGGGAGTTATACATCAAGAAAGTGCAGAATTATAATACATATCCATACGTATTCAATAACATAGTGTATGATAGGCTTTGGCTCGTTTCGGATTATCCCAAA
>BMAV01017309.1:0-280236 GCA_019973955.1 Trichonephila inaurata madagascariensis | reverse complement strand
CTGACGTAGTCAGCCCAACCCGAAATTACGTGGCGGGGCTAAGTACGCCTGTCTTTGTTTGAGCCCATCAGGTGACGACAGTGAAATTAAGTCGGCAAATTCCCCGGGGACGACAGATGGAACCCACCGATCCCCACCCACAATTTAGCATGGAACTGGAAGCGGACGCCAACAAGATTTTCGGATCCACGTTAACGAGCACGTACCCGTGTGTACCCGAGGGTTGAGTTGGTTTGGTTTTTTTATGGGCAAAAAGTTTGGCTATACGAAAACATTTATGGGTCTGTTTAGGAAAGAAGAAAGAAAAAATTGGATGACAAGATGGGGGGTCGAAAATAGAGAAGGATCACTGGGGTCCCCCGGTTTGGACACCCGTGTTTACCAAGATAAAACCCCCTTGGGGAAAAAAGGAAAAGATCACTAGGGTACCTCGGGTTGTGACACCCGTACCCACCTAAAGAAGGACCCCCAAAATACCCGGGGGTTTTTGGGGATCGGGCGTCAAATTCAGGCCTTCCGGTCGGAGCCCGATGCTTAAACGGGCTACCCACGGCCCTTTTTCGAAAAGATTTAACGAGCATTGAACTCCTTTTTACACGGCGGGTATTCAGCGGTGCTACGTTCGAACTCATGACACGCCCACCACGAGTCCGTGACCTTGACCACTAAGCAACCTATGGGTGGAGGAACTTGCAGTTTTGAATTTCGGTTAAGCGACGAAGATAATGCCTGGACTGGTACCCATTCTTCAAACTTCCATACCACACCAACGTGAGGAACCTCGAAAAAACGCGCCAAATGCTCCCCATTGGATTTTCAGTGGCACGGGGAAAAACAATTTAAGTTCGGGGCCCCCGACCTCGGGTTATTGCAGCCCTTTTTTCCCCTGAAAGAATCAAATAAAATGCCCCCCCCCACAATGAAAAAATTGAGATGCCTTCCAATAAACCTTTCCAACACTAAAAGCATTTTTTGAAACGCAAATATACTATAAAATTATCAGACAATGGTGAAAAATAAGCAATTCGATACGTTTAACATCCTAGTTTATTCACACCTTTGGCGACCACGAAACAAAAAGGAGCCAAATTGCACTGAAATCTCATTTTTCAATTCCTACACAACACACACTATTAGCTCACTTTTTCTATATATTTATTTATTTATTTATCTTGGTAGAATTTTTTAATCGATAATAAAATTCATTTTAAAGGTCAATTTAGTGAAATTTTATATGCATGATTATTTGGAGATGACAATACAGTAATTTAAAAATTTTAAAAAATTTAAATTGTTAAAAAATAATTATTCAAAGAATTACAAATCAGCTACGTTAGCATCATTTTGGGGGCTTGTGTCAAGACATGGAAAGGTTTTTTCTCACATTTTAAAGCGCTCGTTTGAGAGCTGCAATTTTCTATACACTGTTTTGGGTAAAAATATGATAATTTAATTATAATTAATTAAAATTAAATCGACTGAAACTAATTATTTAAAGAATTACAGATACAGCCCGTTGGTTTCATTTTTAGGACTTGGATCAAAACTTGAAAAAAATTTTTTCTCGCGTTTTTAAAACATTCAGTTGAACTGAAATTTTATATTGATTGATTGAATAAACGTCGCATTCGCTACAGAGGGTTTCAAATTTTTTATAAAGATTGTTTTGGGAAAATAATACTTTAATGTTTAATACTTTATTAATTCTGTCCCTTTTATATACATTTTATATTAATTGTAATATTTAATAAAAGTAGCTAAAATAAAAAATTTCTTGTTGATCTAAGTGGGAATTGATTAAAATTAATATTCGTTCTATGTTGAACGATCATCCAATAAGACGCCGATAATTCGCCAAGTTGATTGTCAATAAGGGTATGCATTAAAATATGAATCAATCTCGGTATGTTATACCAATAGTATATATTTAGCTGTGTGTATGATGCAATAAATAGAATCGAAAATATATACCTATTATTGATCTGTAATGACGTCATTTAGAATCTGTGCAAATAATACTCTCCGTTCAAAAAAGAAAAGTATCACAGAAGATGGAACAAAGGAAAATCCACATGAAAAACCTATAGTTGAATAAAGAATTAAAGGAGTTCTATCGAAGAAATATTTATTTACATTCGACACAGTGTCTTAACAAATTCGTTTACACCGTACATTCAACAATGTTACAGAAATTAAGTAATGAACTATTAAGTGCTGTGATCTTCTCAAAAGTTGGAGTTCAATTACTCTTTTAATTTTATACAAGAATAATTTTACCTTCATTTGCAATTTTGTATGTGTGTGCAATGAAAATGTGAAACGAAAGATATGCAAGATCATTTTTCGCAAGCGATAACTTAGTTTCATTGCTTGCTTTAGTTTCAATTTAATTATGAAAATAGATTTATTTTTTTTTTCAAAAAAACTTTTTTACTTTCTCGCCAAATTCAAAATGTTTTTCTTATGAAATTAGAAATACTAGTGAAGATTGTGTAGGGGTGGGGGACGGGGTTTTTACATACGAAAATAAACCAATTTTATTTCCCAATTTGGGCAAAAGCCATCCAACCGATTCCAGACTGTACATATTGAAATTCAGCAATTAATTTTCTTTTAATTATTTAGAACTGCAATAATTTTTTTTTTCTTCTCCGAATTTGTTATTTAAAGAGTCAAGTCTTTTAGTTTTATATTTTGATATATTTTTTTTATAATTGGCATTACTTGGCAACATCAATGCAGCATTGTAACTAAATAATTTTTGTTGAAAAATAATGAGTTCACGTGACAGAAGTAATCACGTGTTTTATCCATTAATCGAAGCTGATTAATTGATTGTTTATTGACTTCGAGGACGAAGCAACACGAGGTTTATTAACCTCGGGGCACAGGCCTCGTAATTTTGAATCACTAGCACTCCACTCTTTAAACTTCCACATCACACCAATATAAAAACTTAGAACCTCGACAGATTTTGCGTGCCTTAGTGTTCTTCACAATGGGTAAGTTCGAAGTGAGTGAGTGAATATTAACGTCACACTGTTCAGCTACTCCACGGCTTTTGGCGACGAACCTCGTAATTTTGAACCATGGTCAAGTGGCGAGGACGACACCTCAGCTGGCACCCCTTCTCCTAACTACCAAACCACACGAACGGGAGGACGTTTGAACTCTCGACAGATTTAATTTGCATTGTTTCCCTACACGGAGGGTTTCAGTGGTACTGGGCTCGAACTCGTGACACGAGGGCCACGCATCCGTTACCTAGACCACTTGGGTACCACGGCCACACGGGTCTGTTCAAGCTGACATTCTCGTAAGAATTGCACTTGTAAGATATCCGAATAGAATGACTCATTATTCTCGAATTTAAATAACTAGATAATAATGTACTAAAATTATGATCCATAAAAATTGCTTTTGAAATAAAGAAAAAAGAAAAATAGTAATTTTTTTATGTAATATAAATATTTTTAAAAAATATTTAACTTACTTGGGCTAATATTATTAATCAATAGACATTATTTAAAGTAAATGCCTGAGAAAAGAAAATCTGGTTGGATAGATTGTTTTTATTAACATCGCACTCTGAAACAATACCATGCAGTGGGAACCTAGTGGTCAAGGTAATGGATTCGTGACCGGCGTGTCATGATTTCGAGTCTTGTATCGCAGAAGACCCGCCGTGTAGGGGAGCGATGCGTTAAATCCGTCGAGAGCTCAAATATCTTCCCGTAAGTGTGGTGTGGTAGTTAGGAGAGGGGATGCCAACTCAGGTGTTGTCCTCATCACTTGACCATGGTTCGAAATGACGAGGTCCGTCGCCAAAGGCCCTCGAGTAGCTAAACAGTGCAACGTTAATATTCACTCACTCACGCACTGAAGCAATAAATACTAGGGCTATTGGTGATGGACCCAATAATTTTGAACCACGGCCAAATGATGAGGACGACATCCGAGCTGGCATCCCCTCTCCAAACTCCCACATTACACCAAAGGAGGACTTTGTGCCTCAGTAGATTAAACATGCTTCAGCCCTCAGCACGGTGGGTCTTCAATGACACTAGGACTCGAATTTTCAAGTTCGCGACCGTGAGTACTCGGGGACTGTTGCCAACATGTGAAAATTCAGAGGAAAATGTCTGTTTACATCGCACATGAGGGCTAATGGCAACGGATCCTGTCAAATGATGGAAATGATACCTGAACTGGAATCCCACTTCCCAAATTTTTACTACACGAAGGCTTAAAATCTTCAACATATTTAAAGTGACAGTTTCGCAATAATTATTTTGCAACTCAGAATACAAGTTGCCTACTTAATATTAAAAAAAATAATTCACTGTATTTAAATCAATTTTTAAATAAAAATAGGAAGACTTTTTTCAATAACCATCGCTTACATTATACTCTCCTTCCCCCCATTATACAGTTTACGTCTCACAAAAAGAACCATCAAACATAAAAAAAACCTCTCCCCATCCATCCCGAACCTCTTAAACATTAAAAAAAATCCATAACTTCGTAAAACCGACCTCCCCCAGACACACAACAATCGATCCACATCGACAAACCACACGAGATGTATATTAAAAACAACAATAACTGCTAACTCTATTCTTTCACGCCATTGGCGGACATACTTTATGAGCCATATGATCTCAATCAAACTTTATACTGTACAACCAATAAGCTTCAAGTCTAGGTCATTCCGTGGATAAAATATCTCTTCACCGGGGTGGTCAAGTGTATTTCACTTCCAGAATCGGGCCGCTTGCCAAACTAGAAAATAATCAGACCTGTCCATTAGTTTAACGAGAAAGACACAATTCCACCCTTTGGACCATCCCCTCCCCACCCCGTTACCTTTTTCCTCCCATTTAAAGCTTCTGGACATAAGGAAAAAAGGGTTGAGATGAAACATAATTCTAAAAAATAGCCCTTAAGGGTCGTCCATTGCCCTGGTAATCTTGCGCTCTTGCCAGCCTTAGGGTCGCCCTATTGATTGATATTTCTTGGTGTTTTGATGGGCAAAGGTAGAGCCTCTTGGCAGAAATTGAATTTTATGGCAGGGGGCTGTTATTGCCAGGGTAATGTATTAATTTGTTTAGATGCTGGGAATCATTATTTATGTAGGGTGCCTTTATGAGCAATTACGTTTGCTCGTAAATAGTTTGGTGAACAATTAAGAGGGAGAAAAAGAGCTTCAGAGTTGGCCGATAAAAAGATTTCTTTTTTCCCCTTTTAAATTTTAGATTTAATAGAAATTTATTGATTTCTTGTAATCGTGAAAAGAATCTCGGAATATCGTTTACACAAAAATCGATTCATCGGAATATTGAACGGGCTGATTAATGAAAATATAGTGTAGATATTTTCTCATTTGCGTAAAAAAAGTATCTTATATTAGACGTGTGTTCTAAAATCGCTCAACAGTATCGATTTGAATCTAAAAGTACAGTAAGAATATTTTATTAATTATTTCATTCCTTTTTATTTTGTTCTCACACACGCGGTGAAACATTTTGATTATTTCTCTAATATGCCAAATATAAATTAAAAGGAAAATAAAATGCATTTTTGGACAAAATTAACATTAAATAAGGCATATATAACTCAAACTCAGTGGCGCAACAGCCCATGCGAGTCAGGGCCTACTGTGCCCATCCCGGTATATGTGACCATTGGGTGCTGAGGTGCACAAGCAGATGTCCCGATCAGGTGGTCAGTCTGAAGTGAGACCCCCAGTGTTTAAGTCCCCAAGCAAGCTTGGTACTCATTTATCGACCCACTGCAGTAGGGATGAAAGGTTGAGTCGACATTGCCCAGCCCAGAAATAGAACCCGGACCTGTGGTGTGGAAGCGCGATACGCTACCACTCGACCACTGGGCCTTAAGATATATATAATAAGCATTTTCTTAAGTTTAATTTTTGCTGCAAGCTATTCTCTTTAAAATTAAATAAACGATGACATATAGTACTTACACAAGTTTAAATATACGTTGTAGGATTCAAAAGTTCCCGGGCTGAGTCTATAACTTAAAAAATATTACCAGTTAAGTTGCTGAAGCATATCCTGCTTCGAAATAAGACCCTTGAGCAACAGCACACTTTTGCCATTGCTTGTAAAGTTCATTGACACATTTCTGGAATCCATTTTTAGTCATGTTCCTTAAATTCAGCCTGCGATGTGCTTTTAACTTCACCTGCAAATTGAAATCGACGACCTTGCAAGTTCAAGACCCCCAATTCAAGAAATATTCCGATGTTTGATAGGGCGAAATCAGGGGATTAAGGAGGATGTGACAAAACAGTAGTTTTCATTTTCACCCTAGCGTTATTTGAAGCATGTTGTAACGTACCGCCGCAGAAAACTTTTCAATGTTTTCAGCGGGGCTGGAAGTCTGAGGACGTCCAGAGTGTTCAGCGTCCTTGACACTTTCCCCGCCTTCTCTGAAACGTCCATGCTGCTCAAAATCTTGCGTTCGCGATAATGTATCACTACCTTAAACATGCTCCAACATTTCGTAAGTCTCCGTAGCACCCTTTTCCAAGCCAACTCAAAATTTGATATTATTCTCTGCTCAACAAACACAATTACTTTCAATCGCCGGCTACTAAATGCATCCACCAACAAAATACGACGAACAAACGAACAACCACGTGATTAGGGACAAACTTTTTTAAAAGGGGGAAGAATGCAGTGACACAGAAATGCTATCATAGTCGCTCTACTGCAAAAAATTTTCACAATACAGGGTCAGCCCAGGAACTTTTGAATCCTACCTCGTATATATAATACCAACCATTATCAGCTCACTTCGCTCCTTTTTTCATAATATTGTACGAATATATTTCGTTTTTTTAAGGACTGACTATGTTCGGAACTGTAATTTTAAAAAAAAGCGTGTAAATTTTCTAGTGTCACACACACACAGTTGAATTTGAATATACATATAAAATTATTTTAAGAATATTACAATAAAAAAATTATTTAAGTGCAATGTTTTGGCAAAATATGGAGAAAGAATGACATTTTTAAAACGTTCCCCTTTTATGAGAAAATATTTCACTTGCATAAAGCTAGGATTTCTATACCAATGTTGAATTAAGATTTTTTTTTAAATGCATAATGTAGAAGGGGATTTATTCATATTTCAAAATACCAGAGTAAAGAATATTTAACAAAAAACACCGGGTATTATTTCAAATGATCGCAACTCTGAAAATAACGCGACTTTTTAAAAATCCTAGTTCAAGATCTGTACAAATTATAAGTCCTAGCTATATATAGGAAAAATAATACTATAGAAGTATCTTTTGTAAAAGGAAAATGTTTTGATAATATATTCCTTTTTTGCACTTTTTACAAAAGAAAAAAGAAAAAAAAATAACATCTGAATAATTTTTCTTGTAATAAAATAATTTTACATGTAAACTCGAATTTAACTGACACTAAACATCAAAATGTTATTCATTTATACACTTTTTCAAATTCACGGTTTCGAAAGATGTCAGTCGCGTTAAGGTACTTTTATCAAAGTTTTATCATTAAGCTTTTGATTGTATTGTAAAACATTTTTATAGATTTTGTGGTTCTTGATTTATAATCATTTACAATTTACACCCCGTATTCCCCCTCCCCCTTCGGAGTCGATTTCCGTAAACTCCACTTTTAGTGGATCTCTGATCCACAAAAGAAAAATGTTTTTTAAATCTCAATGCAGGTTTAAAGGCCGTATCTCACGTACATTTTTGTGCAACTTTTTCGACCAATTTTTCCTCCAATCTGAGTGTGAACGGTTGCCGTAAACGAAACGACATGCTCTGACGTCAGCCGTGCCCTATCTTCACATTGAAAAATTACTCGCCGATTTTTCTGCTTCGGAAAACGAACAACCAAAATTATTTCTTTTATTTCGCTCGCCCTTTTGTTGATGGGCGTAAGCGGAAATGGAACACCAATCTGTTTAAAATATTATACGCCGTTAAAATATTAAATACCATTAAAATATTATAGGCCGTATCTGATGCGTTTGACGAGACCGAAGCCGCCATCTTGTTTATGATGTAGCGCGCCGAAGAACCCCATTGGCTGGAATTTCAAGCAACTTTTATTTGTAACAACTTTTTCAACTCACTGGGAAAAAGTTGTTTGGAGCCGTTGCTGCGGAAACTAGGTAGAAATTGTCCGAAATTGGTTGGAAAATTGCTCGAAACGTGTACATGTGATAAGGCTTTAATAGTACGAAATCGAGAATGTTTGCCTTTCCGTGCCGGAACCTCTCTTAGGAGTAGATTTTCTCAAAACCTGTTATCTATTAAACAAAAGAAACATGCTAGCCAAATTTTAAGTCTATAGGTCTAATAGTTCTGTAGATCTTGTGATGAGTGGGTCGTTTTTCTCCAAAATAGTTATTTCTGAAGCTTTTAATATAGTCAAAAAAACACCTCACTTTAAATTATTAGATCTGAAAAATGCTACACAACTAAATTCAGTACTGGTATATATATATATAATTGTAATAAATGAACATCCCGTGTTTCATCATTTACTTCATTTATTAATTGATTTGCTCTTTAGTTCGATTTCATTGTAATCACACACACCTGCTATGGAAAATATATAAGTCGCTCAGAAGTCAATGCGGTTCAGTCCATTTTTTGATATTTTCTGATTTTTGTAAATTTTGACAAAAAAAAAATAATATTCTTAGTTATTAAAGGATTTACTCGTTGCTTCCTTTTTCTTTAGGTCATAAAATGTTATATCAAAAAACTTCTTAAAAATGAAATGTAAAACAATATAATTAAAGAAATTAGTCCGAAATTTAGTTTACATATATACAAGCTCCTTTGCAAAAAATAAATAAATAAAACTCTAAGACGACATCAATTCTTTTTATTGAAATTACATGTTTAAACGTAACACAAAAATGGTTCAAAATTCAAAATCGTATGGCCTACCAATGCTTAGCATTTACATATTAAATGTTGGAATCAGTAATTAGTGAAACCAGGTACATCTTAAGACTTCTTGAGGTCCTGGGCTCTTACACAAAAACAGGCGCTGGGCCCTTACACAAGTGTAGGCCCCATAAAAGTAGACAGTGCATAGCATATGTTGTCAAATATTCGTACAAACAAGAAACAAACGTGCATGACTTACAATTGCACAAATTGGCTCGAACGACTGCCGCCTTTTGAATGAATGAGTAATAATGATGTATGGGGGTAGGTGTAGGCCTGTACAGGGCCGACGGTTATCACATGTAGCTAATTGATACATCGTCTGAAATTCCTTGTTTTTCTGAGAAAACAACCAGAAATAATATTTGACTGTTGAAATTATTCAAATCATGATCTTATTAAGGCTAAATCGAGAACGAGACGTGCCCCCCTAAAAAGTAAAGGGCCCTTGACCCGGGCCCAGTTGGCCCATGCCTTAAGTGACGTCCCTGAGTGAATCCCTTCCCTGGCTGCGATGTATCCTTTTTTACGTCAATTTAAGTGATAAAGGATTTATCTAGCGGCATATTCTACCAGTATTTGTCAATTGTTGATTCTCATCTGAGACATTTAGAAAAGGGATCACGGTAGCTGTGGGATCATAATTGTAAACTTGTCTTTGGCATTAATTATTATTAGCCAAGCAGCGCTTTTTGTGGCTAGAATCGCGTCTAAGATGCCGGTCTAGCGGTATCAAATCGTCAGGACGATAATTTTAAAAAAATTGTTTTGAAATACATTGAAATATATTTCAAAAGAAGAATATAGCAAGAGATTGAGAATAACCAAGATCAATCAATAAATAACGAATAACAATATAATATAATAAAAAGTTACATGTACTAATAATATTATGCAGTGTATAATAAAAATCTTATAATTTAATAGGAATTATATATAATATAATTTAATAGTAATTATAAAAAGAATAAAATCATCGTATTGTAATATAAAAATTATTCATAAGAATACTCATGTAACGTAATAATAATAAATAAATAACATAATAATTATAAATGAATAAGAAAATAATAATTATATAAATAAATAAAATATTATAAATAAACATAATATGTAATAATATTTATAAATAACATAATATGCAATAATTTTTATAAATAAATATAATAAAATAATTAAGTAACATAGATAAACATTTATAAAGAATATCAATTAAAAAGTACTGGAAACTTGCAATATTCCAAAAACTGCAAAAATATCAAGTAACCATATTGTAATGTTATCGCCCATCTTGGCGAACATAAACAACAAATTGGTGCGTGCCCCGGGATATCAAACTAGTTCCTTATTATTTATTGAGTCATGCGTTAAAGCCCAACAGTCGCTGAAGATTTGCTGCAGAAGGGAGCAGATGCACGTTAAACCTATCGAAGTTCAAAGTTCTTAGTTTACAGTAGCCGCAAATTCGGACAGTGGGGTGGGAACTCAAATGTTTCTCTCGTCACTTGACAGATTCAAAATTACACATTGTTAATCGCCAATAACCCTCATGTTTCTTCTAAAAGAGACATTAATGAACAATAAATCAATCAAGTAACATTTGAGGATGCCCAAATCTGGCGGCCAGTGTCCCAATCATTATTGATTATCTGTAAGTTTGGTAACCCGCATGACTGTGCTTAAGGAACACATGCCATGAAGGGTAACGCAGCCGTCTTCAGGTTATGATTAACATATGGATGAGCTGTTAAAAATGTAATCAAGATTTCTAGAAACGGTTTTCACTCACGTGACAAATAGCACTCCTCATCACACCAGGGGGTAACAGCTGTATGTCTCCAAAATAAAGGATGACTGAAACCAGCAGTTCTTAAGCTTTCGATTGCCGCGGCCCCCTTTATGGATCTGCCAAAACGTCACGGACCTCCACTCCCCCAACATTTTGCGCACACTTCCCTGTCTCCGGGGGCTTAACGTACAACCCTGCAACCCCAGTATCGCGGGGAGGGTAGGATTCTAGGGGAGCCAAAGCCTGACTAACGCAAAGTACGTACCCTTTCCGGAAGATCTGGCTTGGGGCCCAAAACATGACTTTGCAGGGGGCCCTAATATTCTTAGATACGCCACCGCCTGTGCCTTAACACATGGATGAGTAAAAATTAAAAGTTCCTTAATAATCCTAAGACTGCCTCTGCTACTTATACAGAATTTAACCCTTCTATTTTCTTTCTTTTTCGAAAACAGTAAATATCTAATTAAAATATATTACGAAATACAAATTTAAAAATAACTTCATTAATACTCTCGTTCAAAATGCATGCTCTTGTTGTTTTTTAGTTGAGGGCAATTTAGTGATGTAGACTGGGATGGTACGTCTTTCCACGAAGCCTTTCAGAGTATTTAAAAGAGGGAAATCTTAACATTAAATGATACCCCTTCGCGGACCCCTTAGAAGTGCGTGCTGGGGACTCCGAGGGTCCGTGAACCCCAGTTTAAGAACCGCTGATTGAGACCATTAGCCCGACTCCTTCGTTTACATATTCCATGGTCACCTGCCTCAAGACTGAAGCAGGATTCATCTCAATCGTTAGAATCCAACTATAGAGGGCGCTGTGAAAGCGCGGCTATATAAAGATGTAGTGTTACGCCGTTACTATATTACCGAGAATAAACGTTTGATGGTAGTATATTTAAAAGTGTTTAATAAAGTCTTGATGTGTTTATAAGGAAATGTGGAAGAGTCCATGATTTAAGTAGTGAGTCATTTCATCCTGACCAAAACACAAAATCATTAAGCGTGAGTGCTGGATTCGAGCAAGTCCACAACACAATGAATATGTAATACAACTCTTCTGGCAATGGGACCAGTTCAGACGACTCTGCTGATGCTGCAGGTTGAAGGCAAACGTCTTAAAAATCACTGTAAGTGTAATCTCGTTACAGCCAAGCATCGTGAGATGAGAGGTACCAAGGGTTTTTTTTAATTAATGCCGCACCCTGAAGCAACACAAGAGGTACTGGTGATGAACTTCGTAACTTTGAATCACAGTCAAGTGAAGAGGACAGTACCTGAGCCGGCATTCCTCTTCAAAACTTCCCCACCTTACCAAAGGAGGACTTGGAGTCACGATAGATTTAATGTGCATCAGACCCCTTACATTTCAAGTGGCACTAGGACTAGCAACTCGACAACGTCAACAATGAGTTCACGAATATGACCACTCTAATAGTACGAAGTAAGATTTTTGGTAAGCGAAAATTACGCCATTGGGGAAATTTTGGCCTGTCATACAATTATATATATATATATATATGATCATGCATTGGTGCACCGAAACCTTCATTCAGATGTGAGTTACAGACAGCAATTATTGTTGCCAGTCCCTTCAAGCAGCGTGTAGATACAGTGCAGGCGATGGTATGTTGCTCAATATGACCACCCAACTTCACACATCCCGATCATGCGACCAGTTTTGACGTCATCGATTTGGCAATAAGGACTTACGGACGTCATATTCGCATTGTTAGTTATATCTCCTGAGAACTGAAATGACCACAACGAAAAAAGATAGCTTTTTTGTAATTGTCACTCATTTTTACAATGCTTGTCATGCACTAGAAACGCAAGGCAGAACAGAAATTAACGTCCATTGCCTTATTGAACATTTAATCATTTGAATGTTTGGAATTAAGAAGTTTCCATGGGAAATGTCCAGATGATTGGATCTTTTAAAGAAGAATGCACTGTTTGTTTTTTCTTTGCAAAGGAGTAATATATTTTGGGCCAGTAATATTGAGCAAAAGAAAAAAAAAGGAAAGGTTAGTGTCTGGAATTATGTTTAATCTTACATTTCACAATAGTCTTTAGTGCTGGGCTTTATTATATTTGGATACGCTTTTACGCTGTTGGATGTCTTATTTAGGGAATAATACATTTAAATTTGTTTCGTTATTCTGAATTTCTGTTCGTGTGATCAAGCTATCATAATTTATATATAATATTTGAATGGATTACTGGATTATCATAAACGAGCATCCTATAGAGGTTCCATTAAAGAAGTAAGGTTCGTATAATTATTCCTTTATAAGCTTAATAAGTCGAAATGTGAAACAAAAAAAGATTTTAAAATACAATACTTTTTAGACCAATATTTTTTAATAAAAAAAATGAAAATATAGTTACGCTTTTCAATAATGTTCGATCCAATTTCTATATTTTTCATTTTTACATCATTCTAGTGGTAAAATTTAATAACATTTAAAATGGAAATCTTTAAAAAAATTAACCCGATTTTTTAAGCTGAAAACAAAAAGACAACTGATTTTGAAACTTTAAAAAAAAATAAAATACAATAACAAGTCGAATTAATTCTTGCCAATCCAAAAATAAATCTAAATGAATAACAATAAATAACAAATCAATAACTAAAAAATTGTTTTTAGCTGCAAAAATGCCCTTTCAAAAGCCGTGAACCTTACCAACCAGAAATGCTTCCCAATGCTAACACGAATTCAAAAAATAACAAAACCAAAACAAAGAGCGCCATCTATCGTCGAGAAGCAGAACGATTTCTCTCTCGCTGTGGCACCAGCAGGACGCGAACTCACTGGCACCTCGCCAACTCACTTAGTTTTAGGGTAAATCTTGGCAACTGCTTTTTCTACGAGATTAATGGATTTTAGGCTAATGAGAGACGGGGTTAGGTCGGTTTATGGAAAAATGCATTGGATCATTAATGAGATTTATTGAAAGAAAATCCTTTTTTTTCTCTTCGTAATCAATTAAAAGATGAATTCTGGAAATTTGAGCGACGTGGAAAAGTCAGAAATTGAGTAATAACGGTGCAGCGGCATTCTGAAGCTTTTAAAAGAGAATCGAAATGTTCTGCAAGTTATGGTTGAGAAAACTGGTAAAAAATTTTTAGAAGTAATTTTTGTTTAGTCCTGTAAATACTTGACTAATTTTTTTATCTATTACATGAATGAATAAAATGAAAAAAATCAAAAACAAAATTTTGATAAAACTGAAAGGGTTATAAAGAATTTATATCCTATTTAACATTAATTAGTGAAAATTTAAAAAAGGAAAGCCAAAGAAATACATTTTTTGAAGTGGAAATCTCTTTAGTATTAGTGTTCCAAAAGCATACTCAATCATTATAGCTTAGGCAAAATTCAATTCATTTTTTGGAAGCAGTCCCCAAGAGTTAACACAGTTGTGGTCCTACTAAACCCAGTGGCGTAACGTACACTCCCGCATAGCGGAGAGGGACCAGAATTCTAGGGAGCCCAAGCTTGACTAACGTCAAGTACTTATTTCACCTATAAAATATTAAAGGCAAAACTTGATTTCGCAGGGGGCCCTGATATTCTCCGTTACGCCACTGATTGAACAGTGCAGGTTTATCGATTGGGAGCTTGGGGTGAGCGCCCAGGGGCCCAGATAAGCTGGATTTAACCAAATTTTCTAGTTACAAATTTCGATCCGCCAGTGCCAAAAGGTCCTGTAGGTCTTCTGCGGCCAGGGCCTGAAATGAGCTTAAATCGGCACTGTATTGAACCATGTATGAACACAAACGTGAATTTAAAATGCATTGTTGTATTTAGAGCATAAGTTGATTCTTTTTCTTTTTAAACAATAAAATACCAATTGTTTCCTAATTATTTTACGCGATTTATTCTATACTACAAGTATACTTATTCTAAAATAAACTTAAATTTAAGAGAAAAATTTTGAGTGAATATTAACGTCGCACTATTCGAGGGTTTTTATGACTGACCCGTAATTTTGAACCATGGTCAAATGACAAGGACAACACCTAAGCTGGCACCACCTCTCCTAACTTCCATACCACACCAACGTGGGTGGACATATTTAACGTGGATATGTCCCATCTTCATGGCGGGTCTTCAGCAGTACAAGGCTCGATGACACACCGGCCACAAGTCCGTTATCTTGACCACTAGGCCACCGTGGCCTTGAGAAGAAATTTGAACAAAGAAAAAACTTTCAAACTCCGTCAATCCGGTGACACCGTGTAGCCGCGATAGCCTAGTGGTTATGGTCAAGAACTCCTGTTCAACGACATAAGTTCGAGTCCTAGTGACACTGAAGACCCTCCATGTAGAGGGGTCGAAGCACGTTAAATCTATCGAAGCTCAATGTCCTTCAATTGGCGTGATGTGATAGAACGGAGGGTGGGGGTGCCAGCTGAAGCGTTAAAAAATGGCTCAAAATTACGAGATCTTTCATTGCAAAGTATCGAGAACGCCATTGGCGACGGAACCTAATAATTCTGAACCTCTGTCGAGGGCGCCACACCAACGGGAGAACTGAGCCATGACAGATTTAACATGCATCAGCTCCTCTATACGACGAGTCTTCAATGGCGCTGGAACTCGAACCCACGACTCGATAAAGCTGACCTGGAGTTTGCGACCTTGATCATTCAAGTACCGCGGCCACTGAAATTCGGTAATTGATTGATTGATTGATTGAATATTAACGTCGCACTGTTCAGCTACACGAGGGCTTTTGGTGATGGACCACGTAATTTTGAACCATGGTCAAGTGACGTGGACGACACCTGAGCTGGCCCCCCTTTTCTCCTAACTACCACACCACACCAACGGGAGGACGTTTCAGCTCTCGACAGATTTAACGTGCATCGCTGCCCTACACGGCGGGTCTTTATTGGTACTGGACTCGAACTCGTGACAAGGTACGCCACGGTTCGATACCTATACCAATCGGCTACCGCGGCCACTTGAAATTCGGTAAAGGCAATGAGTTAATACATAAGCACTATAGACGATAAGATTACCAAGGAATATAAAAAATTATTCTAAATTTGGCGATTTACTGTTAAAAAAACAAAAGGTGCCTAATATTATGTGGTCTAAAAAATAAATAAATAAACGGCTTTTAACGGAAAAATTTGGTATTCTATTCGATTTTAAATTTGTAAATGGTATTAGTATCTATTTAAATTGAAGTGTTGTAGTTGTTTCTTATCCCAGATGGTGTATATAACTCAGCCACACCATCTCCATAAAACCAAAAATCTCCAAGAAATCCAGAAATGTAATGGGATTTCTTAAAACCTCGCCAAAAGTAAAGCATAAACAATTAAGAATACAACTCAGGGAAGCCTGATCAGCCTCGCATCTGTGACTCTCTGGAAAGACTTTCCGGCCCTGTTCAAAAGTAAGAGACTTGATGTGGGCACTAAAAAAGCACGATAGAGCCCTCTGCCGATCCCTAGCAATATTAAGATGGTGACACCAACGACGTTGTTTCCCAAAATACCAAGGATGAGCAGGGGGCCCCTCTAAACTGCAAAGTGACCTCTCAAAACCTGCTAGCTGCCTCAAAGTGGCGAGAGGGTGTACCTGGAGGGAGTGGGCGATGTACATCGGAAGTATACACTCCTGGCAGTTGAGTTGAGTTTGGTGTTTTATGGCGCAAGAGCCAGTTTTGGCTATACTGCGCCAAACATTCATAGCTCTGTGGTCTGGACGGGAAAAGAAGAAATTGGATGACAAGATGGAGGGTTGAAAATAGAGAAGGATCACTGGGGTACCCCGGGGTCATATACCCGTGTTTACTAAAGATAGTAAACCCCTTGGGAAAAGGGAAAGATCACTAGGGGTACCTCGGGATTGTGACACCCGTACCCACCTAAAAAAGGTGAGCCCCCTGAGGGTATACTCCTGGCAGAGTCACCCTAGATGTGAAGGCCATTCCATTATGTCCAGTTAAAGTTAGCAGACACTAGAGGCTAAGTCAATCTTCTCCCTTTGGTGCCCCCAGGCCCTTGGATCAATTGAAGCTGCTTATTTCCCATTACTATGAAACCAAATTCGAATGAAATTGAAGTATATATATAATAGTAGTATACACAAACATTCCTAAATACAGTAAGACCCCGCTTAACGCTGTTTCAGGGTTTAACGCTCTATAATTTGAATTGTGGGATCCCCCGAAATTACACACAGCGGTAGGTTTCCCGATATCCGAAGCAGTTTATCTATATTTCTTCTTTCCAGCGGTGTTATACGAATGTTTTTAACGTTTCAAATATTTGTTAACGTTATTGTCAGTATAAATTTATATAATATAAAGATTGCTATAGTGACAAATATTATGATTTTCAGTTTTTATCATGGTTGATGTAAAAAAGAAAAAAAAACAACAAGAAAAATGCAGGGTGTTTGACGGGAATCCAAAGGAAAGAGGGGGCGTTATGGATGCCACCCTTCCCAAAAACTTCTTAAAGGCGAAAAGGAAAAAATGAAATTACATTTATCCTTTTGATAAAAGGCAAAAATTGGAAATAAGAAGTACCTATATTGAAAGAAAAAACTACTATTTTAAATTTTTTTTTCTTTTAATGTATTTACGCTCTACTTTGATGGACGAAACCCGCGTTAAGGGGGCTTACTGTAATATGAAAACCATAGATATAAGACCAAACACAATGGTATGTGAATCTAAAAATAATTCAGAACTCAAACTAAAATGTTTTTATTTTAAAACATCGAATACAGTTAGAAAGACGTTTCTTACTAAAAAGGTTGAACTAACTGTACATCCAATAAATAGAGTATACTTTCCAGAGAGAATTATAAATTTATTAACATATTAAAAAAGATTGGAAGCTAGTACTGGTTACGTCTAGAGCGTTTTAACACTTCTGTGGCATAGGATTAAAATCATGGGGTCTGTATTGGTTGTTCCATTCATGATCAGTATAGCAATGGTATTTAAAACACAAAAAGGTATATAAATAAAATTCAAATCAGGGGCAATTAACGAAGTTTAACAAATGTTAATTAACAAAAATAACACAAAAATCAAAATTATATTCCTCATTTTGAAACATTAAAAATGACGAAAGTTTTAAAGATATTACTTACGAAAAGGATTGAAGTAACTGAACATAGTGGTAGGAAGTTTTGACTTTAGTCAGAAAATAAAAATTCTTCAATCCAATTCAGAAATAATGGTAGCTGCAATGGTTGCGTCAATTTCTCTTTAAATATCCACTATTAGGGATAAGTATTGAAACTAACACCAGAAAATCCAATTTAAAACACCAAACGATTTAAAAACAGCGATTCATTGGGGTGTTTTAAGTGTCCGTTGTGTATTTACAGTTAAATTCAAAGATATAACATAGGAAAGGTTTGCTTCACAACAACAAATTCAGTTGACAAGTATTAAGAACGATTGATTGTTATAAATGTCTCCCTTAAGAGCAATGCGAGGGCTATAGAGCCACGGACCTCGTAATTTTAAACCACAATCAAGTGACGAAGACGACACCTGAACTGGCACTCTTTTCTCCTAACTTCTACACCAGCTAAATGAGGACTTTGAACCTTTACAGATTCAACGTGCTCCAGCACCTCCACACAGCTATGTTATTCACGATGACCATGTCTAAGATGTTGCTCGAAATTAGTTTGTCATTATGTTCGATATCATACATCTGGGGTAACCACGATAGCCTAGTGATTATGGTTTTCGGGCGGGAGGAGAGGAATATTAACGGACTGTTCAGCTAAGAGGGGTTTTGGGGACGCCTGTAATTTTTAACCAGGGCAAGGACGAGGACCCTGACTCAACCCCTCCTAACTACCACACAACGGGAGGGGGTTTAGTTTTGACAGATTTAACGTGCATCGCCCCCTTTCACGGGGTCTTTATTTGGACTGGGTCGCTCTGACGCCGCCACGTCCGTATTTGACCATTCCGCCCACGGGCCCCCGTGGTTGGTAAGGGGGAATTGGGCACCTGCAAAATAAGTTTTGGGCCCCCCGGACTTACAAGGTTAGTCGGGGAAATAAGCTTTTGGGCCCCTACCTGAAAGCAAACCCCTCCACAAAGGGGTGAGTCCCAAAGAAAATTAAAAATTTCCCATTTTGTTTAAAGTGGGTTTTCCTCGGATTTGCGCAACTTTCCACGGAAATCACTTTAATTCCACGTTAAATCTTTTTTATTCATTTTTTGGTGTAATATTTTCATTCAAGCATACTTAAAAAACCCAAATTAGAATTATTAAATCAAAAAATCTAAAATATAAACAATCAACGATCCCCCCCCTCGCTTGGGGTTTTCAAACGTTGACCGGTCCGCAGTAAAAAAAGGTTGCGGAGCACTGCCCTAGAGCCCACCCCCGATGGGAGCCCGGGGTGTACGTTACCACTGGGGTGAAGTGTCCGGGTTCAAGTCCTGGGTCACTGGAATACCCGCTGTAGGGGGTTGATGCGCGTTAAATCTGTCGAAGCTGAAAGTCCTCGTGGTGGTTAGGTGGGGGTACGGCTCAGGTGTCGATCCTCGTGTTGCCCAAAGGGCGACACTAATAAACACCCCACCCCGCTGTCCATAGTGGCCGCGGTATCCGAGTGGTATAGGTATCGATCTTGGCTTGCCTTGTCACGAAATTGAGCCCAGTACCACAAAAACCGCCGTGTAGGCAAGGATGCACGTAATCTGTCGAGAGCTGAAACGTCCTCCCTTGGTGTGTGTGTGGAGAATTGGGAAAGGGGGGCCAGCTCAAGGGCGTCCACGTCACGACCAGGTTCCAAATTACGGGTCCGTCGCCAAAAGCCCCGTATGAAAAGTCGACGTTATATTCAATCAATTCACTGTCCATAGCTTAAACTCTAACGCTGTTCAAGCCATCTTGGATCCATGTACAGAGAGCCCTCTAAGGGTAAATAGAGACCGATTTTATTATTCTGAACTGTAATCAAATGACAGGAGGATAACTGAGCTCTGGAACTCCTTCCTTCAAATTTCCAAACACCCCAATTCGGAGAATTTAAGTCTGGACAGATTTAGGTGCATCAGCTCTTTAAACGGTGGATCTTTTGTGACACCAGAGCTCGAACACACAACTCGACAGATGCAATGCCTGCTACGAGTACGCAAATATGACCAGGGACGCCTTAAGACTCTTTGAGGCCCTGGACCCTTATGCAAAAGTAAGCCCTATCTGAGATCTTTGAAAGTAGACAGTATATATAGTATGCATTGTGTGTCAAATACTCGTTCAAATGGCAATTTTATACAAATAAATGTACACGACTCAAAATCTCAAAAACCTAGGCACAAACAAGCTCGACCGATGGTTGCATTTCGACTCAATGAGTTAAATGATTGTTATGGTATTAAGCCTAAGCCTAAACATGGACAACGGCCATCACATATTAATACAGTCTTACCACTTTTGCAAATTGACGCGCAGTTTGAAATTCCCTGCTTTTCGGAGAATATGTACGGGAATCATATTTGACCATTAAAATTATCCGGATCATGATCTTATTAAGACAAAATTTGAGAAAAAACGGGGCCCCATTTAGGGTAAGGCCTGGGCCTAGGGCCAGTTGGCCCATGCCTTAAAACGTCCCTGACTATGACCCCTTGGCTACCGCGGCCTACGTAACCTGGAGCCCCTGTTGATTTGTTCTCAGCTAATATTCAGACATATGATAAATGATAGGCTCTTAAAATTGAAAATTTCCTTCCAAAACAGTTAAATATACTCGAGAGAAAACTGTATTTACTGTCAAACTTCAAAGTGAATTTTATTTTTGCTTGAAACTCCCACCAGAAACAGCCATCAGAGTAGTTTTTCGAAAAAGATTTTTTTAAAAAAATCCTCACAGTTTTGCTTACAATATAATTCAGGGTCTTACTCACGAACTTTTAGCTGGTTGTGGGTTCGAGTCCTGGTGCCTCTAAAGATCCGTCGTGTAGAAATGCTGATGCATGTTAAATCTGTCCTCGCACGAGGTCCATAAGTTAGTTTAGTTTGGAAGTTCACAGAAAGGGGGTCAGCTCATGTGTCATTCTCATTACTTGATCCTTGCTCAAACTTACTCGGCCTATCGTCAATAATTTTCGAGTAGCTTTGAGTGAGTGAGTGTTTATTTATTTACGTCGCACTATAAAGCTACTCGAGGGCTATTGCCGACGGATATCATAATTTTGATTCAATGCCAAGGGATGAGGATGACACCTGAGTTGAAAACCTTCTCCGAACTTCCACTCTCCACCAATGGAAGGACTTTGATTCTCGACAGATTTAACGTGTATCAGCTGCCTCTACACGGTGGGTCTTCAGTGGCACTTGGGCTCGAACTCATGATACGTCAGCCACATGCTCGCGACCGTGACTACTAGGCTACCGCGTTCACTCGATTAGCTTCGCACTGCAACGTTGATTATTAGGAGATGGGAATACCAGCTCAGGTGTCATCCTCGTCACTTGACCATGGTTCAAAACTACGAGGTCCGTCGTCTAAAGCCCTCGTATAGCTGAACAGTGCGATGTTAATATTCCCTCACTCGCAACGTTGATTAACCAATCAAGATATTCCACCGAATGTACTTGTAGTGAGTGATGAATACAACCAATTGTAATCCAATCTAAACCAAACGTAAGCCACATTAACTTGAGGAATTAGAATTTAATAATTTTGGGACCGACTAGTTGGAACCATGATTTGGGGGTAAAAAGGAAAAAAATTTGTTTTTTGTCACTTTTTGAATACATGTATAAAATTTTTTAAGGACATTATGGCAAAAATTTTAAAATTTTTGGCAAAAAAACAAAATAAATTTTTTCAAAAAGTTTTCCTTTTTGAAAAATGCTTTTTTTTTAATATTTTGCCTTAAAATTGGGTCAGACCCCTTTAAAGGGTCAACTTTTTGATTTTTGAAAAAATTCCCTTATTTTCAGAGTTACAACCATTTGAAATAATTTCGGGGTTTTTTTTTAAAAATTTCCCCCTGTTTTAGTAAAACATGGATAAACCAATTTCCCAAATTATGCGTTTCAAAAATTCTAGTTGAGCCCGTACAGGTTCAGCTATATAAGGGAAAATATTAATACAATGAAGCATTTTTACAAAAAAGGGGAAATTTGGAAAAAAATTCTAAGTTATTTTTGCCCCAAAATATTTTTTTAAAAAAATTTTTTCTAATGTTCTTAAAACAATTTTATACATGTTTAACTAATGACATAAATATCATAAATTCCCTTTCACTTTCCAAAAACACCAAGTGTCGGATACCCTTTAAATTCATCAACCCTTCTACATACATTTCTTCTGAAATCTTTCATGTATTATTTAATTAGATTTGTTTTAAGGCAATACTAGTCATTACAGAAATAAAACTTGTTCACATCAATTTCATTCTTTAATATAATATGTTACTTATTTGAAACATTTAAAACTGACATAAAATTAAAATTCACAAAAGAGCAATTAAAAAGTAACAATATACAATTTTTAAAAAAAAATTTTTTTATCATTATAAAAAAGGTTTTTCTTTAAGGGGGGCGGGGAAGATTTCTTATTTTTAATGTTATGATACACTTTTCATTCGGAATAAAAAGTTTGTCTCGTGCTGCCATCTGCTGGACAAACTTAAGACTAGAATTTTTTTAAAAAAGGGTTTCCCGAGAGGAAAGGAAAAAAATTTTCCTAAATGGTTAAAAAATTTTTAAAATTTTCTCTTTTTTTAAATAACTTTTAATACAATTTCTTAAATTAAAACAGCAGCAATTAAAAAATGGGTTTTTATCTGGAAGCCGAAAATTTGCAATCTTATATTTATTAATATTCAAAATGCATTCGAAATGATTTTTTTTACCTATTAATTTTTTGAACCGAGAACTTAGGAACTGTGTTTTCACACATTCCTGTCTAAATCAAACTCCGATTAAAGCAATTTAGATAATTTAAATAATTAAAAGTTAAAAAAGATGTTTCTGAAAGTAAGAAGAAACAGAAAATTAAACCATATCGATTTATAAATGAAAATCTTATATAACAATCCTTATACTACTTTCATTTACTTTTTGAAAAATTATATGCAATAACATCATGAAATTGTGAAAAAAAAGAAAATATTTCCATACACCTCATCGTTATAAATTTGAAAAGGAACTCACAATAATTATAATTCAATTTTTAAGCAATTATAATTTATTTAAAAATTATTAATAAGGATCCTATCTCTACTAAGAATTATGAAATCATGATCTTTGTGTTAATTCTATGGAATTGGTTCATTCATCCTTAAACCTAGACTAGTGCATTTTAATACAAGCAAAGGTATCTAAAAGAGTAAAAACTTTCTTCTGTATATATAAAATCATATTTTCTTCAGATTTTTATAAATATTATACGTCCATTTTATAGTAGCTCATGTGTGGGATTTTCAAATTTTAACGAAATATTCATAAATATTTCCATTTATCGCTTATTTCCGCAAAACCCGTTTTTTAGTGGATCTCTACTCAACAAAAAAAACACGCTTGAAATCTTTCAAGTCTGTTGATGTAACAATTCTTGAGATCTGGGGATGAATGAGTTAGTGAGTCCTAGAAATACAAATTACAAAATCAATGTTTGGGAAAAAAGCAAACGTGAGGAAAATGTTAAAACATATTTATTTGGCTAATTTGCCGAAACTTCTGTCTCCTTCTTTTCAAGATTCATTTCATGCTTATCAAACAAATATTCTCCAAGTCCAGGTCCAGCTCTGTTCCAGCTGGAGATAAAATCACCAACTTCTTTAATTTCCTTGATTTGCTCGTGGAGGTATTCAGTATCCAGGAAGTCACACAACTAGAATTTTGGGAGAAAAAGTTAAATAAGGAAATGTACTTTGATAATAGTTTTTCCAGAGCATACGTTGCAAGTGTACGATAAAAAACACTCAGATACACACAGACACACACAAAAGGTCCTTTTTTACAATGTTATAGCCCAGTGACGGCTCTAGCAGTTTTGCCGCCCGACAAAAATGGAAAATGCCGCCCCTCTCTCCAAAGCAAAATAATAATAATAATAATTGTATTTAAAATGGATAAATTGTTCACACAGATACACATAAAAAAAACTTGAGTAATTCTTGAGAACAAAAAGGCAGCATAACAATATTATATATATGTAGGATATTCCATTTGTAAAAGGTTAGATCATATCCCTTTACCGAGGTCGGCAATTCTAATCAAAACAGTATTCCACATCAACGCCATCTAGCGTCCCTTTTAAAACGCCGTCATCAACCTTTTTCGCCAGAGGCCTACTAACACTCGTCGAGAAACGTCGTATTTCGCGCGTCAGCGCCGTTCCTCCGCGCCAAGCGGTAAGTCTTAATAGCACCATAATGAGTTCTATTTAATCTCAATTGCCTCCCTTAAAGTAATGTGATCTAACTTTCCTATTCTTCCGAAATATGCTTATCCAACTTTTCTATTCTTTTGAAATATTCCCCATGTAAATACTCCCCTATAATTCTTAATAAATTATTTAGTTTTCAACTAGTTTCTTTCTTGAACTATGTTGTCTATTTTATTTCAAAATTAACTAATACACCCTAAAAACCCCTAGACACCACCATAAAAACCCCGCTATCTGAAGGATCCCACCTTTGGAAGATTTTGGTTGGATTCCCACATATATACACATTTAAGTCAAGTACAAAATAATTCTAAAGTAAGGATATAATTACCTGTTATCATTTCAAACGAGTAAAATATAAGAGGAGGAATCGTCCATTTCAGCATGCCAATGCTTTCTAAAAAGAGTGGGTGGTGGTGGGGATCCCAAACGTTTATTTTAACTTATAGTAACTACACTCAAGACTAAAATAAAACATCTCCTGTGACTCTATCTCCAAAAAACTCTTACTGTCCCTGTTTGGATAGCTGACACTGGACGTCGTATGGGTGAAAGGAATTTCCTTTGTGACCATACTCCGGAATGAGGAGAGTGTTACGAATGAAAAATGTGTAAGCACATCAAATTTCATGATTAAAACAAGTATTCCCGCCTTGATCTCAACAAGTACTCTCGCCTTGAAGTTTCAACATAAAATTAAACTGACATTAAACATGCAGAGTACAATATAAGGAAGGAAGATACGAAAAAAATGAAACACCAAATTCACACTCAATAATATTTCAGAAAAGATATCAAATTTTTTTCAAAAAAAAAAATTCAAATTCGATCCAAATGCCACCCTTAGAATTTGCCACCCCGGGCAGGGGTCCGGTTTAGTCCGGACCTAGAGCCGCCCCTGTATAGCCGAAGGGTGACGAACCTTTATGTATCAACTTGCCATTTTTTCTAAAGAAATGTTCAATGAGGTATAGACGTGCCTTCAGATATTTTTGACTTGTGATTATTGGAAAAGTAATAAAACTAAATACTAACAGCTCAAAATTATTTCTTTATTACAATAAAATGCATTCTGCACTGTATAGTAGTAACATTAGTGTGACTTCTGTTATTGCAGATTAGATGAGAAATAACTTATATTAGGATTATAAAATGTTACTTTTAGCAGAATGCATGCTGTGAATTGGAGTCATCTACCAAAAGGTATCTAAGGGAGTTACTAATGTTGTTCATTTCTGAAACTATTGACTCACAAGCATAGGTAGATGAAAATATGGTTAAAATGGCAAAAGCCAGCTTCTTCAAATTTTAAATGTGTCTCGGAATCAAATCTCCGCCACCCCCCCGGACCTATCATTCGCGTTTATTCGTAATACTTTATAGTGAACTTTGTTATTTTTAACGGTGGAGTGCCCAAAATATTGTGTCGCGTGCCATCAGTGGCACGCGTGCTATTGGATCGCCATCCCTGTTATAGCCAAAGAAGTTTATGATTGCTAGAATTTGGCTCTTCTGTATATGCACTAAAGAAACAAGATAACACAGTAAGAGTTATCAATGCTAACAGCTTAGAGTACAACTATTGTGGTAATTATTAAGGTATCCGACTACGTTCGGAACCGTGATTTTAAAAAGGGGCATCATGGATAATTTTCATGATATTTAGTGTCACTTAGATTAGAATACATGTATAAAATGGTTTAAAGGACATTTTGACAAAAAAATTTATTTAAATACAATATTTCGGCCAAAAATAACTTAAAATAACCTTTTTTCAAAATGTTCTCCTTTTGTGAAAACGTCACTTGACCATGGTTCAAAATTACGTGGTCCGTCGCCAAAAGCCCTCGTGTAGCTGAACAGTGCGACGTTAATATTCAATCAATCAATCAACCTTTTGTGAAAAATGCTTCTATTATATAAATTTTGCCCCAAAATAGCCCCAGACCTCTGTACAGAGGCTCAACTATGATTTTTGAAAAATTCACATTATTTTCAGAATTACAACCATTTGAAATATAAATATCGGCGTTTTTTTCTTAAAATTTCTCCCCTCTGTTGTCGTATAAAACATGGATAAACCCACTTCTAAGTTATATATTTCAAAAATTCTAGTTGAGCCTCTGTAGATAGGTCTGGGATATATACAGGCAAAGTATTTTTATAATAGAAGCATTTTTCCACAAAAGGAGAATATTTTGAAAATGGGTCATTCTATGTTCTGTTTTTGTCAAAATATTGTATTTAAATAATTTTTTATTGTAATACTATTTTTAAAACAATTTTATATACATTTTCTAATCTAAGTGACACTAAATATGTGATACATTTTTCCATTTATACGCTTTTGCAAAATCACGGTTCCGAACATAGTCGGATACCCTAAGTGGCCTAAAGACCTAGAAGTCACAGGGTGACAAATCAGAAAACACAAGTGTATGATGGGTGTCCGAACATTTCCCAACGGATTTTTTTTAAGTTGCCTTGGTTTCATAGGAGACGTGTAGATGGACATTGTCATGTAGACCCGATGTCGTTTGTAGCCCTTCTCGAAAACTTTTACTCAGACTGTCCCAAGACTTTCAACCGAAACAGTGCTTGCCTTTATTCATCAATAGATAACGGCATTAAACTCACCTCCTGCAATCAGAAATTGTACTATCGCACGTTGTTCCGATCTGGACGCATCCTCATATGGCGCGAGTTTACTTTCTATTAATTTCTAGTCTCTATTAATGTGGTGTACACTTCCTACCATCCTTCGTATCTTTTGTTTGGTCACTTTGCTGTATCCGCACTCATTCCGATACAACTGCATATGTTGACTTTTCATTTGGGTGATTCTTATATATTGTGACGGGCTCACGCATCTTTTCATTAACATGTCCTTTGGGTTCTTTGGGGCCAGAATTAATGGCAACTCTTTTCCAACCAAACCCAAGAAGTGAAGCGTGAAGGAAAGCTGCAAATTAGGAAGCTTTTAAATATCAGAAGTTAGAGTAAGTGGTGTGGCAATTTGAGGAATATAAGATAATCAATGATTCAAGCGTGAAGAGGTTTTAGAAAGATTAAGTGTCAGCCAACAGAAGTTATTCCGGACATAGAGCCATTAGGTCAAGGTGCATACCATTGCACTCCAGTAAATACGCAACTTCCAGTAAGATTGGATCGGTTGATCGAAATTAAGGTAGGAGTGACTATTTAATATTAGGATATGTGATAGTATTGGAATTGAGTTTAGGCGAGTTAGTTATTGATAGTTGTCCGCGTTATTTCGGTAATATATATATATATATATATATATATATATATATATATATATATATATATATATATATATATATATATATATATATATATTGTGTGTTTAGCCACCGTAGATTTTCTCACATATATTATTATTATCTAATATCTGTTAAATGTTTAAGTCTTAAGATCTTAATAAAGTCAAATTAAGATCATGGCAGCTTCTAGTTCTTCCGTTATTCCTACACCTCTAGCTCACGCTGATAATCAAGGAGAAGGGCACCCGAGAGGGGCGCCCTTACAATATTTCAAAAGCAACCAACTCGTCTTTACTTAAATTCAAATTGTAATACAGGCAGCCAAAATTTAAATCAGGGAATTCCTAACCCGAGATTCGTGAATCCTACAAAGTGGAATTGTGGGATTCATGAATGGGAAATTGTGAGATCGATGTGGATTCATGAATCTGCAATTGTGGAAGAATATCTGGAATTACATTTGCTTTTCGAACTTGATGAAGTTAACGAACCTCAATGGACTTGACATTCCTAGTAAGATCAACATCCTGTTTTTCACAGAATGAGGAAACAGTAAACATTACACACTGACAAAGGATCAGTACACATAAACGAAAATTCTAACAATTCTTAGTTTTGAATAGGAAGGGATACATTTCGTGTCGTGAGAGAAAAACTGTTTGACATATGTAACAAAATAACATAAAACTGCAATTTTTTATCTAACTTTTTTTTTAATCTGTTATTTCTTTTGAATATTGCGTGTCACTACAACCCCTCAGGTCAAATTTGTAAGTAAAATTTCAAATCAGTTTTATTTATCTCACTGGCGTATATAGTTCTGTGTGGGCCCTGTATCAAAACTCCTTCGGATCCCTTTTTTAGATATAAGAGCATTATTAGTGAGAATGTGTTTACACATATGGGGCCCTGCAGCTTGGGGATACGGTTGTAGCTACGTCCCTGATTTACCTGAAAGTCTTCGTATTTTTCAGCCAATTGGCGTAAATCGAGTAAATTCTGGTTCACACTTTTCTCCAAGGCAAGAGCTGCTTCCAAAGCTCCTCTGCTGCTCTCCCAATCATCTTTCTCTGGTTTCTATAAATTAAAAAACGAATTTTAGACAAAATTCTGAATTTGAATAAGTTAAATTCTTTCTTACTTTCACACTTTGTGTGTGTGTGTGTGATACATTGACAAACACGACTTGTTTATTCGATAGATTGTTGCGAAGTGTTTGCCTTCAACACGAATACAGGCTCTACGTCTTCTTAAAAGGGATCGCTTGATGAGTCGTAAGTAACTAGCAAAATTTATTTCTTCTACTGCTTCAGCAATCCTTTAGCATAATCGAGTACATTTTCGATACATTTCGCGCGCGCGAGTACATTTTCGACTTCAAACACTTAATTCATTAAAGTATTGCAAAAATCTTTTCTGCATTGTTTTTAAATTTATTGATCAATTTGAATTACACACTTAAGATTCGAGTTTTTTTTTTTAAATGAAGTCCTTTTGTAAAAATAAAATTGACAATTTTTATGTGGGTAGAAAAGTAACAAGTATCATTTTGGAATCTTAAATTATTAATCTTGGGTCATCGTTTGAAACAACTTGCTTACCGTAGTATGGAATATTTTTCTTTTTTTATGGAGAGTCAGTTAGGTGACATTATTTTCTCAAACCCCGACAAACTACGTTGATTTTAACAAAGTCAGTAAAATGGTTTGGCCAACTTGTGACTGATTAATAGCAGGACCATGTAAGAAGACATTAGTGAAAAATTCTCACTAACGAAATTGTAAAATGTGAGGTCACAGTACCTAGTGATATGACGGAGGGTGTCAATTTTCCACATTTTCAAAAATATACTAGTCATCTCTTAACAAAGCGATAAGGAATTTTATTTTACAAGAACTGATATGACTTCCTCCTCTTTCACCCCGTGCCCGCTTCAAGTTGAGTTTCGGGACGCCCTACATAATATAATAAACGTTTTTCTCATAGGAATACGCTACATATGCTTGTCGTAACACAGTAGGACGTCGTTTATCCGAATCAACTGGGACCGGACACCGTTCGAATACGCGATTGTTAGGATAAACGAAAACCGAACGCGATCCGTGCAGTATATGAAACCGGACACTGTACAAATATTGAAAATCATCACATGCGAGAAACGTGCTTGAAGAAAAAGCAAAATAGGTGCAAAATGTCGCAATTTTACCTTTATTGTGGAAAATAATCACTTATTTTTAGCTGTACCATTGTACACCTACGTTTTTTCACTGCAATGTATCTGATTCTCTTGAGCAGCAGTAGTTGAGCAGGACACCACTCTGATAGTTGTTCGTACCACTCCATGGCTGTCTCTAGCGCAGAAAACGCGTCAGCATTTGATGAACCCTTGCTACTGTCGTTGTTGCTATTGTCCTCGTCTTCATCCGTTTCATAGTCGGCAGGGTCGGATTCTTCTTGCACGTAAATCATAATCTCGTCATCATTTAGCATTTGAAATCCTCAGTCTTCTGCATCGCATGCCATCCAGGATTCTACATCTTCTTCATCGCATTCTTGAAATCCTGGGATCGATAGGACGAAGTCGGTAATCTCCTCCCTGTGGTCGTCATTGAAGTCTTTTTCGCCTTCTAAATCTGGCTACAACTTATTCCAAATCACACAACTGAAATTCCCCAAATATATCTTTGACCTTCGGTTTTCCCGTCACTTCTGGCTTCACGCGAGCAACTGCTGAGCATTGCACTGTTCGAAAACGCATTCATATACAGTACATGTAGTTGACAAAAAAAAAACTGGTCCGGATATTTGAGGTTCCGGATGATAAACATTCGAATAAACGACGTTCTATTGTATTAAAAAATAGGCCAGTCCTGAAATTTTTGCTACCTCTTTTTTTTGCCTAATTAGGTATAATATGAATTAGGTATACCTCTATGTTTTGGAGAATTATCCTTCCTCCTCTTTTGTTTTGATGTTTCATCAAATTCTCTGCGTGTCCCAATTCTTCCAGGCTTTGATCTTTAAAGTGCTTGCTAAATCCCGGTAACGACACATCGCCCCGGTCGAAGTAGTAGCCCTGAAAATAAAAATAAAATCCATGTAATCCGAAGAGTTAATTAAAATAAATTACTGATTAAAACATGCAGGCAATGCGCCAACAATGCATTTACTCTTACGAGGTCAATGACGAATTATGACTTCGCCACATTACATCGCAGATCGTTAAACGGATGTTGTACAAAATTTAAAATTATTTAATTTTGTTCCTCTCGTGAAAATTAATTAAGGCGTCTTCGGTAACAGTACGAGAGCTTGAACTAAACGCGAAGCGCATTTTCAGACAGAAAAGTGCCTCGATTTCCATAGAAATTTGCAATATCATAACTCATACTTTTGTTAACAATATAGTGTTTTTAAAAATTGCAAAATATTCCATGAATATTTTCTTTTTCGTTTTAATACGTGATGGCATAGCCCATTCAACATTACAGTATAGGAGAAAAAGAGCGAAACACATTTTATACCAGAAATGAAATGAATCAACTCGGTTAAAAATGGGAAGTATGATAAAAAAATAATGATCTTTAAAGGATAGTGAAGTCAGAATATCATATTAATTTTTCCTTTCTTTTATATCTGAAAAGATGTTCCAAATTCGGGTCCTATTCTTTAACATTGACCGAAAACAGCCTTAAGTTTCTGTCTAATGGCTATTTTGAATATTTGGAAACGTAATGGTAATCTTAGGGAGAAAGTCTATTTCTCAAAGTCAGATCAAAGCATCGATTTGAATGTAATAAAGTGCATCTGGAAGAGGACACGTTTTCTCTCGAATAGATTTTTCTTCTAATCTTTAAATATATTTTTATGTCCATTTTAATGATTGATTAGCAGAGTCTTACATTTCTGACTATATTCTGAAATATTTTATAGTATTGAAAGAAAAATTCCAGAGGAATCTATTCAGATCCTATTGAATGCATTCAAATCGATATCACTAGTTCAGTGATCTTCAAACAGTGTTCCACGGAACCCTAGATTTCCACGAAGCATACCCAAGGGTTCCACAAGTCACAATAAAAAACCTACATGAAAATTATAAATGTGTATTCAAAATGGATACACGTTCTCTATGAAGTTTGTATTACCACGAGTTTCTGAAGCTCATCCCAC
Source organism: Trichonephila inaurata madagascariensis (assembly GCA_019973955.1). Taxonomy (NCBI): domain Eukaryota; kingdom Metazoa; phylum Arthropoda; class Arachnida; order Araneae; family Nephilidae; genus Trichonephila; species Trichonephila inaurata. The sequence goes on along the minus strand of BMAV01017309.1, from coordinate 248,601 downwards.
TCATTAAAACTAAAGAGATTTTATTTACACATAATATAAATTTATTATAATACTTTTTAAACTTTTATTGTAATATAATAAAAGAAAATTTTTAAAAAAAATTTTCTTTATATGTACCAACTACTAGATTGTGAATATTTGAATATTCTATTGTCTGCTATCCCGAGTTCCACGGAATAATTTTACACTCGTTAGTGCAATGTTTTGTACAATTAAATAGTTTTCTACAGTGGGTGATCGGTTAACGAACATAATCCGTTCCAAGACTATATTCGCTATCCGAATTGTTCGTTAACCGATCATCGATTCACCATAGACTTCTATGTGAAATCGATTAATTCGTTCTGGAGACCCTAAAAATTAAATTTTAGAAAATGTATAATTTCCTGGTAAGTTTTTTAAAAAATAATACATATATATAGTCTTGCATATTAATCAGTCCTTTTCATTTTTTGCTTATGGGGCGTTGAAGAACATGTCCAATGTCGATTGCTTTTCTCTCTTTTTCAGGATTTTCCGGTAGTAATTAATAGCATTGTTGTAAAGATCCCCAACCCTACTGACATCAGCTTGGTTTGGGTGCCATTCTAAGACCATTGCTCTGACATCCTCCCACTTTTTCAAAAGATCTTTAATGGCAGATGTCGGCATTGGTCCTCTTTTGTCTTCCTCTTGTTCAGAAGGAGACACATTTCGCTGTGTTTCTTGGTGTTCTTCATTCAAAATTCCTTGGAGTTCTTCTGTCGTCAGTTCATCTTCATGTCCCATTATGAGCCCTTCTATGTCATCCTCGTTCACCTCCAATTCCAGATTCTCTAGCAGTTGTCAAAATTTCATACATAATTTCAGGGGTGTCTCCCTGATCACCTTCCAATATGTGTTCGTTGTCCAAACACAAAAAATATTTTTTGAAAGTGTTCGTTATCCGAACACAAAAATCTTTCGAAAGTGTTCGTTAACCGATCTGTTCGTTAACCGATCACCCACTGTAATCGAAAATGCACCTTTTTACATTTGTGGAAGAAACATTTATAATGAAGCAGAAGAAACAACTTATTAACATATCAACACATTCGACGCGTTAAAATCTAAATTTAAGCAAGATCTCTGTTGCGTAAGGAGTGCAAAAAGGCATCTCTCCTCCTCCAATCAAAGAGCAGCAGAACTACATCACTGCTGAATGCTCTGTCTTGTCGCGTTTTTACTTACTTGTTCTTGTACTGTGATCGTGTAATGTCATGTGTTTGTGCTCGTGATAATTAAATGCTTTTATGTGTCGCTTTGCGTTCATACTCATTTTTAATTAATTTTTAAATAGCTAGCGTTCATACGACATCGGGTAGATGTCAACCCATTAGTTTTAATTTTAAAGCGAATTTTCGTATTAGGTTTCGTTTCAATCTCTAAGAAAGATAAAATAAATAGAAATAGGAAATAAATAGGAATTTGTGCAAATGTTAGTTTGCAAATTCCTACAAAATATACAGGATTTCTTACACAGCTATAAACATTTTAATTGCATTAGAAAAATGGATTTGAGAGAAAAACATTTCTCAACCTGAGTGGCTACAGAAATAAAATATAAAAACAAATTAAACGCAGAAAAGAATGTGACTGCAGATAATTTCAAGACCTAGACTTCGATAGTTTGTGTAAAAAAAAAAGAAAAGAGCAAGCACTTATCCCAATTACTTTACGAATTAATAAATTTTTTTAGCAATGCAAGGCATGAATAAGTGACACTTGGATCTCAAATTATTATTATTAATGTGTAACCAAATTTCGTCAATATTATGTTAAAAAATTTTAATAAAAAATCCAGTATTTTTAAAAGTGTCTTTCAGTGTATTTTTTCGTGGTAAATAAAGAGTTTTTTGAGGTTAGTATTTAGTTTTATTATTTTCCCAATAATCAGAAGTCAAAATTATTTGACGGCACGTCTATAGCTCATTAAGCATTTCTTTAGAAAAAAAATGGCACGTTGATCCATAAAGGTTCGCCACCCCTGAACTAAGGTGATATTTGACCGAAAAAAAAATGAAACATGTTCCATAAAAGTGGAAATAGTTGATTGGAAAACTCAAATTTCAAAGAAAAGGGTGGGAAATGCATGACATCTACCAGATAATTGTTATATTTTTGTATTTGTTACATACGACTAGTACAATATCGTGTAATCAGATTGGATCTTCATCATGCGTTTTACACCAAAACGGTTATATTCACCTTTTTGTCTAGGTAAAAAAAACTTCTTTTTTAGAATTTTTTACTAATAGGGTAAAAAAACAATATCCTTATTGAGAATGTCATTCTTTAAGAAAATCGAAATGATTCATTTAAGTAGAATATTGTCAATACAGTAAGACCACGCTTAACGCTGTTTCGCTCTTAGCGCTGTTTCGATTTAACGCTCCTTTATTTTAACTATGAGATTCCCCGAAATTGCATGCACCATTAGACTTTCCGATATCCAAAGCAGTTTATTTGTGTTTCTTCTTTCCTGTGGTGTTATACGAACGTATTTTTATCGTTTCAAACATTTGTTGACGTTATTGTCAGTATAAATTTATGCAATATAATGATTGCTATAGTGACAAATATTAGTATTTTTAGTTTTTATGATGGATGATAATAAAAAACACGCGCGCGCGCGAAAATAGAACAACAAGAAAAAGCATTTTCACTTGAAACTAAAATGCAAGTGACTAGAAGATTAGATACTGGTGAACGTCAATTTCAAATTGGTGCTGCATTGAATTTGGCAACTTCAACAATAAGGACCATTCTTAAGAATAAAGAAAAAATACTGTCATCAGCAACTGCAACTACGAAAAGCTCTGCAACTAGAATTACCCGTTTTAGAAATAATAAAATAGAGGAAATGGAAAAAAAAAACTTTCTATATGGACTGACAATGAAATTGACCGCAATATGCCATTTAAACAAGACTTAGAATTTTATTTATTTTTATATGTAGATTCGCGTTTATTATATTTCTATATTTGTAAGGAATAAATTTTTGTTTTTTTTTATAAAAAATAATTAAAAAATTTTTGGTAAAATCCTGCCCAATTTTCTACTTCCTTCCCTAACCCCATTATTTACATGATGGATAACCTCATTTAACGCTTTTTTCGCATTACCTCTACTTTGATGGCTATACCCCGCTTAAGCGGGGTCTTTAACAAACTTTTCCCCCATTCTTTCATTTTCTTACCAGGACAGATACACGAACGCATACAACTCTCGGTTTATCTGTTTGTTGATTTCTGTTGCATTCCCCCGAAAATTTCCCTCCACCCTCTGTCGCATTTAAAAAAATTTTTTACAAATTCACTGGCAAAAATAAAGAGTTGAATTAAAAATTCAACAGGCACAATCTACAATTAAAAAGTAGGCAGCGATAAAAAAAAATTTCGGAACTTGCGTATTATGCTGTCGACCAATTTCGTCAAATCAAAAGACGTCGCCAAAATGCCAAGATAAGCAGCCAATGGTGGAAAACCTTTTTCAGTCTATGTTTTTTTAAAAAAGAAAGTGGCGTATTTGGCGACATTTTCTAAAGTTGCGGTTTTGATTTGGATTAATAAAAAGATATAATACGCAAGTACCAAAATTTATGACTTTCAATGAATAAAATATGTTAAAATACACTGATACATACATAACGAATAAATGTATTTACTCAAATGAGAAGAACTTTTTGGTACATTTTTTATGCCTCGCTTCTTTCTACATAGTTATTAATGATATTGGAATTCTTAAGAACTCAAGAGAAGGGTAAAACCTTAATTCAGCCCACACCTTTGGCAAAGAAAAACAAACTGTGCCAAATTGTGTCAGCAGCTGATTTTTCTATATTGGATTTTACCCCAATAGGGATAATAATTATCGGGTGGTTAAAATAAAGGTGTTGGCTAAATCAATCACCAAAAAAAATTTAAAAAAACTTGAACCTATTGAAATTGATCACTTAAAGAAAATTTTCAAAGGGAAAAATTTCCATGAAATACTTTTTTTATAAAAAGTTAATTGTAATTTTGGCCCCGGGTTTTAATCTTTACACAATGGATTAATTCAAAAATTTTTAAATTTTTTTTAGGAAAAATTTGTTTTACGTTTGATAAAAGAGCTGGGAATATTTTCACACAGGATTCTCTCTCTCTCTCTTTGGGTTGTTGTGAAAACTTTTGGTTGAGATTTACTTAACTCAGTAGAAACTCGTCAGAGGTTATAAATCCTATCTTAACCACACCTTTGGCGATGGAGAAACATAAATATAACCAAGTTATGCCAACAGCTCATTTTTCTATATTAAAACTTCGTTTCAAAGTTATGACAATAATTCTCTAAGTTGGGACAGTTTAAAGTGTACCAAAAAATTTATTTTCTATAAAAAAATTTCCAAGTTATTTTCTAGGGTCTCCGTTCTTCCATTCCCTTCAAGGGGTTTTTTGAAGAACTATTTCGTAAGATGCCATTTGTTAAGTAAATAGCCAGGGGGGATAGCTACCCGTATCCCCCGTATCAAAAAGCGGGGCCCCAAGCTACGGGGCCTCCCCAAAATTTATCCATCCCCCTAACAAGGTTCTCATATCAAAAAGGGCCTGAAGAATTTTGATGGCCCCCTCAGAACTAAACTACGCCAGTGGGACACGTATTATCGCACTCGCCACTCTTTAATAACTCGTCAAGTTGGCAACTGCGATTTCTTATGCGTCGTTCACTCTGAATTGGCAACCATGTGCTTCATTTCAGGAAATGTCGCCAATAGGTTGCGATCATACGTAAATACCCATAAAACTTTTTGTTGAAACGACTAATTCAAGTTTTATCAATAAAAGTTATCTTTTCTGGTTATCCTGAACAATCGGGACCATTTAAACCCCAAAAAGAAGACAGTAAAACTACAATTTAATACTATATATAACTCATGAATACAATTTCCAGTAAGTATTTGATGCTACCTAATGCTCCTTAGCACTAATATATGATCTACGTAAAAAGACATTAATGAAGCCTAATTTGTATTTATAAATAGATAGGAATATAAACGGTGTTCAATTGGGAGAAAATTAAAAGTTTTGATTTTAACGTAAAAGCAAAATTCGATCCATATAATTTTATATTACAATTACATTTTAATCTTAGGGTGGGAACTCAAAAATTTTAAACCCCTCGTTGCCCCTCTCAAAAAAATTTGGGCTCGATTCATGGTACGTGATAATTTAGTAAACAAAAAAAAAAGGTTATTCTGCTTAAAGTTTGCTATGTTTTCAAAAAGTTCAAATTCATTTCGAGAACGAGTTGGTATAAAAAACAAAAACTTGCTCCTTTTGTTTACGATTTGACGTGTTAAATTTTACATTATTTGCTATTTTAAAATAGCTAACAGTCAGTAATTTTTTTTTCCATAACTGTCACATGATTGTGGGGGATCAAAGGAATTAAGTCCGTTACTAAATTATGTTAAGATACATGTTTTCATTAAATACTTTTGAAAAAACACTAGGCTCTTTATACCATTTAATATTTGATAAATTATGGCAATGGAATAAGCAAACAACCATGAAGCATTTGGATTTAATATGAAAAGAAAATATTATTTTTGTTACATTTTTAAAGAAAATATTGTTTTGTTACTTCACTTGAGTGTGTTTTTCACATAAGTAAAATGAGCATTACGAGATTTATGTTCAGTTACTGATCATTTTCTTGCTAACTAAAAATTTGCTTAAATTGTGAATAATTTAGAATTTCTTTAATATCGACAGCAACATATGATTTATTTTCTAATTTTAAATTCTAAGAAACTAAATCTGAATTTGCTTTTGGAAGAAAAAAAACCGTTCATTTAGAATTAAATTTCTTTTTAAGGGCAGAAATCGTTTTAAATAATTTAAAACTTTGTGGCTTGAATCTTGTTCTGGGATCAACAATTACTTTTGAAATATTTTTTTTTCAAATATTTACAAATATTTCAAATATACACAAGATGTCTGTGAATTACAAAAAAAAAAAAAAAGAAAAAGAAGAGTGCTTTGTTCACATATTTAGAATTCCTTTCAATATTGCCTTTCACTTACACTAAGTTATCTTAAAATTCAAATTTTGGGAAAAAGATTTCAAATTTACACGAGCTAACAATTTTTACTGGAAAAGGGACGATTCTTTCAGGAAGGGAGTTTTTCTCCATAAGTAATACAACATTGAAAAAAAACATCTTTATATGGTGAATTGTAGTTTTTCTTATTCTACTATATATTCTGTGTTAGAGTTCTAGGTATCGATTCTTTGTGACTGAAAATCTCGAAAACTTTCAAAACAGAATGAAATTTTAAGCAATTTGGTTTATTTTAAGTCTTTTTCAACTAATGTAATACCAAATTAAGATTAAAAAAGCTTTTTTGTTATTCTTTCATATTTTATAATTATTTTGAAAAAGATAATAGCAATTATTATAAATATTTTTTACTCTTCTTCAAGTTTGTAAAATCATAAATGTTGTACATTGATTTTGAGTGTAGTAATGTACATTTGAGAATAAAAATTAAAACTTATTGAATAGATTTTCAAAAGCGGTGAAAAATTATGAGGTGTAACAAATTTTTTGTGATTATCAATTTCAAGATTATAACTTAAACAACTGTGATCATCACACACAGAGGATAAAACAAAATGCTAATGTAAAGTGAGTCTAAATGTATTTTCGGGCCTTTTTTATTTATTTATTTGAGAAGTTTCAGATCTTTAAAAACCATTTAAAAATATTTTTAAAAATTAGAGGAAATAAAAAGTATTAAACAGAAACTTTCTTAATTTTTTACTCTTTTGGGGCATTTTATTACATTTATTATTTCCAATAAATCTAATGAGATCCAATATTTGAACAGAAAATGAAAAATTTCTCAGTTTAAACGATATTTTTCTGAATTCAAAATGGCTTAACTAGCAAGAGTCTTACAGTTATAAAGCTAAAATTGAAAAAATTCCATGTATTACAAAAGCAAAGAAATATTAATTTTTGTGTAATTTAAGACTTAGAGTTGAAAAAAAAAATTGAATCTACAAAATATTAAAGGAAACCTAAGGAGATTGTGCCTGTTTAACCATTTGTTTAATTTCTAACGTTTGAAAAGCTATACTAAAATTAACGATATGTTAAACTGTGGAGGGAAAAAAAAAGCATTAAAATTTCAAAAATCGATTTATCTTGTCTGAAACGAGAATAAATTTTTTTAAATCCCGTTAGTAATTTAATACATGCTGCCATCTAGGAAAGTAAAGAAGAACTAAAAACCAAAAAAAGAGGATATATTTATTTTATGGATACAAAATTAATTAAATAAAATTTAATAAATTTATAAAATCTTTCTGGAATGATTTTAATTCAATAATTAGTCTGTGATGTTTTGGATTACTGTTTTCTATTCTTTCGCGTAAATCATGAAACATTTTATTTTTAAAAATGCTTCAATTAAATATTTAGATATTTTAGAGCAAATTATAAATTTAAAAACTACATATGTAAAACGTAACTATATTGTCATATTTTCCTTATTTGCAAAAATAAGAAAAATTTATGCAAGGCACTAATACTTCCTATGTAGCACGTTTGATCGATAAATAGATCAATACAAAAGAAATGTAAGTTTACCAAATAAATGTTAAATCTTAAAAACTAATTACATACAAGAAATATGATAGCATCTGCATTCAGGTCTGGAATGTAATTTCTACGCACACAGTGCAGATTATATCACTTTTAGAGGAAAATAAGGAAGGAATTAACATTTCTTAAAGTTAAAATTTTCTTGAAAAAAAAGCAACTGAATAAATATAATCGTGAAGAAGAAAGGGAATGTTTTTATATGTGTAATCAAAAAATATATTAAAATCTATGATAATTTTCTATTTTTAAAGAAGATTGTACATTACTTTTAACCTAAAATATCCTTGAAAAAAAAATGATTTTACCTTCCTCAGAAAAAAGTTTCCCTGCATTCTATAAAAATATTGCACATTAAAAATTTTGTATAAATTAATTGAATTTATTCACGAACACTATTTGTGATTTAGGCTCTTTTCTAAAATATATTCTATATATATATTGGTTTTGTTTTAAATATTTTTATACCATAATCAAATTAAGATTTTTTTATAAATTATAAACATAAAAATTAAAACAATAGGTATAAAAATGAACTTATACTAAAAAAAATCTCATTTTTCCTCATTACATATATTATTCGAAATTTTGAGAATAAGGTTATTGCCCCCTCAAATGATCTATTAGAATTTTGCTGCACTTTTTGAAGGTGCAATGGTTATCTACGGGAAGTTTTTCTAATTGTTGGGTAATTCTTGATTATTCTTATTTCAAAAGAGGCTGATTCTCACATCGGCAAATAAATTTCATTTTATAAGAAAAATCCAATCAACAGAGTTCTGGTTTTAGAAAAATTTTTAATTAAATATTAATTTAAATTTTTTTTTTTTTTTTACCATTTTTTGTACGAACGGGGCTTCGTGCTTCAAAGTAACAATTTCTTAAAACAAAAACTTGCTTTCAATCTTTGGTACCCCCCTCACTAAATTAAAGAGAGCGAGTGAGAGTTTATTAACGTTGCACTATAAAACAACACGAGAGCCAATGGCGACGGATCTCGTAATTCTGAACTACAGTCAAGTAATGAAGACGACACCTAAGCTGGAACCCTGTGAAGTTTTCCCGCCACACAGCTGAAAAGTCGGCTTCTTTTTGTGGACAGAATAACCGCGTTTCTATGTACACGTGCACTCTGAAAATATTGCGAGGTCTTTGGTCATCACCCCGACAACCTTTGACACCGTGAGAAACCCCTTACTCCACTTACGACATGGATGTTTCTCGAGGATAAAGAGGCCAATCGCTACCATCCCGAGACTCTAGAGAGGGTAAAGAAATCGGTTGGAAAATTTTGAACAGGATGGATGCAATCTCCTCCCTCACAAACAACTGAATTTGAACTCTAACGAACTAACCAATCCTTTTAATAACTTCAATGTGTGTACTGTAATTAATAGCTGTGACGTAAATACGCCAAATATTTAAATTCATGAATATCACGCTACCATTAATTTTCTCAAACGTCACAACCCAACTCCAAACACTACCACACTACGGCTACGCGGAGGATAATTGAGCCATGGCAGATTCAACAAGCATAAGCCCCTCTACACGGCGAATCATCAGCGACACTTGAGCTCCAACCAACATGTCAATTTCGAGTTTGTGACCATAACTTCTAGGCTACCACGCACTGGCGTAGTTAATTCTGAGTGGGCCCCGTGTATCAAAATTCCTTCTGGGGGCGGGTCTTTTTTAAAAACAAGTAAAAATGATCACATAAACAAAATTTAATTGATAGTGTCGAAATAATTACACATAGATATACGTAAAAAAAAAAAACCCTTTATTGACTAAGAATTAGGTACTTTTAAGTTTAATAGGTACTTTTCTCGATTTTTTTTATTTTTTTTTTATTACAAACGCATTTATGATAATATCCATAGTAGAAGATTTTAGTTTTTCCAGTTCTGCAGTTTTTATCGACAATACTGCGAAATCTGATAACCGGTTTGTCCTATGTAAGTTCTAAGATAATTTTTAATAATTTTTAGTTTAAAAAGCTTCTCTTTTAGCTGTTGCACTTGTGACTGGAAGAGTAAAAAATAGCAGGCAAGCTGTTATAATATTCGGAACACCGGAAGCGAGGTTATTGAAATTAATTAATAGTAATTCTGGGAGATCTCTGATTGAAAGGATTTTCTAAGCAAAGTAAAAAACTTCTAAGTTATGTCAGCTGTGTGTAAAAATAAATATTAGCCTTGAAATCAATCTCGTTTAAGTAACTATGAGCACTCAAAATAGAAACAGAAATGATTTAAGTAGTGAAAATTCGAATTATTAACCTTTTAAGCTGAAAGAATTGATTTTTAATTAATTTTTTAAGAATGGTAAAAAAAGCTTCAAAATGAAACCGAAACCAAAATATTAACTCAGTAAACTTCCAATATCTTAAAAACTTATTGGTTATCAGATCTTAAATTTAAGAACATGCTTCCCAATTATAAAAGCCACAGGGAAATGTAATGAATAAATAAATAAAATAAAAATGGATTTTGTGTCGTTTTTTTAAAGTACTGTGTGGCCTTAATTTTTGTTCAATAATTCAATATTTTTTCTTTCGTTTTAAAGCGCCACTATCTATTTCCGCTCATATTTTGAACAGTTCACCACTCAATCACAACAAAAGAAATAGAATTAATTAACAGAGTGGAATGAAAAGCACAATTTAAAGCGACATGGTACCTTAAAAATCATCAAAATATCGATATATTTTTTGGTTCTTATGACACTTCCGAATTATTCTAAACATACTGTAAAATTTCAAAACATTATCTGCATTTCTTATTAAGTTATGGAATACCTAATTTTTGATACAGGACAGCAGACTAAACAAAACTGCCCACTTTTCAGATAATCTTCTAGAAAAATGCCTGATAAAAATGAATGAATTATTTTTTTCGGTGCGAAAATGAGACTATGATGTTAATTATTACACTATGATAAAATGTATTACAAATGAAATAAATTTACATCCATTTCAGAAGTTGGAAATAAATATTAAACATCTTTATTCCGCTGACTCCGTTACTAAATTACATTTCTACTAGCTGGTTTAATAGTTCTGAAGTAACTCATTAAATCCATCATCGGATTCTTTCATTGCCAAATACACAACAGGATATAAAAGACTACTATTATTCTGAACTTAAGGTATCCGGGGAACCATGATTTTAAAAAAGCGCATAAATGTATAATTTCATGATATTTAGTGTCACTTAGATTAGAATACATGTATAAAATTGTTTTAAGGACATTATGACAAAAAAAATTATTTAAATACAATATTTCGGCAAAAAATAAACTTAGAATAACCTTTTTTCCAAATGTTCTCCTTTTGTAAGAAATGCATCTATTGTATTAATATTTTGCCTGTATATAGCTCAGACCTCTGTACAGAGGCTCAACTATGATTTTTGAAAAATTCACTTTATTTTCAGAGTTACAACCATTTGAAATAATTATCGGCGTATTTTCTTAAAATTTCTTCCTTCTGTTTTCGTAAAATATGGATAAACCGACTTCCAAGTTATGCATTTCAAAAATTCTAGTTGAGCCTCTGTACAGAGAGTCTGAACTATATACAGACAAAATATTAATACAATAGAAGCATTTTCAAAAAGGAGGAACATTTGGAAAAAGGTTATTCTAAGATTATTTTCTCAAAATATTGTCTTAAATAATTTTTATTATAATACTATTCTTAACCCAACTTTATATACATTGTCTAATCTAAGTGACGCTAAATATCATAAATATTATCCATTTAACCTTTGCAAAATCACGGTTCCGAACGTAGTCGGATACCTTAAAAATACAGACAAAAATTATTTCTCAGACAAATAAAGCTAAATACACTACTCTCAACGAAGTTCTCGTTGTAAGAGGAATAACATGCCAAGCTCCTCATCTGCCTTCCTTTCATTCATAAGTACCTGTTACTACAAGACTAAGATAAGTAGAATTGCAAATGCAGTAACAAATCATTTGAAGAAAGTCGCTTTTCCGATTCTATACCACTCCTTATTTTCTCATTATTTTGAGTAAAACGACATCTGATTTTAAAGATCTTTTATAGTGAGAACAAAGATGTAAAGTTCATGGAAAAATTTTAACCGTTTGAAAACAGTGTTCGACGATTTTTTAAAAGAACTATGTTAATGATAACATTTTACGACTTTTTGCTTACACGTGTCGGGGCCCCTGTTGCTTGGGGGCCCCGTATCACTGATACGGTGGTAGCTACGCCCCTGCTATCACGGCCACCTAAATTCAAGAAGGGGGTGTACTTAGGAATTGTACTAGATCCTGATATTTAAGCATAACTAAAAATATCCCAAGTCTACGTCTTACCCCTTAATATAACATGAATATAACTTTGAATCAACTAAGGTAAAATTTTAAAAATGCATTAAAAGTTTATCATGCATGAAAAGAAATTACTTTAAGGCTACAAAAGCCCCCCCCTTTTTAAAAAATTTTTGGAACAGTAAAAAGTAAAAATAATTTATTTTTTATATTTTAGTTTATATTTTTTAAAGTTGTGATTCAAAGAAAAAGTAAAAATCGGGGGTTTGACAAACCCAATTTTTTTAAAATTTTTAAAAAAAATTAAAATTTTTTTTTGGGGTTTTTTTCAAACTTTTATAAAATACTTATTTTTTAAAATTTTTTTTTAGTCATTTGAAATTTATTTATTTTTTTTACATAAATTTAAAAAATAAAAGTTAGTTTAGATTTGAAAAGCTATTCCCTTGTTGTTTTTCAATAATTATTTTTCTAAAATAACCAGGAAAAAGCACGAAAATTTTTGAAATAGCGACTGTAGCATCTTTTTAAAAAATAATTAGAGATCTCAGCCCTAAATCCATACTAACTTTTATAGAATATCCCTTTTTGGGAAAAATTCCCAAAAAAACCAAAAAGGTTTCCCTAGAATGAACAGAAAAAAAACCAGGGATTGAAAGCACTTACACCTTAAAATTAAAAGCCCAAAGGAAAAACGCTTTTTAAAAATTTTGGAAAGGCATAAAACAAAAACCTAGAATGCAGGTAAAGCTCCAATTTTTAATATGTTATTTTCCAAAGTATTTTTTACATTAAAAATCATTTTAATTAAATATGACTGAAAATAATTTTTTAATTCAAAATATACTTTTTGAATAATATTGATAGCATTTGTTACGATGATACAGTTACTCAGCTTAATCTTAAACTAATATTTTCACAAAAGTTTTGAAAAACAAAAGATTTATATACAAAATAATAGTGATACTAACTTAAGCTAAAAATAACCAAATTTGTTCATAAAATTTAATTTATTTTCAGTTTTTAATCGGGCAATTTAGGAAGTTTTAGCTCTTGTTGTACGACTTCAGAATACTAAAATATAGTACTACAATATGTTTAGTATAATTTAGTTTGGTATATCAAAAAAATATTCAGTTTTACCCGCAAATTTTCAAGATACTTGTTTTTCAAAGTCAAAAAATTACCGGGATCAACCGAGGACTGATTTTTAGATACATCTTTTTTTAAGTAGTATTCCCCCTTTTAAAAAAAACTTCTCGTAGCAACCTGAGAATTTTTTGGGTTGGCCTTTTCTAAACAGGAAAAAATAATGTAAAAGTTTTTTAAGGTTTTTTAAAAATTTTTTAAAAAGAAAAAAGGGGCCCGGGGAAATACATTTTAAATTAATTAATTATGAAAATTCAAAAAACTAAAAAACATACTCAGGGGGAAATAATTTTAGTAATAAAATTTGGGGAATTAATAAACTTTTCCCACACAAAAAAGAGTTGATTATTCCCAAAAACCTTTTTTAAATTAAAAATTTAAAAAAGGGGGGAAAAATCTTTAAAAAAAAACCAAAAACCCAAAAAATCACAGCTCAAAACTTAAAATATCTTAAAAAAATTTTTTTGGGGCGGAACGTTTTTTTGGTGGAAAACTTTCAATGAAAAAAAACCCAAAAAATGAAAAAAAAAAAAAAAATCGATAAGTAGGGAAATTTGTAGAGTACTTTTTAGTCTTAAAAATGGAAAATATTAAAAAAAAGCATAATAATAATGTTTATTTTTAAAATTCACGAACCATTCTTTCTGCTTAAATGACATGATGTAATACAAAGTTCTCAAAATAGATATTTTTTCTTTTCCCGGCACTTTTTTCCCGTCGTGTTTAAAAATTTTGGATTTTTCCATAAAAAAAAATTTTCCTTGGTATATTTGTAAACATCACTAAATTTTATGCATAATTTATTCTTAAAAAGAAAGAAAAAAATTTTGTTTTTTTGGAAAAAAATGTTTAAAAATTACAAAATTTTTTTTGGGTTTTAAAAAGGGATGCCTCTTTAAAAAAAAAAAGAATTAACGGTGAGTGGGAGACAAACTAACATCGCTCTTTAAAATTAAAAAGCAACCCCGGGGGGCCCTACTGGCAGGGCCCCCTAATTTTGGGGCTTCGTTCAGGTGACAAACACCATCCCTTGGCACCTCCTCTCCAAACTGCCACACCACGCCAACGGAAGGATATTTAGCCTCGACAGATTTCACTTGCATCAGCCCCCTTTGGGCCCCTCTTCGCGCAAAGGCGAACCCCGACCCTTCCCGGCCCGACCCTGATCAAATTAACAGGGATTACCCATCATCCCAAAAAAAACATCTAAATTTTTAATTTTAAACATATAATTCTCTTTGTAGAATCCCTTGAGAATGATTCACTTTGATCTTAACTTTTTCAACAAAATTTATTTACTATTTCAAAGGAACCCCCTTTGGTTTAGGGGGCAGGACCCGCTTCAACGCCACCAAAGGGCCCGATTTTAAATCCCGGGCTGGGAAAAAGGGGTCGGCTCAAGGCCTTTTTTCCCTTTAGTGGGTTAAACTTTCGGAACTGAACACTGGGGTTCACGTTAGACTGATTATTTGATCGGGAAAAATCTGCACTAAACCAGTGCCTAAGGTCGTAAAAACTGAGTGGGCACGGGAGGCATTAGGGGCCCCCATGGGCTGTTGCGCCACTTTTGGGGTTAAATAGTGAAAAAAAAACCAAAAAAAATTTCAAGCTAAAAAAATGTTAATTTAATATAGCAAAAAAATCAATAAAGTAAATATTAATTTAAAATTTAAAATTTTTTTTTACGCCACTACTCAGGATCGGGCTAAAAACCTAAAATGATTTCTCCTAACCCCTTAACGTGCCCTTAAATTAATTCCAAACCGTTAAAAAAGGCAAAATTCCTCGAGATAATTCGAGCAGAGTAGTATGTTTCAAAACATTTCCACTCCGATAATTGAGCAGAGTCATTTATTTTTCCCAAAAAATTTTTCCTCAAAAGATAATTGGAGCAAGGGGGTCGTATATTATTTTTTTTAAAATTTCCCCCAAAAAATTCCGAGCCGGGGGTCTACTAAAACTTCCATTAAAAATCACCAAAAAAAATAAATGGGTTCCGCTGATTCCCTTGGGACTTTGCGATCCTCGTCGTGATTTTTGAATTTTTAAAAAGGAAAATATTGCTTTTATTTTATTAAAAAAAAAAGTATTTTTTTTTTTAAGAAAAAAAGTCATTTTTTAAAACATATGTTTTTAAAAAAGAAATGGGTGAAAAAAAAAAAAGAAATTTTGATTTCAGGGAAACAAAAATTATTTGAAAATCTTTTTACCAAAAAAAATCTTATTTTATACAAATATTAAAAAAACGGCCCAGACCCCGGGAAATTTTCGAATTTAAAGGAACTGCTTTTCCAGTTTTTTTTACCCCAAAAAAAAAAAAGCTCCCCCCAACTTTTACACTTCGTATTTTTGCTAAAAAAGGGCAACAAAAAGGGAAAAAAAAAGTGGTTACATGCGTAATAATTGTAATGTTGGGAAAGTATTTGCCAACACAAATATATACACAAAAGGGGAAAATTTTGAATAAAAATTTTTTAAAATATAAAATTTTAGTTAAAAAATTTTTAAATTAAAATTTTTTTCTGAAAAAAATTTTTCCATTTCGAAAAAAAAGGCAATAAAAAAGGTCGTGCAAAATTGCTATTCCCTTATTCTTTCAATGTGGATCATAATCAAAATTAAAAAAAATTTGGTTGAAATTTTTTTATTTTTGCAAAAAAAATTTTCGCCAAAAAAGGTTTTTAAAAAAATGTTTTTTTTTAAATAATATATATATATATATATATAATATATATATATATATATATATATATATATATATATATATATATTTTCTCTCTTTTTAAAAAAAGGTGGAGTTAAAGGGGGCGTCGGGGATTTCCCAAAAAGGGGGGGACGCTCCCCCCAAGGGGTAAAAACCCCCTAAGGGGAAAGAGGGATATAAAATTCGAAAAAAAAAAAGCTCTTTTTAAAAATTTTTTTCCCCTCTTAAAGTAATTTATTAAAAATACCTTTTACTTAAAAGTAACATACACAAAATGTATTACTTATCTTGATAATTTATACGGTGCATAATTAAGTTCGTACTGTAGCTTTATCGTCAAAGTGTATTATTATTACATTTAATTCCTTGTTATTGTATGAGGGGGTGATGAAAAGTATGATTGAATATTAGGTCGCAAATACTGAAAGTTTAAGAAGCACTCGCTTAAGGTATCCGACTACTTGCGACAACTTTTTAAAAAATGGAGATATGAGGATTTTTTTGTGATTTTTAGATTTATTTAGTATATTTTAAGGAAAAAATTCCTAAAATTGAAAACAGATAAAAAATTTATTCTTATTAAAATGGGACAAAACTGATAAAAATGTACAAAAAATTACATAAATGGGGTCCGCTCTGTATAAAAATTTTATGAACAAATTCTCAATTTTTCAATTTTGATGTGTTACTTTGTTATTCATGTTTAAAATGACCTTCAGGATAAGAGATATTTTGATTTTTACAAAAACTAGAGCACTTTATCTTAGTACTACATGAAATAGCTTTAAAAAACAGTGATTATATTCACATAAAGGACTGCAAATTTTGAAATGAAACAGTGATTGATAAATCTGAATTTCAAAACATTTCTACAGTTATACAGAACATACACAAATAATTTCAAAAAATTATTTTAAATCTTTTTGAGCAATATCCCTGTCCCCGTTTGAGCTTTTCGAAAAAAAAACATATTTCGATTAAAACGCATTTTAAAGTTTGACATCTTCTGTAAAGTTATGGCAACGGCTTTTTTTACTAAAACACTTGTAGTTTTTGTTCTAGTAAATGGAAAATAAAAACACTTGATATTTTTATTAAGCTAATAAGATGGCCTATAAAATAAAATCATAAAAAAAGTGTCAATTTTTGAAAAAAAATCATGACTTTAGGGTAGTCGGATACCTTAATGCAAACATGAAATATAAACACGATATTCTAAGTGTCAACTAAATCAGTTTAATGATTACGTGATAATAATGTCGTCCCAGAAAATTTTTGGAATAATCTCTTATGCTACATTCTTTGTGAACACGAAGTTATTCTTTCCGATATGTGGAAACGAACATGTCGTTAATGACCTTGTGCCATCAGATTAATTGCTTAGTTCTACATGAATTATGAAGACACACACACTCAAGGTACCCATAATTCAATTAATGCAACGTTCTCAACCTAAGCATAGTTATGTGATTGTGTATGTCTATAAATACATATTAACCAGAGACTAAAATGTGTCTGTACAACAAAACACGTTATAATACACCTCTTGAAATGATTAATTTAAATCATGAAGTCAAAAAAAGAGTAAAATATTGAAGGGTTTTGATTAACCTTTAGTACTACTAAAACTGACATAATTTCTCAAAATTAAAAATCTATCTCTCCTTTAAAGCATCCAGTTATATCTAGAGAAATTTTTTTTTACGAAAAAAAAATAAAATAACGCGCACCTATACTTTCAAGCTGCACTTTTTTATTTTGAGGTATGTTCACCGTATAACGCACACCCCATTCTTTACAAAGAAATCTGAAATGTTAGTATACAGTGTTCTTATGTTTTAAAGTCATTTATTCAAGATATTATCCCTGACTTTAGTAAAAATAATATACTTTTAAAAACAATTCGTTTAGTTCATAAGGCATATCATAAACAGTATTTCGATATGTATAAAATATAATTTTTCATATCTTTTGTTACTTTTAAAGCTATCCTTTTTATATCCGTATTTTACGCGCACCCTTAAATTTCTCTTATTTTTTGTGTTCAAAGTTTGCGTTATACGCCGGATTTTACGGTATTAAAAACTACTTTTTAAAAATAGCTTCCAAAAATTCTGCAAGATCAGGGGAACAAAAGAATAATTTTAATTCAAATTGCTGAAAAATAAACATTTGTGAAAGAAATTTTTACCTTTAAAAGAAAAATTTAGTGATTATAACTTTTGCTCTCTCACATATAAGATAGATTACTCTTGAAGGTCTGAGCTATTAGAAATTTAATGTATTCAAAATATTTGTAAACGTATTCGAAATTCAAATGGAAATAATGTAAAAAAAATTTCTGTTTTGATAATTTCCTAATTTTATAAATCTGTTGATTATAAATTTTCCTTAGAATTGCTTGTACGTAAATTTTCACAAATGTGTTAGCTTCTAAGTTTTCCTAAGTTACAATTATTGAAACTTATGCAAAAAAATGTGTAGTTTTACGTAACGCCTTTAGATTTTTTTCTATAGACTAACCATTATTAAGTTAGGTATTGCGTAACATTAAATTATTGTAGTTTATTTGTTTCGAAATTTAGCGAGAAAAATAGAGTCACTTTCAGAAAACTATATTTTATATATATTTTAATTAAAACTTCAAGTAAATTTTGATATAGAAATTTAGATTTGCTACGTAACCTTCAACAAATAAAATGAAAAAATATGTATACATAAAATTTGCAAGCATAATTTTAACCTCATAAGAAACTGAAAGAATAATTATATTGGTACTAATAATTATATGATTACTTATTTTTTTAAACGTGTAATTTATATGATTTATCTAAAGAAAGCGAGTATTTAAAATTAGTTGTATCATCTGAGTAAAATTAGAACAGTGAGAAGAATAATTTTCAGAAGTGTTTAGCATTTCATTATGGGAACAAGTTTATAAGCACTCATTAAGAATTCCTTTTATATATATGTCGCAAGAAAATGATGAAATTAGGAATTTCATAAAACCCAAAAGGGAGATGTTTAATTAAGAGATGTTAAAATAACGTTCTTCGGTTTTCCCCTAACAAAAGTAAGGTTTTTTGAAAAAATCCCATCTTTTTTTAGTAAATGATGAATAATTTTTCAAGAGTTTAAAAGGGATTTAAAAAATTGCTTTTTTTCCTAAAGTAATAATACAAAAAAGTCAATGAAAATACAAATTGTTTTTTCAAATTAAAAATAATTAAAAAATTTGGCGGGGTTTTTTATTTTAAATTTTTTCCCCTTCCCCTTTTCCCCGGTTGTTTAAAAATAAAATATCAACCCCTATGTTAACCTAGGTCCTTTTTTAAAGATATGAGGTTACGGGGATAAAAACCCGTATTTAAAAAACGGCCGCCCACCCCAGGTGTCTCCCCAAAACCTTTGGAATTTTGCCAAAAATTTTATGTTTTTTTCCCACCCTGAAATAGTCGGGAATTCGAAAAAATCATCAGGAAAGGGACCTTGAAAGACGAAACGTTCCCGCCAGGGTCATATCCTTAGGTTTGATCAAATTCTTAATTTTTGTCTTTTCCATGCGACATATATATTTTACAAATAGGAAAGGATTTGACGACTCATTTTGGAGAAATTTGGACCCGTAAGCTCCTAAAAAGAAGGTTGTGCATGGTGGAAGTTCTTTTGATTACAGAGGTTTTTTTTTATTCTAAAATAGTCACGAAACAAAACACTTAACACATAAAAAATCCCCTTGATAAACCAGTTTTTGTTAATGGTATATTTAACACAAGAATTGATAGTATATTATTTTAGAATACATTTGTTTGTTCATTGAAAATAAAATCATTACTATTCTTTCTTGCATTACTATTTTCACCCAAATTTTTACATAAATGATTGTTGACCTTGAACTCCTATATTGTTATTTGTCAACAAGCTTTCCTACAAATCGTTTTATGATAACTTCCAAAAAGCATAGTCTTTTTTTTTAATTCGCACGTGACAAACAAAGATGCCAAATATTCAGTGAAAAGACACGAATGAATGTGAATTGGAAATTTAAGAACATGTTTAGGTGTTATTTTCAGTAACTGGCATAAATGATATGGCTTATTGAATGTAAATAATATGAAGCAGTTTTGCATTAAAAAGCCTTGGAGTTGCAGTGAATACAAATGAAGCATTAATTATGGCCATGAAAAAACTGTCTCAAAATTATTGTGGCATAGTGTGTGTGATTCAGAGTGTAACAATGTGTGGTCTTCAAATTTTAAAGGAATCTGAAGTTTTAATAATACTTATTTCTCGAAGAGTCCTTTTTTGGAAGATCATGTATCAGCGCTATCAGAATTTAAAATTTTGAAATAAATTTTTCCCCTTGAGTTACAAACAATATTTTATTTAATTTCCTTTTATTTGTATAGCTCATTTGTTATTTTAAGAAGAGGGCTTAAATTTTCTGCTAACGATTCTTAAGTACAAATATTCACTGATTCGTTAAGTTTTTGACAGAATACAAGAAAGAATATACAAAAAAGATGCTTCGATATGCTTAACAAGTGAGCTCTATTTTAACTGGTTGACGTATTAAATATAAATCAAGGAATAATATTTTATTTTTAGTTATAACAGTAGTTTATATTAGTGATATAGAATATTAAATTGAGTTAGACAATTTTCTTCAACATTCCTCAGTTTTATTGCAATATTTAACTCAAAATCGTCAATGATCGTGATTCTTTTGTTAAAACTTTTTAATGTTTTCTTCTGTTTGAAAATGATAAATTCATTTTTTAAGCAGGTATATACTTCATCAATATTCAAAATACATCCCATATGTTACAGGTTAATTTATTGTCACAGAAAAAATTAAAGCATGTTCTTCATCATTGAAGAATATTCACAAAACTAACATGAGCTTTTAAATTTATTTTTTTGAACACATAAATCTTTATTCATGTTTTTGTTAATTATCAATACAAGAAATATTTTCAGATTTTATTTTTATTTTTGACTCAATTACCGTAAAATCCAGCGTATAACGCGCACCCCCTTTTTCACTATGAAATCTGAAATGTTACAATACAATGTTCTTATGTTTTGAAGCCATTTATTCGAGGTATTATCTCAGACTTTTGAAAAAAATATAATACTTCTAGAACTACAACTCTTACGTCATTTCATTTTAAACAAACAGTGTTTCTGAATGTGTAGAAGTAAATTTTTTTTATGCTCATCTCTTTTGTTATTTTTAAAGCTTTCGTTTTTATACCTGGCGTATAACGCACACCCTTAAATTTCGATCTTATTTTTGTGTGTTAAAAGTGCACGTTATACACCAGATTTTACGGTAATTATTTTCTTTACGAGGAAAAGTTTGCAGATGATATAGTCGTATAGACAAATACTCTTTCTGAGGATATTGATCTGTTTGAACCAAGGTAAAAGAAAACCATTCAATTTTGTTTTCGAGTAACAAAGATTTATTGCATAATTTTTTTATTATTTGTTCTCATGATTCATCGGTTTATCACAATAATATTTGGCAAGTTTTACATTCAGAAACACATCATTTATTCCATGGCTTACACATCACTTTTTTCGATTATAAAATAAGATCATCTCTCTTTGGAAAGAGTAGAAACAATTACTTCATTGCAGAATTTTTGGTTACATGTATCTGATTTAAAATAGTCTGTTTATGTACCCTTAGGGGACGCTCTAACTTCTTTAAAATTAAATATCTTAGAATTTTTTTTATTTATTTATCATTGTGTATATATCGAAGGCTACACTTTTTGTGTGTAAACTTTCTGTATCATAAAAGCGCGAGACAAAGAATTTGATCGATAAATAACATCTACATGGAACACTCACAGTAAATCTTACAACTTATCTTACAGCAGCTTAGTAAAGATTAGAAAATGATGAGAATAATGAACCTTCCTTCTTTTTACTAGTTATTTGATACCAGACTACATTGTATCATCTTATCTGTAGCCGCTATTCTATGGCACGCGCACAAGAGAGAATTATTAACGATTTTTACCTCACTTTTCGAGTAAAAGTGGCTTAAATTGCAAAAAGATCGATACCGAAGACTCAGTAGAAGTGTTGCCGACTGCAGAGAGAGAGTATTTGGATCATGAAGTAATATTTTAATAATGAGGCACGTTTTTTGGCAAGCTTTCTCTTGCAAAAATGCGTAACAAATTAGGTCAGCATAATTATATAATTTTTTTTATATTTTTGTGTTTTCTTTTAGGTGTTGAGATAAGAATTTTCTTCGAATTTCAATTCACAAGAAAAATGGAATCTTGAAATCCACTCTGTCGAAGAAACTCTCTAGAAAATAAATACCCGTACATCTAAAAGATTAAGTAGTTCTTTGTGAATATTAATATATTTAACATAGAAAATATACTTGTTTAAGTGCCAAATTACTTTTTGCAATGATGTGTTCCAACTACATAATGAATTTTACAGATACAGTAAAGCTCGCTACTGCATTTTCCAAAGATATCGTCTGCAAATTAAAGTACCTATTTCGGTAATGTATTATTTTTTTATACTCTTGGGGAAATGCAACTGGCTATGGTGCTCATTTTACATTTATTATAGTTTTAGAGTTAATTAGTTAAGATGTAAATTTGAATAGAACATTGTGATTCAGGTTAAATTTCTTTCAGCAATCGTATTTGATTAGAATTTGTAAGGATTATTCCTCGTATGTCGGTGCTGAAAATACCTTCAAAGCCAAGTATTAAAATTATTTCGTTATTATAAAAAATGTATAAAGACTGTTTTTTGGTGTTCATATTTTTTCTCGTGAAATTCGAATTCGTATTTTAAAAACAATGATATTAAGTTAATTTCATTAAAAGATTTAATATATAAAATCTGAATGAACATTAAATAACAGTCACAACAACGCAACGGTCTTTTTAAAGAATTAAAATAAAATTTGAGAGTTAAATTGATGTATTTTTCTTATTTCTCAAGGTATCCAACTTAAAGAAATTGACACAAATTACAATTAATCTAAAGAGAGCGTTTTATTTGATCTAAGTAAAAAATTTTAAAGCATATTAATACGACGAATTAAATTGATAAATAATGATATTGAAATTATTTAGGAATATTGTTCGGTGGAACATTTGTAACATGAATTGATTATAAAACCTTACGTATTACAGGGTGTCATTTTCGTATATTTTTGTCTTCCATATTTAACATTTCCGCTACAGTAATATTTATTCTAAATCACGTTCCCCATTCCAAAAAATATTCCAACAATAGCATTGATAACAATCAAACCATTCAGATTAATTTGATATTATTAATATAATCTATAGATTACATTTTTTCAAGGCTTTTTTTCTTAAAAGGTGCTGAAATTTCAAGCTTAAATAAGAAAGCAGCTAAAGATAGATTGCAATTTCTATCCCGTTAATCAGCACACCTTGTTAGAATCTCTCAAATTTATTTCATGATAAGCAGTTATAATAACCTTAAATCAACCTTCAAAGTAATTCGTTTTAAATACACAATCCCGTCGAGCAACATCATCATACAGTGGCTCACAAAAACTTCTTGAGTGCTTGAAACCTTGCAGATTTTGCTTCATAAAAGTGTTCTCGCAAATGCTTTCTTTAATTGCCGCAGTATAATTTTTAGTATTTGCCACTTCATCCAGACTCTAAATTATAATATTTGTTGTTCGAAACTAACTCGTTTTGCCAATTGGGAATGTTCAAAGTCTTTCTATTAAATCTGTTTCTGTTAGAAAGTAAATTTTTTCGGTAAAGCCTTCAAAAGTAAAGTAACCGGTTTCTGCAAAGAATTAATGGTGTAGTGTTAGTCACATTCTCTCTCTGGTGATATCATGGAAAGTGTGCTAAGAGAAAATTGCTGTGAAGAATATCAATCCAAAACTTAAAATGGAATACCTCAAAATTGATTTCTTCTTGTGTCATTTTCGCTATTGTGTAAGATACGTACTACGTCAAAAAACATAATTAATGTAATTTTTTGAAAAATACCTAATTGCGTTGCAGCCGCAAGTCACAATTCCAAAGGCTCACTTGGGTCAGACAAACGCGGTTTAACCTGCTGCGGCCTAAAACCAATATTCCTTGAAACACAAGCTTATTTCGAATAATACATTACAATAAGCTTTCAAAAAAGAACAAGAAAAATTTAATGTTTACGCCCTGACACCTGACACATCTTCTCTTCTACCATCTTTCTTATTCCGGGAGAAATTTTGATATATTATTATATATTATTGTGTGCCGATACAATAGCCGGGAAGCAAAAATGTACGTCATGGGCCGCAAGTTTGACACCCCTGGTGTAGTACTTTGAAGAACCGCATAATAAATTATTTTACCATGAAAAAAACTCCATCAAATTGATTGTTTATGCCAGTGATTCCCAAAGTGGTCTATGACGATCTGCAAGGGGTCCACGTCAGCGAAAAAATAATTTGGGGGTCTGTGTGTTGTAAATTGGAGTCTACGATAGTGGGTCGCATTAAACCAGATGGTGACTTTAATTTTAAATAAAATTTGATCAAGTGGAAACGAAATGTTACCTGTTTAACAGCTTTATTTACTAAATTTAATGAGTTTAATTTGCAGTTACTTATAAAAAAAGAAAGGGGTTTAAAAAGAAAGGGGGTTATTAAAAAAAAATTTCAGTTTTTTTTGACAGGTTGCTCAGTATAATATTGGACGTCGTGAATTTTCCCAGATTCTCAATTTGTCATGGACAAACTGCCAAGTAAATGACGTTTTAAACCTACGTTCAACATTTAAATGTCATTTATTCAGGTTCTGAAACTAGGTTTGAGAATACTTTGACTAAGGTAATACTACAGTAGGCAATGAACTCATACGGTCACATAAAAAAAAAAGTCATGTTACAAGAGGAACTGATGGGAATAACCACTAAGAAAGATTTTAAAGTAAATTTTAAAAAAAGGTGTCAGTAATTTTAGATTTAAAAAAAATACCTGTTATTTATCCCGCATAATGGAATATCTTGAGAAAGTTTTTAATTGCTTTTTCTAGTGAGAAGGAGTGGTCACTATACCAATGGGGTTTGGTTAAATGAAAAAAGAAAAAAAATGTTAAAAAATTTATTATTGAAAAACAGATTCACCCTTTCCCATTAAAATTTTTTGTTTGTTGCTCCTATTTTATGTATTAATTAAATTTTAATTTAATTAATTAACGTGTCTCTTAAGTTTAAAACACAATACTCGTACTTCACTACAGTTAGAAATTTAATTTTTTCAAAGTAGTTCTCTGTATCAGCTGTGAAAAAGACATTTGAGTTGAGAAATCAGCAGAAATTCACTATTAGGTAAGCAAGGGTCTATCCCAAACCGAAAAACATGGCAAGGGTCTATGAGACAAAAAAATTTGGGAATCTCTGGTTTAGGCTGTTATTCGCGCATTATGTCATACAACACACATTCTCAGATAGAGAAAAAGTAAAAATATTAAAATATTAAGTTCATACAATTATAACCATACATCCATTCATCGCACTCTGTGCTTAATATTTTTTAAATATAATTTAGAAAAACACTATTTTTTAAATTTTAACATATAAAATTTCATGTTAGACTAACATGGCTATATAGGACAACGTATTGAAAACATTTTATACAGAAAAGAAAAATGGATAGGCTATTGTGACGATTAACGTCATGTCTCAAAGTTATAAGAAGATTTGTGGCAATACACCCAAATTGACTGAGCTCACGTGTTGGTGAAAGACAACGTAATTTTGATCCACATCCAATTTTCACACTTCCATACCACTCCAACATAAGACTTTTGAGCCTTGACAAATTTAACTTGAACCAACCTCTTTACATGGTAGGCCTTAAGAGACCTGAACTTAATCCACGACTCAATAGAATTAACGCTGACCACGAGTTCGTGAGCTTGACCACTCAGCTACCGAGTCCAAGACGGATGGATTCAAACAGAAATGAATAATATGATAAAATATGTCATTCTCTACAGGGTTGTGAAGCCAGAATAAAATAATAATGATGAAACATCTTTTAGTACGACAAAAATGTGTCGAGTTTAGTTCCCATTTAATGTTTAATAAATGCAACCTAAAAATGTTTTTATTTCATTATATCCGTAATTAGAAGCTTGCAGAGAAAATTAATATTTTTTTTTAAAGCAAAGCTTTTGAAATGAGTAAAATAATCATTTGTACGATGGATGTCCAAAGGAAAATAAAATCAATAAGATAATGCCAGATAAATTAATCTCCAAGCGTTACAGAATTTGGAATAGATTTACACGTGATACAGTTAATACCAGCAATGTACGGGTATCAAGTTACATGTAGTGCTTTTCAATGACACCACATCATTATTTTATCAGAAGACAGATCCTTATTTTCCTTATTTGAGAAAGATATTCAGAAAGTAATAGAGTTAGAATAAGGCTTTCAAGATGTGTTTCCTAATATTAACATGACAATTGATTCAAAAGGGGTTTTTTTGTCTCATATTGCAAAGAAAATATTTATTGTTGTTGTTGTTTTTAATTTTAGTGTATCGTACAGCGTTTATTATAAAAAAAAAATGAAAAATATTACAGCTCTAAATTTTCGCATTTTCCTCGTTAAAAATTTTAAAAAAATTCTTATTATTCTTCAGATAGTTGACTTGGTTCCCTCAAATTATATGGGCTCTTTTTTCCCCTCAATCTTAAGTTTTGTTTTCGTTTCTAAGATGGTATAATGTTCAATTTTCGGCATGTGATTGTACGAAATTCACAGAAAATATTATAAGTTTATACATAAAGCCCCTTAAAAACTAGGGGAGAGTTAATACTTTTGCTTAAGCATTTTTTTACATTGTGCAATGTCGTGAGCAATTAAAATTACTTCATTACTGGGTAATGAGAGGGCTCATACAGCTTTTTCCAAAAATGTATTTTATTCCAAATTAACTATGCAAAACGTTATATTTATTAGCAAATCGTTATTCTTCATAGCCTTTCGCTGGAGAAAAGTGTAGTTCTAGTCCGGTTTGAGGTAAAAAGATCTTGAAATGATCGGCTCCCGGGTGCGGCTGCCCCATCAAACTCTTTCACGTGTATTCGAAGAAGAAGAGCTGATGAATAAACTGCTGCAGATTGAATGATTGATTGAATATTAACGTCGTACTGTTCAGCTACACAAGGGCTTTTGGCGACGGACCACGTAATTTTGAACCATGGTCAAGTGACGTAGATGATACCTGAGCTGGCACCCCCTCTACTAACTACCACACAACACCAACGAGAGGACGTTTCAGCTCTCGACAGATTTAACGTGCATCGCTGCCCTACACGGTGTGTCTTTTAGTGGTACTGGGCTTGAACCCCTGACAAGGCAAGCCACGATCCGATATCTATACCACTCGGCTACCGCGGCCACAAACTTCTGCAGAAGATCGATCCAAGATCCCTCGTCAACCCTTTAAACCACCTGGGGCAGGCCTCTTTCACGCTCACCCCAAATTTCGGATTGGCAAGCGTAGTGGATCTGCACAACCCTCTTGGACTTCGTCCCAACTCCATAGGTTCTTTGAGACAAGGCCGGCGCACTGAAATCAACTCCGTTGCCACACCTCGTATACCATATGGAGGGTCTATAAATCGACTTGTCATTTTAACACTGAAGATACCCTCCAGGGTATGTCTTTACCGCAACAATCCAACATTCCTTTCATTCAAATAATTCGTGGTCCACATGTGAGGCGAAGGGATCCAACAATGGAAACTATTCCAGGATTGTCCTTTCTATGGATCGTGGTATCCGAACGTTGCCTGAGGGTCGGAGAGGTAAGAGGTGGGATTTCAACGTAGCCACCTTCAGAATTGCCGAGACACCTGTTTTGACCCAGGCATGAGGGAAGAATACACAGTCTCTTTTGGAAGAGTACAATGCCCCATCTGAACGTTCCGCTCAACCTGTACATCAAACTTGGCAAGTATTGACAGGTAGTGTACGTCAAATAAGCTGACGCTACAATGGTTTAACTACTTCGTGCTGGGAAGAAAGACCCTAAATATTTGATCATATAAAAACTTACAATTAATGAAATTCGATAACTCTTTAAAACCTACCTCGCACAATCGTACTGGTTGGTGCAGGTTAGACATTCTTATCCCTTTATATTTTTATCTTTAAATATTACATTCTTCTGGATATTAACACTATTCTGACACCAATGACACTGGAAAAAAAACAATAAAAAAAATTTTGCTACCCTCTGGAACGCGGAATGTTCAAGCACGAATTTGCGAGCTGGGTCTTAAAGGGATAAAATCAACAAATGTTTCCTATAATTTGCACAATGGGCTAAATTCATGATATGTCATACCACATTATAGTCATAGTCACAATTTTATTAATTATAACACTTGTAAAATCCACAACAATACGCGAATTCAAAGTTCTCACAGCAATATAAATCAGTGGTCACAAATCACATTAACTCAATGAAAACACAGCTTAAGCTGTCATGGATTACTTACCTGCGTTATTCTGAAATAGGCTGGTCGTGGCTTCTCCAATTTTCTCGGGAAATAATAATCCTAGACCTTTCTAGATTTTTCCAGAGACGTTTATTTTTGTCGCCAATTATAGCGACGTGGTGACCAAATTAATCGTCTCAAATCGGTCACAATGCCAATCCTGTTCCTTCATTATTATTGAATGATCAAATTTTCTTTTGACCGTAAATGATTACCTGTTTCGGCAGTGATACAAAGTCCAAAATTTCCGTAACAATATATTTAATTATTCATTCATTTTATTTTTGCAGAACTTTAAATTAGAATAATTCTGGGCGAAGAGAGTTCAACCTCACTTTCAGTGCAAAATTTATCCCGCTTCCCTCTTCTTTTAGGTTCTGAAATAATTTTTATGAGCTAACTGAAAATCATTTTTATCCTTGTGGATGGTAAACATCAATCATGAACTTATTTTTATCATCTTCATTAACCCGTTTGGTAGCTCTTTTGTATCGCTTTGATGCAGAGGCATAATGGAGAATATTAGGGCCCTCCTGCAAAGTCAGGTTTTGGGCCCCAAGCCATACCTTACAAAGGATTGCAATATCATAATATAGCATAGGCTTAGGCTCCCCTAGAATCTAGCCCCCGCATCGTATGTTACGCCACTGCTTTGATAGCGATGACAAATGATTTCATACTTTTTTCAATTGGTTGGCGAAATTTTCCCTCATTTCGAAATCCGTTTGGAAAACACAGAAGCAGAATTGAAACTAATTCCGAGAACTAACGTATTGATCCGAAATTCCTACAGATCATGGAATTACAACCAGAGTAAACGACTCAACTAAAATTAAAGTCTGATCGTATAGTGGTAATACAATTTTATTTAGAATAACGGCATACTGAAACTTACACTCTAAAACAAAGTAAAAACGGTACTTATCTGAGTGAAGGAGGGCGGAGTAGGAGACCTGGGAGGGCTGAGTGGTGCTGACAAGTAATCTAAGGAAAAGAAAAAAAGCCCCGAGAAATAGAGTGCAAGTGCTTTTAAAGCTAACCGCATTACTTCCGAAACAATCCGCTGCGAATTTATTACTGTTCCAATCCACCACTCTGATTTACCCAACGGCTACTCACAGTCGCGTAAGAATACACCTTGTCAACCAGAAGTACAATGAACTAGGAACACACCTCACATTCCTTATTAATCCCTGTTTCCTGTAAACAGGGTAGATGCAAAATTAAAATTGTACCTCAGGGACCAGAACTCTTGGCCACCCATCAGTATTAACCATATACCTTTGGTGACCTTTGGCGAATATTAAGAAATGTTTGTTCTCGCCGGAAAATGTTTAGCATTTGTTCTTAGGATAGTATTAAATAGATTGGGATGACTCACATGAAATCTTTGGCATGTTTACATCTACTTTTACATAAATTTCATATCTTGTTGGTGGAACAGAAAGCTGTTAATCTTTTGTACAAAATTACTTTAATAATTTTCTAGTATTTATCTTTTCAAAATAATAACTCTGCAATTATATTTAAAATATCCTGTAACAAAATATATAAATAAAAGTAGAACAGAAAATTTCTAAGAACTACTTTGTATATTCTAAATCTCTTATTCATATTATATTTATTTTTTATTCATATAAATTATATCCCTCATATATAGCATATCTCTTATATACATTACTACGTCTTCTCATCGTATCACATCTCTTTTCTAAGTTCTCTGGTGAATATCAGTAATTTCAGTCTTAACTTTTGGGCGATATTAAAGAGATTCATAAAAAGGTTCTACAGTAAAAAAAGAATCATGAATCACTTTTCTTTACAGAATTGGTTTGAGCATATTTAACAACATTATAAATCCACATAAACAAATTAAATTATTCGTATTTTAATAATATAGTATACCTCTCATGGGGTATTTAAGAGGAGTTGGAAACCTCTCTCTCTCTCTCTATACTGTGACGTCTTCGATTGGGGTGAACCTCACCAATCTATTCATGCGAAGTTTTATGGCTCCAAACAGTCGTTAGGTGACAAGAGCACGTGGCCATGGGGTCATTGTTTATTGTCTGACCTCGGACAAACGCAGACATCGAGTCTGGAAGTTGCAATATCTAAAGAGAGCCGGTGACAATAGGTTGACATATAGGCGAAGCCTGTATGAAAGCCGGTGCCGAGAGAATGGGGTTATAAAACCCAGGTGGTGTGATGAATAAGAGTGTTCAGAAGTTAGATGAGAATTATGGCGCCCTTAGATTCTAGGCAGACCAGGAATGTGTTTGTGTTTGCCGCACAAATAGGAGACGAATGTGGCCCGGGGACGAGGGAAGACCTTTTTTAGGCCTGCCAATGAGAAAGACGAGGGGCGTGTTGTGGACCCGTCCCTGGTGTTTAAAAGGGGTTGATTTTGAGGAGATATGGAGCCCTGGAGTGAGACAGATGGAGCCCTGGATGGAAACAGAAAGATAGAGCGTGGAGAGAGAGCCCTGGAGTGAGACAGATAGAGAGCCCTAGAGTGAGACAGAGAGGAGAGCCCTGGAGGAAAACTTGATGTAGAGCTCTGGAAGGAGAAAAACTGGATAGGAGCCCTGAAAAGAAAAGGGAATAGCGAGTGCCTTTCGGAAAAAGGATTGAACTCCCGTGAAATAGACTGTCCATCCAGCTTGGCATATTTATTGGACTTTTTAGTAACCTATGAAGCAAATAAATACTGTTTTAATTTTAAAATGAGGCTGTGACAATTTTTCTTGTTTGCTATCTACTCACGACGTTACAATACTAACAATGTTAAATTGGCTGTTTTCGATGTACCTTTTCTCAAAATCTGTTATATGTACATGCTTGAAATTATTCATACACAATTAAAGTACACCTCTCTCATTGTACTGAAATAAGCTTTTAGCTAATTTTGAATTTTTTAATAAATTATGAAATATTTTATCAAACATTGTGAAACTTGATCCATTTTTCACTTAAAAAATTTGTAAAAAATAAATTTTGAGTTTTTTACAAAAAGCTCATTTCAGTATATATTAGACATCATTATAAATATTTCATAAAAAATTTACATACCTGTGAACAGTAGTTTCTCAGAAAAAGTACATCGCACATTAAAATTTACATTTTGAGATAAATTGATTTTAATGTATACATATTCTAATCGGCCAGGAAATAAAAAAATAAAAGGCTCAATTTAAAATAAAAGATACATGTTTTGATTTATATCAGACGTTACACTTTTAAGCAAAAATGAAGTACTTTGTTTACATTTTTCGCCATTAAAATGGGCGTGGCCCAGATTCAACGATTACTTAAAAATAGGTTTTAAGGGCTTCTAAATACCCTAGAGGTTAAAGTAAGGTATTTTTAGAAATGTTAAAATCTATACAATTTGAAATGTAAAAATCTTAAATTGTCAAAAAAATAAGATTTTAGCTTTCCCCAACACACTTCTTAATAACACCTAAACTAACAATAACTATATCAAACAATTAAAAAATAAGCATTTATAATTATATACAAGTTATAGTAAATATAAAAAAAATAATTGTAGATTTATCAATCAGTGTTTTTCTCTAGAAATTGCACAGCAGCATTTTCAGTCATCGAACTCAAAAATTAAAACCATTGTAACATATTGAGGGAGAATGTGGATGGTAGCTTAAAAACTTCAAGGGAAATAATTTATTGATACATATTTATTCTCACGACAACAGCTGATTTTTACATAATTTACAGACAGAAACTACAAGAGTTTTGGGGACAGGAAGAACACGAAGTAACGATCTGCTCATTTTGATGTATCAATCGAGTTTTTATAAGGTGACCAATCGTCCTCCTTTAGGGAGGACAGTCCTTCTTTTATAGATTCTGTCCGAAAAATGTTATTTATAGATATATTATATTATTTATAGATTCTTCCTCGAAAAGTGTCCTACTACTTGTCCTCCTTTTCAATATTTTAAAACTGATCTGTTAATCTCTGTATTCAGAGACGCAAGATCGAACTGTTATGCTTCATATGCTGGAACAGTATGAATTATCGGAGATATTAATGTATTTTGTACATAATCAGGGGCATATATTTTCCACGAAGCGATTCAAAAGAATGATGGCGAACATGTTTCAGCTGCAGAAGTTACTCTTATTTTGAACGATTTTCTCCTTCAAATAAATCACGCTTTTAAGAAAAATTTATCCTTTAATAATAAAAAGAAAATCGTCAAACTTGAAGAATCAAATCCGGGAATAACGGAAAAGTTTACTTTTAAGAAGTGCAAAATTTTACCTAACTTGTTGCAGCAGTTGAAAGACTTTTTTCAGTTGGTAATGATTTTTGGACAAATGAGAAATCAAGATTGAATGTTGACACACTTTAGCTGGAACACTTACGGTAAAGTTCAATCAGAATGATATTTCATGCTCCGAAATTTTCGATATATTAGAAAATCTATACGACAAAAAAAAAAAACATATTCAATAGAAAATTACTCGTTTAAGTAAATAATTAAAAGGATGTTTTCGTGATTGTGTGTGTTTTTGTTAATATTGATAAAATGTCTCACAAATTTACACACAAATGTTTTTTAGATTTTTCTTCGTCCTTTTTATTGTAAAAAAAAAAACTGGTCATCTTAGTATTTAAAGATTCTTCTTTTCGGCAAAGTTTCTTTTTTTTGTTATTCCCATCTTCAAAATCCTTTTCAGAATCAACTGTTAAAAGTAGTCAGGAGGCTTTAGAGTTTATGACTATTTCGCTATCATGACTGATGAAAAGGTTTTCGAGGAAGTACTTGGCTATTTATGAGTTCTATAAAGTCAAATGAAACATGTCTGCGAATTTTAATTTTATCATTTCAAAGAACATAATACCATGTGCACAAAGAAGCCGCTTTATGTGATGATCAGGATGAAATCTATATATAGCTAAGTTAAAACATAAATAAAATTCTTATAAGATTAAAACTCACTGCAGTCACAATTGTATAAATTCATTTAGTTATAATTAGTTATACTTCTAGTTTATGAAACAAACTTCTGGGACTTCTTCGAATTTACACAGTGACACTTACATCAACGCACAAGCAGTTAATAAACAGAACTATAGTGGGTGATCGGTTAACGAACATAATCCGTTCCAAGACTATGTTCGCTATCCGAATTGTTCGTTAACCGATCATCGATTCACAATAGACTTCTATGTGAAATCGATTAATTCGTTCTTTAGATCCTAAAAATTAAATTTTAAAAAATGTATAATTTCCAAGTAAGTTTTTAAAAAAATAATACATATATATAGTCTTGCATATTAATCAGTCCTTTTCATTTTTTGCTTATGGGGCGTTGAAGAACATGTCCAATGTCGATTGCTTTTCTCTCTTTTTCAGGATTTTCCGGTAGTAATTAATAGCATTGTTGTTGTAAAGATCCCCAACCCTACTGACATCAGCTTGGTTTGGGTGCCATTCTAAGACCATTGCTCTGACATCCTCCCACTTTTTCAAAAGATCTTTAATGGCAGATGTCAGCATTGGTCCTCTTTCGTCTTCCTCTTGTTCAGAAGGAGACACATTTCGCTGTGTTTCTTGGTGTTCTTCATTCAAAATTTCTTGGAGTTCTTCTGTCGTCAGTTCATCTTCATGTCCCATTATGTGAGCCCTTCTATGTCATCCTCGTTCACCTCCAATTCCAGATCTCTAGTAGTGGTCAAAATTTCATCCATAATTTCAGGGGTGTCTCCCTGATCACCTCCGAATATGTGTTCGTTGTCCAAACACAAAAAATATTTCTTGGAAGTGTTCGTTATCCGAACGCAAAAATCTTTCGTGAAAGTGTTCGTTAGCCGATTTGTTCATTAACCGATGACCCACTGTAGTTTATTGGGCTAAAAACTTTTATATAGAAATAAAAACAAGTAAATAAAAGGCACGATCACACGAGGAGTTGATATCTGTAAAATTTTCACGTCACACAGCTGAAAATTCGGTTTCTTTTTGTGGATAGTATAATACCGCTCCTATGCACACGTACATCCCTAAATAATGCGGGGTCCTGTCATCTGACATCGCCCCGGTAATCCATAATCGTGAGAAACCTCACGAGCCGAAACCACGGAGTGTAATTCGAGGATAAGAGAACGACCACTTCTCTCCGACGACAAGTGGAGAAGACAGTCCGTTGAAAACACCAAAAGAGAACGATTGTGTTTCTTCCTCCCTCACAAATAATACATTCTGAACTAATGAAATAATCAATAGTATGAATAACTGTTGTGTAATTTCTTTTTTCTATAATTAATAGCTGTGATGTAAATAAATCAATTATTTAATTTCTTTACTCTCATGCTACCATTAATTTTCTCAAACGTCACAATACCCCATTCTACGACTTTGAATCACAACCAGGGCCGTAGCCACCACCGTATCAATAAAACGAGGCCTCCAAGCTACAGGATCCCAACATGTGTAACATTTTAACACTTTGAACACCGTTCACTTAGAATAAATAGTCAAATCGTTTTCTAAGGTCTTCATTAACATACAAAAAACATAATATATTTAAATTCTTGCATTAACTTTTCTTTCGGGAGGGAAATGATAATCTTTGCAATCAGCTGAAAACGCAATTTCTGCTACAAAACTATTCGCCTTCTCCGCTAAAATACTCATCATAGAACCCGTGCTGCCATATATCTTGGAAGAGTATATTTCAAAGAATATTCCTGCTAAGTATTGTCAGAATATTCGTAAAATTGGTTATTCATGTTATATTATAAGTACCGTCGGTAGATAAAAGGTTAAATCTGTCGAGAGCTCAAACGTCCTCCTTTTGGTGTGGTATGGTAGTTAGGAGAAGGGGGGTGCCAGTTCACAGGTGTCGTCCACGTCACTTGACCATGGTTCAAAATTACCATAAAATCCGGCGTATAACACACCCTTTTAACTCAAAAAATTACATCGATGTTTGAGGGTGCGCGTTATACGCCGGGTATAAAAATTATAGCTTCAAAAATAAAAAACAGAGATGTGTATAAAAAAAAATTTAGACTTCTTCAAAGATTGGAATACTGTTTATTTACTAAAAGGGTTTGTTCTTCTAGAAATACTCTATTTTTTCAAAATCCTTGGATAATATCTTGAGCAAAGGGTTTTTAAAAATAACAGCTTTTAAGTCAACAGGTTCTTTCATAAAAAGGGGGGTTAGACGGCGAATAATAAAAAAATTAAAAGATGCAGCAAAGAAAATGCGCGTTATACACCGGTGGGGTTATACGCCAAATTTTACGGTGCGTGTTCCGTCCCCAAAAAGCCCGTGTAGCTGAACAGTGAGACTTTTTAAATTCACTCCCCATTTCAAAAAAAATACAGTAATTATTATTATTTTTATATAAAAAATGCTATACCCTTTAATTAAAAGATGTTATAATTAACTACTATAAACCACAAAAAAATTTTGAAAATTTGTCCAAATGATGTAGTGGGGAGACAAAGTTTATTTATTTTAAGTACCAGAAACGATAAAATATTTATTTTGATAAAAGGGATAAATTTTTATGGTTCACACATAAAAAAAAATTAATAGTAGCTATCTGAAGAGGATTTAAAAAAACCCCGCCCCTTCAAAACTTATTTTTATTCTGAAATAAAAAATACGGATTATACTGATAAAGGAATTAATTAGAAGCCAGCGCCTGCGTAGAAAAAAAAACAAAGAGTGTTTTTTCACAAATAAAAAAAGATATATGCGAGGGGGTTTTTTTTGCAGCGCACGCCAGAATTGTTTTGCAGTTTTTAAAAAATTTTTTTCCTGCTTATTTTTAAAATATCGTTAATTTTCATTCCACAATGTTTATAAAAATATACCTTGCTATAAATTAATCCATGTGTTATTCTGATGTATTTGCTATATTACAAAGTTTCATTAAAACCATTTTTGTTTTTTTTGCGTGAAAGAGGGCCCAAAAATCCTCCAAACTTTTGCGGTTTTTAGATGACGCCGGACCCATTTTAAAATGCGCACCTTTCGTTCGTCGAAAATAGGGAAAATTTAAAATAGAAAATATGGGGGCCATTTTTGGGTTTGTGCTAACAGAAAGGCTGCTTTAATAATAATTTAACATCAGTCGTAATGTTTTTATATTGATAAAAATATTTTGTTTTGTAAAAATTTGAAAACCGTTTAAAAAAACGCAAGGGTAACCCAATATCCCCCAAAACCCCCCCCCCCCACAAAAAAATGAACGGTGAAATTATTCTGTTGTTTCTTCACGTTTCGAAAGAGCTCAAGAATATTTCACTGCGAATTGCAGTGATCTGAAAAAGCCCTAAGATTTCTGGTTGTTTTCAAACCGTTAGCCCCAAAAAAGAATTTTCAAGGGAAAATTAAAATTTTATTTTCCCCCAAAGGGTTTTTCTTTTATTTTTAAAAAATAAAAAAAATTCAAATAAAAAAATTTAATAATAATGAAGAATCGCATCTTTTTTTTACAACCCAACTTTTTTTTTCAGAGGGCCCTTTTGGAAAAAAAATTATTTCCCTGAAATTACAAAAAAGGAAAAACTATTAATTTTTTAAAAAAAAAAAGTTTTTTTTCCCAAAACCCAAATCGAAAATTTTTTAAAAGAAAAATATTCAAAAATTTTCCAATTTAAGACCCTTTTTGTCTTTCCCCGTGACGGCGTTTCTTAAAAAAAGGAAATTTAAATGGGGTTTATTTCAAAGGGAAAAAAGTAAACGTTTTTTTTTTCGATAAACTATGATTTTAAAAAAAAAAAATAATTTTTTTTTTTGGTTTTTTGGGAAAAAAAGCTTGTGACGGAGTTTTTTAAAAAAAAATTTTTTTCAAAAACTTCCTTCCCCGGAATTTGGCATGTTTTTTTCAAAAAAATCCTTTTTTTTTAGCACCGCAAAAAAGTTAAAGTAAAAAATTTTTTTAAAAAAATTTTCTCGATTAAAAAGTTAATTTAACAAAATTTTTTTCCCTTTGGCTATTACTAAGTAAAAAAAAACTTAAAATTTTTAATTAAAAAACCAAACTTTTTTATTCGGAAACCTGAAAAAACATTTTTCCCCTTTTTTTATGAGTTTTACATTTTTCTTTTTTAGTTTTTAATTTTTTTTATCCTTTTAAATGTTTTAAAAAGGAAAACTAATTATTTATGAAATAATTTGAAATTTTAAAACACGATTATAAAAAAGAATGAGTTACAATGTCACAAATTTTAAAAAAGAGGGGATTTTTTCTACCGAAATGTGTCCGCGTCAAGTTTAGGTCTCAAAAGGGGAAATCAGCCTTTTAAAACCCTGATTTTAAAGGTATAAATTGATAATATTTATGATTTTTAGTGTCCTTAGATTAAAATAGCGTATATAAAATTGTTTTAAGGATATTATTATAATAAAAAATTATTTAAAAACATTATTTTGACAAAAAGTGATCATAGAATGACTTATTTTCAAAATATTCTCCTTTTAAGAAAATACTTCTAGCATAATAATAACTTTGCCGTGTATATAGCTCAGACATTTGTTAAGAGTTTTAAACTAAAAATTTTGAAATATATAACTTAGAAGCGGATTTATTCATATTTTAATGCAACAGAGGGGAGAAATTTTAAGAAAAACGCCGATTAATAAAATAAAATAAATAATTATTTCAAACGATAGTAATAGCCGAAAATAATTTATTTCAATTGGTTGTAACTCTGAAAATAATGTGAATTTTTGAAAATTCTAGTTCAGGCCCTCTGGAGAAGTCTTTACTTTATATAAGCACACACACACACAAAAATATTGTTATTATTACAGAAGCATTTTTCATAAAAGAAGAATGTTTTGAAAATCAGGTCATTCTAAGTTAATTTTTTGCCAAAATATTGCATTTAAATAATTTTTTATTCTAATAATATGCTGAAAACAATTTTGTACATGTATTCCAATCTAAGTGACACTAAATATCATGAAAATTATCTATTTATGCTCTTTAATTAACACACGTTTCCGAACGTAGTCGGATACCTTAAGCCTAGACTAGAGCATCAATTTGAATGCAATAAAGCACAACTGAAAGAGTAAAAAATTCTGGAATACAGTTGCATTTTCTCTGAGAATTTTTAAAATTATTTATTATATATATATTATTTACATATTTGTATACTTCAATGATTCATTGTGGACTTTCAGATATTTAAAAAAAATATTTAGTAATTTTTCTGAAATCGTAGGGTGCAAGTGGGATTGAAAATCTAGTTTAATACTTGATAACCTCGAATGCTAAATGTTACTGAAAGAATGCGTTTCGTTAGGCAACCATGATGATTGTTAAACCCAGGCATTTTAGTTTATCCGAAAATGAGGTACTAAATAAGGGGCTTACAAAGATAAAATAATTTAATAATCCATGCTTGTAATTTCACTAAAGCTTTGAATAAAAATTATTGTTATTTAAGTGTCAACTTAGATTAATAATGTTCAACATTCTCCTTTGTTAACTCTCAAAAAACCAATCTAAGAATTTATCCAGACATGGTTGTAATAAATGAGCGGTCCCCTTCATTAATGTACAAGGAGTCGAAAGAAAATTTACCATGGTCAATGCAAACTCAATTTATTAACAATTTTCAACAACGTCATAAATATCAATAACCCAAGTTTAGAAATGCACCAATAGCTAAATATGGCAGCAATAGAGCGAGGTAAACGAGATAATTGGAAATATGAATTACAAATCGGATCACTTACTCTTTGCACGTCCTGGCGATACACCTTCTAATATTTGAAGATAATTTCTAAGTTAATCTAATTCAAACACTCCCTAATCCAATTTAACAACTATTTGACCAAATCGTCAATCTTAATATTAATCAAATAATCTACGAAGCGCTCTCGTCTAGCTTTACGTTAATCACTACTTGCTATCCTGTTAGCTTCTAACCTCTCTCTCTCTCTTCGAACTTGAGAGTTAATCTTTAAATACAAGCTTTAATTTGAATAAATTGCGTCTTCTTTCGGAGGAAAGTTTTCAATAGAATTTCCATTATTCCCCAAGAAGATTATTAGTAGGAAGAATGCGAATAGACCCGTTACATGCTGGTGAAATAAACTTATAGTAAATTAGCAAAATATGATAAAATCTTTAAAAATTATTAGTGCCTCTTTTCATGTTGATGTGTACAGAGTTCCTGGAAATCTGCAAATGGAGTTAAAGTGTGACAATGAAATGAAACAGATTTTTGCGTCCGCATTAAAAATTAATTTTACAATATTTATATTATATCTAAGAGATATTCTAACTTAAAACATTTTTTTTGCACAATGACTGAACTGGGAAAAGGAATTGGGTAGTATTGTAGTATAGTAATACATTTTTATTTGTTTTGAACTTACACTAAATTATTTTAAAGGAATGTTTTTCTAAAACGCGTCCTGCACTAACGTTATGCGTGATCAAAGTGGATCCTGAAATCAATTGGGTTGGCCAGGACGGACTTAAAACATGTTAAAATTGCATTAGAAAATTAGCCTGTAGCTTTGAAATTTCGGGAATAAACGAAAGAAGAAAAAAACAGGAACAATTCTGGATTTACTCCAAGAATTTTGAAAAATTAGGTCATAAATTTTTTAAAAAATGGTCAACACATGTGCGTGTGACCAAGTGGATCAGTT
Organism: Trichonephila inaurata madagascariensis; assembly: GCA_019973955.1. Lineage (NCBI taxonomy): Eukaryota > Metazoa > Arthropoda > Arachnida > Araneae > Nephilidae > Trichonephila > Trichonephila inaurata. Next base: position 208,562 of record BMAV01017309.1, on the reverse strand, counting down.
TTAGCTTGATTAATATCCGTGTAAAATGTAGGTTATCGATTTTTCATCTCGTTTCTCTGCTGATGTAACTATAACAATGCTCTAAGCTCACAAAACACAGAACTTCTATTTTTGATTTGATACAACGCTTCAAAGAAAATTAGAAAACGTTCAGAAACTAAAACCATTTCCACATATGTTACAGCATTGTCACATAATATTGAAATTTCTTTATATATACATAAAACAGTTTTTCGAGATGCTCTAAGAAATTTATTTATACATAAGGTATAATTAATAAAAGCAACTATACATCTTTACAACAGAATGGAGCAAAACCACTGTTTGAACAAATTTACATTTATGATTTATGCTCTGCATGAACATGAAAAAATAGTTAAACCTGACGAGGTGTTGCAAATTTTACAGCCAATTATGAATACAAATCCATATGCAGAAAATATATTTCAACTAAATTGAAGGACAAATTAAAATGCGGAGATGATGACAAAATATATTGAAAAAAATTCAACTACATAATGATGTACATTACAGTTTTACAATTTAAGCAATGATTGTATAATTTGTACAATTATACAACTATTCATATTTAAAACATGATAGTAATAAAATTTAATATTTCATATCATAAAGGAATATATTGCATATCAAATTATTTCCTATCATATTTATTATCTCGAGAAACATTTGTTTCTACATTTAGAAACGTCACGTGTTTCGAAAAAATAATACACACGTGACAAAAATAAGACTCCAATGAATAATTGGAAACTATTTTGAGATGTTTTTACTGTCGATTTTTCGAAATGAACAATGAGTTTTTAAAATTACATATTTTTAACGTAATATTTTTTCTATTTCAAACTGCTGTGATACCTACTTTAGTTTTTTTTTCAGTTAAAAAAAAAAAAGATCAAATATTTAGAATTGATTTTTATAGATTTATTGGAACATTTCAAGCTCTTTTTATAAAAATAATAGTATCTTTTTTTTCCTTTTTTTGTAATTAATTTAAGAAAAGAAAACCAATACTCTTAAAGAAAGATTTGTTAAAAAATACAAGATTTGAGATTAGCTAATTTTTCAAAAACGAAAGTGCTATGACAGTTCGAAAAGAAACAAGTTCAAGCTCACACATAAACAGGCGAAAGTTGAATTGAGAATTAAATTTTTGCTGCCGAATCCTTTCTTTTTTTCTCTCATCATGCCACACACAGTCACAATGACTTTTTTTATTTTATAAACAAAGAAAAGTAATATGGAATTCCGAACCCTTTTACGATTCGTCAATTTTATGTTTTTTTATCCCGGTCTCCTGATCCGTAAATAGCAGTTTTCCTCGGTGTTTCACCGTATTTAAATATGAGCTTCCTGATACCTAAATTAATTTCTTTCATTTAAATTAAAGTATTCTGGTAAAATCCAGCGTATAATGTACACTTTTAATGCAAAAATAAGATCAAAATTTACTGGTGCGTGTTAATCCGAGTATAAAAATGATGGCAATAATTTAATGTTCCTCGGGTGGCCCGGTATTGTTTGATCCATGGACCGGTACCCGTCCGCGGCCCGGGGGTTGGGGACCACTGCTTTAAATCACACAGCCACTGACATAGCTAGTTCTGAGTGGGCCTTCTTCAAAATTCCTTCGGGGCCCTTTTTTTAGACATGAATAACCTGTCAGAGGGACTGTAGATACGTGTTGGGGGCTCTGTAGCTTGGGCCCCCGTATCATTGATACGGCCGATACGGCGGTAGCTACGTCCCTGATCTCAGCTATGTGTTGGGAGTCAGAGTGGGGTGTTCAAAATTTTGGGGGTCCACGATGTCAGGCTGATACATAAAGAGGGGCCGTGACGCAGGGGCTAATTACGCATTATTTTTCATAACAAACGTGGCGTCAGATTCTTTTGAAGAACGACGTTACTAAACAATTAATCAATTCATAACAAAACAACAGCACGTGATTTAACTTCCGCATCTTGTTACGTCACCCGACTTTTTGTGAATAATTATTGGATATAAACGTCGTTACAATTAATTTTATCAAATATGACTCGTATTGTTTCAAAAAAATTCCCTATCCAGCATTTTTCTCATTTGCTTAGTTTATTGAATATTTTATTCTTCATTACTAATCTTTTTCTGGCCAGTATTATTTGAGTATTCTAATGATTTGATGAAAATGCGAAGTGTAATCTCATTTACATCAAACCTCACCGAAACAATTTTTCAAACAAAAATTAGATGACCATTATTGAACAAACAACGAATCAATAAATCAAAGCAATGAATAACTGAAAAAAACAACAACAAATACCAAGGCTGCTATTTTAGCATGAAAATTTTATGCTAAATATTTCACAAGGAGGTGTTTTTTCACAAAGCCTTCAAATAGTAAAATTCCTAAAACAGTTTTAAATTATGACTTTATTTTATTTTAAAAATCTGAAACAATCTTCAAGATATTTGTTATAACAATCCTCTATGCAATTTATATTTGTTTTGTTTTTTTAGATGTTAGTTTGAAATCACGAACAATGTATCAAAACTGCTATATTTAAAACAAAACAAGGGGTCAAGCGTTTTTGCAGTTTTATTTTTTAATAAAATTTCTACAGAGAAGAATATCCTAATAAAGAAGAATAAACTAAATTTTAATATTTCATAGCGTCATTATCATAAAAAAACGTTAACGATTTATCAAAATATCGAGTAGACGCAATATTTTAAAAAATAGGTATATAAAAACATTCAACCATATGTGTACTATTACTGAAATGATAAGCGCTCATCAATGATTTTGCCTACTTAATCTTACGCCAACGAGCTACTGTAGATTCTTTTTTATTTATTGCGAAAATAAACGAAAAGAGATAGATCCCAAACAATAATAACAATCTTAAATGTCTGCTTTTGCCAGCTGTGTCATAATATTACATTTTCACGAATAATATGAAGAGAACACATGGTGAATTATTTAAATCAAGATTGGGTAGTGTGACGTTTGAGATAAATAACAGTAGCGTGATATTGATTAATTTAAATATTTAGTTCATTTACGTCACAGCTATTATTTACAGATTATACATTGAAGTTATTAAACTTATTAAAAGATTATTAGAGTTCAAAACAATGGTTTGTGAGAGGAGAGTTCCCTTTCGTACGTCCGCTCCCTTTGAAAATTCAAAGCATCTCCCCTTCTCTCTGCTTCGAGGATCAGGGGCCGGTGCCTCTTTTTAGCATCGCGTTTTTAGCATTTTTAGCACCTCGTTCGTTACATCCTGCTAGTGACGGGAAAAGGGTCCCTCGTGATGTCAAAGGTCGACGGGCGATCCAAGATGGTACTACGCAATAATTCAAGGTTTCACAGGTGTCTTTGCACATATGGTGATTATTTCCACAAAGAAATCGATTCACTGCTGGGAGGTGGGAAAAGTTACAGTAGTTTTTCCCAGGGTACGGGCTACTTCTAATTTTTTCAAGGTGTTGCGGTCCACCCAGTGGCGTAAATGTAGTGAGCTAAAAAAAAGGTCCACACTATTTGTTGTTGTTATTAATGTCTGACGTTGTCAGATCGAGGTCCACGAAATTCATCGCGGCAAAGGACTAGATGTACGCCTGTCGTTAGTACAATTTGGCTCGGTTCCGCCTCAATTTTGAGGGAGAACTTCTTTAAGGGTATCAGTGGCCTCCCACAACCATTCGAGAGGACTTGCGGCTCGACGGCTATTTAGAATACTCCAATGCCGCAAAGGCGCAAAACATTTACAAATATCCATGCCTTCTCCGGGATTCGAACCTAGACCCTACAGCACAGCAGTCAGTGTCACTAAACACTATACTGGACGGGCGATCCACAATATTTATTATAACTAAAAAAAAATACAGATTATGTGCTAACCTACATAACTCCAATAAAAAAATAAATAAATAAAAGCACTTGCTATTCTCAAACCACGTTTAAAGAAAATCACAAGAATGCAAGATGCAAACATAAAACAAAGTCACATGTATAATACAGTAGAACGTCGTTTTTCCGAACATTTATTATCCGGAGCGTCAAATATCCGGACCAGTTTTTTTTTTCTAACTACATGTATTGTATATGAATACGTTTTCTAACAGTGTAATGCTCAGCAGTTGTTTCGCATGAGGCCAAAAGTGACGGGAAAACCCAAGGTCAGGGATATTTGGGGAATTTCAGTTGTGCGATTTGGTAAACATCTGCGCTGAATATGAGGTCTGTTTGTTTTCAAACTTGACTCAGAAGATGGCTCGAAGAAAAGGAAAACCATGAGGGAAACAAACGATGTTGTTCTTGATCGTGCACTCTACTTGTGATTTTCACAAAGAAGGAGCAAATGGAACCCGATATCGGGCCCTCTGATGTACGAAAAAGCTCTGGTACATAACGAGAAATTAGGAGGTTCGGCTGATTTCAAAGCTAGCACATGGTTGGTTAAAGATCTTTAAATCACGCCACCTTGATACAGGAACAGCAGATTGAAGGCAAATCATTCTCTCGCGATAAGAATTCTGCTATGGGTGGTACAAACAACAATCAGAGACCTGTCCTACTCAACTACTGCTGCTCAAGAGAATCAGAGACCTTGCAGCGAAAAAACGAGGGTGAAAAATTAGTGATAAGTAAAAAATAAGTGACAGCGAAAAATAAGTGATTATTTTTCCACAATGAAGGTAAAATTGTGACATTTTGCATTTATTTTGCTTTTTCTTCAAGCACGTTTCCCGCAAGTGATGATTTTCAATATTCGTATAGCGTTAGCTTTCATATACTGAAAGGATCGCATTCGGTTATCCGAACAGTGTCCGGTCCCAATTGATTCGGATAAATGACGTTCTACTGTAATATCAATTTATCCATTTAGTATCAAACAATTCCTGTCCTCCTCAATCCTGAATATGTTGTTATATAATTACTAACTGCTAATCTTGCACAAGATTCGAAGTGGTCGTTTGTGAGACAGGAACGACATGTTGTCTTAATTATATTCATCGATTAAAATACAGATTCACTTAGGTAGGTAAAACCAAAGAACGATAATAATGAAATGCAACTTTTTTAAATTGGGATACTTTTCTTCGTCCATTAGATTCCATAAGTTATTCTTAGCTTTTAAACTACATGCTTTTAAAAATTATATCATTTTAAAGGCAGAAAACTTGTTTTCCTCAAGAGATAAGGAGGATATATGATTCGTATTTTCAGTTATTTCTTCCATATCAACATTGCCAAGTGGGTAACACAGGAATGTAACAATCGGTTCTTTAAAATGTACTTACACTTGCCTCCGAAAGTCTGCGTACAGGCGATCGTCTTTCATATTTATGTAAAGATCGCTAATTAAATAAAGTATTTCTGAATCAATACTATTTTTTATTGATTCCTCTAACGTCGTAAAATCAAATAATATAAACAACAATCGCCTTATTATTACATAAAATAATACAAATATTTATAACTTGAGAACAACACAAATCGTGTACGTCAAAAGTCTGCGTACACTGAAAAAAACCTTTAAAATAATGGAATGTAACTAAAAGTTTATACTTTTTAAGCCATTTCGCTCTTTCTATAACTCTCTCAACATATTTGGCAGGGATTTAACTAGCTTAGTTGTTTCACCTGAGGATATTTTGTTCCATTCTTCTACTATGACAGATTTGAGAAATTCCTTGGATGTTATTTCGTTCTCCCTGATTATATTCACTCGAGTAAATCCCACAAATGCTGTATTGTGCTTAGGTCTGGAGACTAGGTTGGCTTACGGAATTGGTTTGGGACATGTCAGAACAGCCAAGGCTTCATAATGAGAGTCATTTGCTTAGGACCTTCGTGCCGCTGAAAGTAAAAACCATCACTCGCCGCAAGTTTCTCGGCATATGCCCTGATGTTTTACTTCAATAAGTTCAAACAATCAATTTTGTACATTGTTGATTCAATAATTCCAGATTACCATCGGAAAGACTTCCAATGCACCCCCAAACATTATGCCTCCTCCTCCATGTTTGATAGTCGAAAAAGGATTTTCTTTTTTAAGATCTATCCAGGAATTTTTGTGCTTTTTGATGATAAATTACAAAAATTACTTTCAATTGAATATATTACATTTTTCTAAAAAAAATATGTGTCCTATTTAGTTGTTTTTTGGCAAAGGTCATTCATTCTCTTAGCTCTGTTCATTCGAAAGACGAATGGCTTCTTGAGTGCAACTCAGGCATGATAGGGCATCCTTTTTCAATTTTCTTCGAATTATAATTAAAGTCACACTTTTTTGCAATATATCAGTAACACTTTTAGCTATTTGTGAAGCCTATAGTCTTGGATTTATTTTTATAGAGCGTATTATAAAGCAAATTTCTCGAGGTAACACTGCAGACGGGCGGCCAGATCTTGGCTTGGACGTTAAAATTTTAGTTGATTTGTAGTTTATGAACACTTTTTCAATCAACAGATGTCTCCTATTAACATTTCAGCAATTCCTTTAAAAATTTCCTCCTTTTCTGAAGATCTATGATGATTTTTCTTTCAATGATATATCGATCTCTATTCTGTTGCCTGCCATGGAACCACAAAAGCTTTCAAATCTCAAATCCTAAATAAAATCGTAAAAGAAGCTTATAATTACTTACAAACCTGATTTAGTGCAATTATTTTACAATTAAAGGTCTTTAAAAGTTCTAATTTGTAAGTGTACGCAGACTTTTGGCGCGGATGGTTGGTGATTATTTGGTAGTCATGTGACGGGCTCACGCGTCTTTTCTGTAACATAACCTCTGGGTTCTTTGACGGCCAAGATTAATGGCAAATCTTTTCCAACCCAAATCCAAGAAGTGAAATGCAATTGTAAATGCAAAGAAGATAGCCTTTAAAAGAACAGAAGTTTTAGTAAGCGGGATGGCAATTTAGAAAAAGTTCTGTTTGGAAAAGATAGAAGTGTAATTTGACGGCCTACCAAAGATTAACGGATTCCTAGCCATTACTACAAGATGCATACTATTGCACGCGTGCCTAACAGTCTCTCTGAAAGTGATTGAATCGTAGCTTGATTCAAGGTGGGACAAATTATTTGATATTAGAACTCGTAATATTATCAGAATTGAAAGTAGGCGGATAATATAATTATTCAGATAAGTGATCCAAGTTACGCGATCAGGTTTAGCTACAGCTACGTGTTTGGTTTATTCTCACTTAATATAAGTTTATCCAATATATTAGAAAGTTAAGTTAAACTCTTAATAAAGTCATATTAAGAATTCTAAAATGTCGATTCATTTCGAGAATCCCACACCTCTAATTCACGCTGACAATCAAAGATATGGTCACCATAGAACGACCATATCACAGTCATTTTCGTTTTTTCTTGTTAAGGAGAATTTTGTAGCTGCTGTATGAATAAGGACATTTTAAAGAATTGCTGACTAGTATTTTGATCTTCTAAAGCGAGATTTTAATATTAATAATAGCATAAACACGTAGGATGATTGCCTGTACGCAGACTTTCGGAGTCAAGTGTATATTTCAAATTCCGAATGAAATTGTATTATTTCATCACAATATTTCTCCTTGTTTCTCTTCGTACGTGTGTCTTAAGTCTTAGTAAAGCTGGTCACTCTAAAACGTCTTACTAGTCCACCGGTCGATCGCGATCGACTTAATGCTTACCCCCGATTTAAATAATCGATAGACCCAATTAAAAGTAAACGGTGGCCTTCAGAAATTTCAACAAAACTTCAGAACTGTGAAATCACATTTAGCCTTGAAGGCTTTCAGAAATTTCTGGCTGAATACCAGAAAACCCTCAAACCATCAAGGTTTTTTCTAAATTTTACGTCTAATTAATGTAACAATAATGAATAGAATCGATTTGTCATTAATTCAGATATAAATTTATGAACATTATAGTTTTTTTTCTTTTTTTTTTTTAAAAAAAAAAGACTATGCTATTGTGTGTATAAAAAATTTATTTTCCATCAAAAATAAAAAATGTTTCCTAACAAGTTATATTGCGAAAGTCCTTTGAAAAATTATTCAAAAGAGCAGCAATTATCACACTAAAATATTTTTCATTTTAAAAATATTTTTCATTGCGAATAAATAGCTTGGTTGTTTTTTTTTTCTCTTCTTTTTGAATTATCAAAGATAAGCTATTTTTGTCATTTCCTGTTAACGTCTCCAGGTTCCTGCCAAATACGATTACACTTATCTAATACTTCTATATAAGTATTTTGATTGTTGCCATTTAGTTTTAGATTTGAACGGAAAAATTTTTAATCTAATTTCTAATTAATTAAAATATATTTTTATTACGGCCATTCACAATATTGCTTCATTCTGATTAATTTTTACAGTGTTTTATGTTGCATAAAATAGAATTTCAATGACTAAAGAAAGATATATATAAAAAAAACTGCACAATATAAAAAATAAAATACCACGGGTGAAAGCATGGACTACAATGCATTTGTGTTTGATAATTCGAATTTCATAATTAAATTCATTTTATTCAAATTCCATGACTGTATTATATCATTACTGAATATTCATTACTAAAGTAAGTAAGATATTCTATGACAGGATTATATCATTACTGAATATTCATTACTAAAGTACGTAAGATATTAACGGTAAATTTTATTTCTGAACAGCCGAAAAAAATATATCGTTATTCACCTTCCATTATTAAACCTCCAGTTTAGTATTGAAGCTTCATTGTTATTACAAGTGTGCCTAGATAATAATAACAAAAAAAAATTACAAAAAACAATTTAGAGATTAACAATTTTTTTTCAAAAAGAGACCTAAAAATATATATCAAAATAAAATTTTATTTATAGCAGCTCAGTATTAAATTATTATTTTTTCTGCATATTGCAATGTAGCTGCGGTAGCTCAGTGGTCATAATCACGGTTTCGAACCGTAATTAATTTTTTTCTGGTTTCCATTCCGGTTCAACTAAGGGGAAAAAATATATCGGTTCAGTTCTGAATGTGAATAATTTTACTTTATGTATATTCTTATCTCAAACCATCTATACTTCTAGTTCATTTAATTGAATTAAATCTGCCTTTACGAGAAACAGTAAAGTACTAGTCAGGGCCGTTTTTAACCTCCCTGGCGCCCTAGGCACTTCAAATTGTTACGCCCCTACCCCCACTATTTCCAGAGCATTCCCTTCCCCTCCTTCAGCTCTTACTTCGAAAGTTTTGGTTCGGGAGGGATTTTCCCTTAACTTTCTTATTCTTTTCCCTTTCTTTGTTTTGCTGTTTGGAGAGTTTTTCCATTATCCACCTCTTATGGATCCAACGTGTCCAGTACTGGCAACTTAAAGAAAAGGATAGTGGCATGGTTTTAGCCTCTCTTGTAGATTTTTTACTTTACGACATCACAAACCCCTTTTGTAAATTAGTACCATTAATTAATGAAATCCTTTGCAATTACTGTACAGAGTGTATGAACTGTTTTTAACTCGATAATTATCATCTTTTTCATCGCTTATTGCTTTACTATCTCTTATTTATTCTTTGTTGAGTCACTGTCATTGTACTTGTACAACAAAGGTTTTCTTCGAGCTTCGATCATTGCAAAACCATTTATAACATCATTGTAATTAATTTCTATGGCAGTATCATTTTGAGTGCTGTACAACGTCAAACTGCTAGGCTTTTCATTTTTCCATGGATCTCATTTCAGTCTTTACTCTCTTAAATGCAGAAATGCTTCCCTCATGACTCGCTAGATGGTGGGACGCTCGCAGTATAATTTTAATTTTTTTTCTTTTTTTCACACCACAGTTTTTTGCGCCCTAGGCACGTGCCTAGTGCGCTTAAGCGGAAAACCGGCCCTGGTACTAGTGGACATCAAAACAGAAAATCAAGAAGTAATGTACATGTAATAATGATAATTATATGGTTGACGTTAAATTAGAAAATATCGATTAGTTGGTTACACTAACAAAATGGCTGAAGATATATCGAATCGAAATTAATCGATATTTATTTTTCGGTTCAGTTCCGGTTTGAAGCCTTGGTCATGGTCACATGTTTGTGGCTGGCATGTCACGAGTTCGAGTCCTAGTGCCCTGAAAACCCACCGTGTAGAGGGTCTGATGCTCGTTAAATCTTTCTTGGCTAAAAGTTCACTTGGTGTTCACTCGTTTGCTTGGTGTGGTAGTTTGGAGAGGACGTTATTATCTTCGTCACTCGATCGAGGCTCAAAATTACGTGGACCATTGCCAATAACCCATGTGTTGTTTATTGGGCAAAGTCAATAAACACTCACCCAATACACTCTGCAGTAAATTGAACTGTTTTCCTAAATACAGACGAACCTCATTAATAAGGACAAACTGAGGCTTTAGATCGCGGCGTCCCCGGATTAAAAAAATAACCTATAAAATAATTTTGAAAAGACTCCAAACGGTAAAAATAGCATGTATTTTGAAATAAAACAAAGAAAAATGGTAAATAATTGCGCAAGAAAGAATTTAAAATAATACATAATTTATATGACATACATTAGGTAAAAAAATACTTAAAATATGATAGTTCTGTGTTTATTAATTATGATTTTTAAGTGGTTGCCTGGATTAATGTATCCGACTACGTTCGGAACCGGATTTTAAAAAAGCGCGTAAATGGATAATTTTCATGATACTTAGTGTCACTTAGATAAGAATACATGTATAAAACTGTTTTAAGAACATTTTGACAAAAAAAAAATTATTTAAATACAATATTTCGCAAAAAATTAACTTAGAATAACCTTTTTTCAAAATGTTCTCCTTTTGTGGAAAATGCTTCTATTATAATAATATTTTGCCTGTATATAGCTCAGACCTCTCTACAGAGGCTCAACTAGAATTTTTGAAAATTCACATTATTTTCAGAGTTACAACCAATTGAAATAATTATTGGCGTTTTCTTTCTTAAAATTTCTCCCCTCTGTTGTCGTAAAACATGGATAATCCCACTTCTAAGTCATATATTTCAAAAATTCTAGTTGAACCTCTGTACAGAGGTCTGAGCTATATATAGGCAAAATATTATTATAATACATGCATTTTTCACAAAAGGAGAACATTTGGGAAAAAAATTATTCTAAGTTAATTTTTTGCCGAAATATTGTATTTAAATAAAAAATTTTTGTCAAAATGTCCTTAAAACAATTTTATATACATTTTCTAATCTAAGTGACACTAAATATCATAAATATTACCCATTTATACGCTTTTGCAAAATCACAGTTCCGAACGTAGTCGGATACCTTAAACGATTTTGAGTTTAATGAACCAGATTAATGTGATTTATTGTATTCTCGATTTCTAAGATTGGCTAACAGGAAACTGAATAAGAGTTCCTTAACTGTAACATACCATATGATTCTAGAAACATCTTTGGTAATTCCCAAAACTGGTATTTAAAAAAAAAAACCTAAAAACTAACTTAAAAAATTTCAAAAAAATATATTATAAGCTGCTTCTGAAATTACCAAAAATTATCTATGAAATGAGAAATAGAATATAATGGGGAACAAAAATGTTCTAAAATCCTATTCCTGAGTCGAAATATCGTGATCAGAATAGAGCCCATAAGCGATATAGAAATTAAAAATATCTGGAATTGGTTATTATACAATTTAAGAAATTAAAATCCAGAAAATAAAACCCATATAAAATTTAGGTTAATAAAATTTATTAAAATTTAAATAAATTAAAATTGCATCTAACTTTGTCACGCCATATTTTAACTAGGTATGCAAGTTGAATTATTTGTGTTTCATTACCATACATTAAATGGAAGACTACTCACGAATGAAAGCAAATTTTGAAAGATTTGCGACATGAATGGCTTTGCAGAACAAGAATTGTGCAAATGGCTAGAAATTCGAATATATTTCGAATGAGTTCAGGAGAAAAGCTACCGTGAAAAATCGATAATAACGTTCAATACATCTTGACTACGTCGAAGAATTTCATTTAAAGCCAACCGAGTAATTTTTCTTCGAAAAGATGCAGTTGTAAAGGCGAAGTATTTTTATCTGTATATAATACAAATATTAATACATATTACACAATACAATAATACTTTTTTTGCTGATGTTTTTTCACGTATATCGATATGGTAAAACATGTTAGAAGAGAAGTATCGATTTAAAATAAATACTTTTGTTTAATTATTCCAAAAATTTATTTTTGTACTACAGTTGCCTTTAAAATGTGAAACACATTATATAATGCAGAAATTAAAGATCTTAAGGTTCATTGTTGCGATAAGTATTTCAAAAACTAAATACTATTCAATGGAGCATAAAATGACATTAGTTAGATTGTTTTTACTCTTGAGTATTTATCTCGAGCAACAAACGAGTTATGTTGAAACATTATTTTTTATTAATCTTAAGCATTTACATAAAAAATATTTGTGAAAAATCTTGGAATTAAATATGATTTTATAAATTTATATACAAGAGTCTTATGTTAAAAATTATGTCCTTTTTTTCCGTGTCAAAAAAAAATTGAACATACAAAATAATGAACTTAATACACAAAATGTGTATTTGTTACTTCTTATCACGAATTTTAAATTAAAAATGATATTGGGGAGCAGTGGCAACACAAGGGGGTCCTGGGGTCCCAAAGCATTCGATTTTATTTTTATTGATTATAATTCTAAGTATATAATACGTAAAATTTAATAAGTACTTGCTATTAATGATTAATTTTATTGATTAATGCTAATTAGTTATTCAATAATTAGTTTTTTACTGTGTTTTGTTCCCGAAAATCGATAAAATCAAAAGGAGCAATAAAAAAGAATGGTGAAGTTTCGACCCCGGACCCCCTGAAAAATTTTTGTGTGCGCTACTGTTGGGGAGTACAAAAAAATTCAAGATTTATTTATAAAACTTTTGAGTGAAAATCACAATAGGTTTTTAAATAAATATTTATGGCTAGCGTTGTCAGAAAGTTCCCGATGTAATAAATTCATTCGTATCATATTAATCGTTCCGTATCACATAACGAATTCTGTCACGCAATAGCATATCAATTCGTATAGTTCTTGATTATGCCCTCTGAGTTTCTCGTTTGCTTTTGGCATTGCAAGTTTTTAATAATTAAAAATACTACAATGACTTATTATGCATCTCATATTCGAGGTTTAAATTAATAAGCATATGCTTTTTTTAAAAGAATAAAATGTTAAAAAAAAAAATCGGCTGTCATAATTCGAAAAAAACAAAACAAAAAACTGTACACGCGCGTGGCGGAAACAACATTAATGGGTTAGTCTACTTTTTATTACCAACTTATTCTATACAAGTACCATAAATCCAGGGAAACGTTTTTCATCACTACGAATGATTCATTTTATAAACATGTGAATAAATTCGACGACTCCCAAGTAGCAGAGGCAAGTAAACAGTGATGAAATTGCGAGGGCAACGTTTCTATTTGTATTCATGGCTCAGCGTTGGCATTTTAGTTGCCGCAATAAAAATGAGATGATTTAATTGTGAAATGAACTTGCAAATTTTCATGATGGAACATACAGACAAAAATATTTATTTAGGAGCATTTTTATTTTTTGATGAATTTTAGTTTTTCCGCAGTTTTTAAAAAGTATGTTAAAATTTAAATTCCATGTGAATTGTAGGTAGACATATCCAAAAAATGAAAGATACATATTTTTTTTATTAAAGTTACCAAAAACCAAATCATTTTAAGATAGTAATTTAATTGTGAATTGCATTTTACCCTATTTCCCAATGCAATTACCCAATGTTTTGGTGATGCAATTAAAAAAAATTTCGCATATTCTTGAATGCATATTTGAAAGAATTTAATATTAAGAAAATTTCGATTATTTTTTCATAATGAGTAATAAATATTACTTAAGGGCTGTAGATAAATTCCTACAATGGTTTTTAAATTCCTAACTGCCTATTTAGTCCATAATTCTATAGTGATTTTTTTAAGGGGTTTGGGGGCAATTTCTTATATTTTTAAAGTGGTATTTGTATCCCAGTGGCTGAGTGGTAACGTTTCACGTTTCCACGCCACAGGTCCGGGTCCAAATCCGACCTGGGCAACGTCGACTCACTTTTAATCCCTTCAGTAGGTCGATAAATGAGTACCAAGTTTACTAGGGAGCTAAATACTGGGAGTTTTCGTAGCAGATTGACCACCTGACAGGAACATCTGCTCATGCCCAAGATCACGTAAACAGAGATGGTCACAGTAGGCCTTGGCCCTCATGGGCTGTTGCGCCAATGAGTTTTTATAAAGTGATATTTGGAAATTATTATTACTCACATAAGTAATTCTTGATCTTTAAAATTAATTATAATTCATTTTTTTTTTCTGATTGGCCATTGGATTTCCAAATTCTTCACGGACATACGATGGCGTTTATCCTGTGAAAAGAATCGATTGTTAAATCTAGAATAATTCAATAATTCATAAATTTTAATATTATTTCAAAGACCATTGTTTGAAGCCTTTTGCCACTCTTTCAAATTCCTCAAGGTATTTAATTGTTCAGATTCAGTAAATTTAGCTTTTTTTCTCCTGGAACTCTATTTATAACTAATTGCAAAATAATAGTTATTGTTATCAAATCATGTCAAATACATTGTGAATAATATCAGCTTTAGAAAATCAAGGTTTTTAATTTTATTGAACATTCACTTCTATCAAACGACCTTTATTAATGAATTGATCACTCAAAATTAATGTTATAATACATTTTGCATAATAGCTTAATTGTATTATAATGTTATTTTATTACTATTATATAAAATATAAAAATGAGAATAATAGTGTAATATATTTATTAATGATATTTAGACTTGAAAAAAGAATGAACGGGAAACTGAAATATAAAATAATTAAATAATAGCTTTCTTTCATTCTCTTTGTGTGAAATTTTCTTCCGTTAATTTGATTCAAATAAATGAAAAAATTGAATCTAAAAAACAAATATACGGTAACGGTAACGGTTATACATTTACGTGGAACCTTGGGAATGCTTTTTAAACCCACTAATAAAAATTCGGGAAAAATTTGTTGAAGTTACATATAAAAATAAAAAAGTCATATTAAATGCGCCAAAACGCGGGTGGGGGGTGGGGGAACCACTCTCCCAGTTGATTTAGTTTCTGTTTCGCTTTCTGGAAAAAAAAGAAAATGACGTCACATCCCATGGGCAAACCCTTTTCAACCGTCTGCCGCATTTACAACGAGGAGAAAGGATATTTTTTTTAAAACAAGGTTAAGAGAAAAATTTTTTAAGTCCGTTACACGTTACCTCTAAGATAACTGGGGCTTTTTGAAAGTTTTTTAAAAACCACTTGGGAAAAAAAGGAAAAGGGGAGGGGTTTTAAATAAGATCATGGGGGTGAATTGCCCACAAAGCGATCAAAAAACCATGGCCGGGGGGGGGGAAATGAAATGAAGTCTTGCAAAAAAAACAACTAGGAACAATAAAACTCATATCTTTTTAACCCACAAGACATTCTCATCCTTTTGGCTGGGTGTTGATACGAAGGGGTTAGAACTGCCTGGGAGAAGAGCTGTAAATTATGGCCGGGATTTTGTAGATTTTTAAAACAAATATATGTACATTAATACATATCATATAAAAATCTCTTACATTCTTATTAACTTCTTAAGAATTTAGTCTTTCAGAAAATTGTTTTTCTTTCAAAATATAATCCCTTGTTTGCAATGAACAAATAAGGTTGTAGTATAAAAATAAATAATAAAAAAGGTTTATAAGATATGAAAAATGAAATTTAACACATCAGAAAATAATTCAATCTGTGGTATTAAATTATTTCTCTTTTGAAAAATTATTCTTTTAGCAGAGAGGAAACCGAATTTCTCAACTTGTCTCAGATTCAAACCGAGGGGGAAAAAACTTAATAACATGTAACTGAAAACGCGATTCAAAAATATTATTTATTTTTTTTTTCTTTTCCAGTTTTGGGGTCCCAAAACTACCATTTCAAAAAAGAATTCAAAAAAATTTTTTATTTTACTGCCGACTTTTTCCTTTTTCATGTTTCAAAAAAAAACCCTTTTTAAATGTTCGCCTTTTTAAAAGAACACTGATAAGTCTTCAGTAAATGTTGACAATGCTCACAACCGTTAATCGTTTGTTTACCTGAAAAAAAAAGCCCAAAGGGCAAATTTGTCACACCTTTTTGGGACTTTTTTTCTGTGATAAATTTTTAAAAAAATTTCACTTACACGTGCCTTTTTATCATTAAGAAAATAACACTTACAGGGAAGTAAATTACATCGAATGAAAAAAAAGGGTAGAAATTGCCCTGGGCAAAAGGACGGGTTTTCCCCCCTGCCCGGCCCGACATGCCCAAAACGGGAAAAATGGGATTAAAAAAATTTTTTTAAAAAAAACCCTTTTTACCAAATTTTAATTTTTTTTGTTTAAAAAAAAATGAAAAATTAAAAAAATTTAAAACAAATTTTTAAAAATATGTTTAAAAGAAAATTTTGTTTAAAAGTTTTAAAAATTTAAATTAAAAATTTTTTTCTGTTTAAAAATTAAGTTTATGTTTATTTTTGCAAAAAAAGAAAAAAAAAAAAGGGTTAAAGGGGGGTTTTATTTTTTAAAAAAAAAAAAAAAAAAATTGGGGATTCCTTTTTAAATTTGGAAAAATTTTCAAAAAACCCGTTCCCCCAAAATTTTGATTTTTTTTAAAGGAATTTTAATTACTGTTCCCCTTTTTAAAAAGGGGGTTTTTTTTTATTAGTTGTGTCTGAGCGATTTAATCTGTAGTCTTAATTTATGTCCACTTAATAAATAAAAATGTAACCCTTTTAAAATTGTCTAAATTGAAGGAGAAAATGCTTAAGAGAAAACTTTGAATATAAAATGAAAGATGAAAAAATTTTCAAATTTTTATATAAAATGCATAGTAATAAAAAAAATTTAATTTCTATTTCTAAAATTCGCGGGCTGCAAATTTTTAAAAAATTTGAATCTTTTTCCATTTGAAAATGTGTTCTTAGTTTAGTTCAGACACTTTTGCATTTGGTAAAAAACCCGGGGGTTTGGCTTTTAATTTTTCCCGGGGGGTACACCCCCCATATCGCGGGGCAGCATTCTAAGGGGCCCAAAGCCTGACTAATGCCAAGTACCCTTTGTAAGTACCCCAAGTACCCAATCCCTTTGTAAGATCCGCTGTGGGTCCAGAACATGACTTTGCAGGGGGCCCGAGTATTCTTCGTTACGCCACTGATGTGAAGTTTTGTGACTTCAAATTCATTGATATACTCGTAGTTCTCTTCTCTTCTGATCAAATATTGCTTTAATAAACATATTTATTTTAGATTTTAAATTGAAAAGACTGTAGCTGTTTCGAATCCATACTCTTCCAATTGTAATCCTATTCTTTTAACCAGGTTTTCTTCGTGTCGTTTGGCATTTAGTAATGAATTAAAACTTACTTGCATTATTCGGATGTGACATAAATTTAATTGCTTTATCGTTGTTTTAAATACACTGTGACAAAAAATGCGTTCAATTTTTGCACTTAAATGTCAGAAATTTACGAAAGCAAATTATGTACGTTTAAAAAGTCATCTAATTTAATAAAATTTATATTTTTATGAAAGTCTATGTTATTTGATCTCATTTTCGCATTTCATAAACTGCCTCTACATGAGTTTTTGTTGTATTTAACGTCATTTTAAATTTTTGTGTTGTGTGTTTTAATTATATTTTCAGCAATGAAAAACATTTTTTTTTATCATCTGATCCGTCTATTTTATATCAGTCACTAGAAAGAGAATCTTCTTTTGCTTAATTTGTCCGTCTAGCACCAATTAAAACTTATGACCTCGTATGCTCATATTTTTCTTTCGCAATCAACTCTTAAATAATCTAAGTACGGTTATAGTTAATTGAACTTGTTTTTTCCAGCAAATAAAAGAATATTTTTTCTTAATTTCCCATATTAAAATCTCATGTTGCATATCGTTTTCCTACATTAATTAAACAACGAATTATTTGTTTTAAAACCACGAATGTTCATACTAAATAAACATCATTTGAAAATGCAACTTTTGTTATTTTCATGTCATCTTTTTTAATTTTTTTTTACGTTTAGGTCTTTCATGTGTGGGGGTTTTGATGTACTTTGAAAACCAATACCTTTTTTTTTCCAATTGTCAATTGATTCATCGCGTCATCAAACTACACAGTTTAACATTTAAATTATTTTTAATCGATTCGTAATCGGTAATGTCACGTTCAAGGCGAATTATTTTCGGTTTTTCAATCGCTTAAAATTCATGTTTGACAAGTACTAAAAAAAAAAAAATCGTGTTTTGATATTAAAACCACTACACCATAACATCACGAATGATCCTGAAGTGTTTGTATGATTTTTGAAATGATTTTACTGTGTTGACCAGATAAATTTATGAATTGGGACAATTAATACTCCTAATTTTGAGAAGACACACAGCCTTATACGCGTGACGCTGATAAAAATATTCATTTAACACTTACTGCCTGCAGTCCTATTTATGATTAATAAAGAATAATGATTCATGCCACACTAAAAATTAAATAAAACTATTTCTGAAGCAAAATTGCTGATGTTCAACGAAAAATACCAAAATTGAATAAATTACTTAATATTTAAAATAAATTATTAGTATTATTTTGTTTGGTTTAGCCACATCATGTCTATGCGTTATTTTATTTTGAAGGCGCCAGTAAAAAAGTGGAACCCCCAAAAGCAAAAATTGGTACTTTTTTTCTTTGTTGATACTACATTGGCAAAATAACTAAAAACCCGGGCCCTAAATAGTCAAATATTTTTTGATAAAAAAAGCAAATCCTTTTATACACTCCTTAAAAATTAAGCACGAAGATGTAACATGCAAAAATCCCCCAAATACCGCTTTTTATTGACAAAAAATTTGGCAGTAAAAATGGATAATTTTTTTAATTTAAAAAAAAAAATCAAATTATATTCAAAAAAGAAAAAAATATTAATTTTGTGTTTCAAAAACCAAATGGGTTCGAAATTAAAAAATGAAAATAAAAGCATAAAAAGAAAAAAAGGGCATTAATAGGGTTAAAGTATTCCCCCCCCCCATTTTTATGTAAAAAATTTAAACCCTTTTGAAACCTAAAATTTCAATTAGGTGGTCAACCACCGCAAGGGTTAAGCAATCGCCATTCTTCTTCCCAAAAGCAGTTTTTCCAAACTCAATAAAAGGGGGCCCGGAGGTGGGGAAACGTGAAGATACAGCACGGACGAGCATCCCAATGATTTTCAATGGGATTAAAATCGGGCAATATGCTGGGCCACCCATACCCCGCAATCCCCTTTTACTCTCCAGGTAGTTTATCGAAGATGTCAGCTTTATGGGGAGGGTGCGTTATCGTCCATTCAAACAAAAGTAGGGGCCAACTGCTGCGGGGTAAAAATCTCACAATTGGGTTTTAGGACTTCATCTCGATACCGGACAGCCGTCCGAACCCCCTTTAAAAATTTGCAGGTCGGTGCGGTTTTCCCTTTGAAATCCCCGCCCACACCATAATGCCCCCCCTCAAAAGCGTGATGTTCCCGGGGATGTTTTGGGGCTGATTGCGCGTTCCTTTTTTTGCCATCCCCCTTTTACGCTTGTCATCTGGCTCCGGGGCAAATATTGACTCATTGGGAAACAAGGCATTGCCCCAAATTGGGGCACAGTCCAAACCCGCCATGTTCCGGGACCACTTTTTAAACGTGCCCCTCTTTATTGGACGGATAGGGAACACAAAACCCCGAGGTACCCAGGCATACAGCCCCCTTCATATGTAATCTTCGGCGTACAGTAGCTGCAGATATAAGTCTTCCCAATGGACGTTGTAACCATAGATGTCACCGTGTGGAGGTCGCTCTATTCCCCTTGGCTCCAAAACAATATATCCAAAACTTCTGCGGGGTTGTAACCCCGGGGGCCGCCTACGGGAAATTCGGGCAACTGTCATGTGGTTTGGGAAATTTTTTCCAAAAAACGTGAAATTACAAAAATGATGAACGCCGAAGAAAAAAAGCAACATTTGTGATCGACTGTCCTGCTTCAATGCGCCCCACAACACTAGCCTTTAGAATCTTCCATTCGTTTTCTGGAAGTCATAGAAACACGTATGTCTTGAAAACAAATTGTACAGAAATTTTTTTAAATACCTTCTATCAGCACTTACAATCAACTTCTGTAACCCTTCATAAAGCTTGCTTCTTATAAGACTGCCCTTTTTGCATATTTCTTGACACGAAAGCACGATGGCTGTTACCTAATATATTTGCATACTTCCATCTACCTCTGCAGCGAATTGCATCCTCTTCAATTTTGATTGGCTTCCGGAAATTAGCATTTTCCTCTCCGTGCTTAACTTTTGGAAGTGAGTGTATAAAAAAGGCCTAAATGCAAAATACATAATTTGAGATAAAATATTTATTTACGTTTTTAACTTCCAAACGAATTTTTTACTAAATTACATGTTTTTTAATAAATATCTGTAGGCCATTTTTTCTTCTCTTTAAATTTTGTATTTAAATCCTACACTTCATATCTGTCGTGATTATATATTTTTAATCTTCCTCATTTCAAAATCGTTGCGTGCGTTGATCTTCTGAGAATTGTTCCTTTTACTACCTCACTTCCACTCTCTGTACTTGAATTTAATACCCAATCAATGTTACAACTGTGAGATAAAGCGAAGTGAATTTAATTATTCATGTTGAAGATTTTACACCTATCGTCATAATTCAACTGTCAGGAATACTGTTCTTCTCTCCCCCTCCGCACGGATGAAATCTTTACTCTTTAAACGAAACATTGTTGCATAATTTAAAGTTTTTGGTCTAATAGCTCTAAAAAATGGGAATTTTTTGCTAGAACACCCTCTTGAACCCCCTCCAAAGAATTGATATTCATGAAACCAGATTTCAACAAAAAAACATGCCTGCTGTATTTCAAGTGTGGTAGTCTAACGGTTCAAAAATGCAAATTTTTTTTACCTATTACACCCCCTCAATCCTCCCATCGAAATCAATTCCAGCAAAACCCGTTTTTAGCGGTTCTCTACTCAACAAAGGGAACACGTGTGCGAAATTTCAAGTCTGATGACCTACCAGTTCCGAAGATCTTCTGATGAGTGGTGAATTAGTCGCTTTATAACTTCGATAATAATGATAAAAAAACACGGTGAGACCTACACAAGAATGGGTTTTGGAGGTTCAAACACCTCCCATAGACCAATAGATTCGAAATTTTTAACAGTGGTGTAACGGTGAATATTACCCCCCCAAAGTCAGGTTTGGGTCCCAAATCGGATCTTACAAAGGATTGCAAAATCATACGTACTTGGGAGTTATTCAGGCTTTGGGCTCCTTAGGATTCTGAACCCCCTCTCCGCGATGCGGGGGTGTACGTTAAGCAACTGATTTTTAGAATAAATATTCCATCTCTGTGGTTCCATCTACGTTTTTTTTTACAAAACATAATCCTCCCATGAAAGTAGTCTATGTATACCACCGATAAATAAATGAAATAATAATAAAAGAATTCTTTATAGATTCTAATTATTTTCCGCTCAAGAATTTTAACAATTGCTTAAAATGTTTTTAATGATTAAAAATGGTCGTATTATCAAAAAGTCATACTGAGAGAAAAACTTCATCTTTCAATATATTATACGTAAATACGTCTAGAAATATGCACGACCATGACATACTTATTTTACTAAAAAATAAAATTGTTATAAAAAGTGCAGAATATAAGAATAAAATTAAGATACAATATTAAAAACGTAAATTGTAATTATAATTACATTGTATCTGGATATTTATTGAAAACCATATTATTTATACTGTTATTTGTTAAGAAATGTTTTTTGGAAATGAGACCTTTCCATTTTTAGGCAGTTTGTCCCACAATCAGAAAGTTCAATTTTCAGAAATTTTTAAGTCCAACGTAACAATTTTAAAAATAGGAGCTATAAAAAATGGTGATATTGTCTAGTAATGCAGCAATGACGTTTGTCATTCATGCAAGTCGGCCAGAAGTGCCCTATCTCTATTTTAAGAAGCAAAAAACCTAAAGAACATTTTAAGATATCTTCTGCCAAGAATTTAATTCTTGCTTGAAATCAACATTAAATGTACTTTGGTAAATGTGCTCTCAAGAATTCTTTAAGAACTTCTTTATTAATAAATAAAAAGATATATAAAAATGCTTTCTTGAATGCACGTATTACTACTAAAATATCAGTAAACGTCCCATTTGCGGGAAAATGTAAAATGTGTGTCAAGTTTACACCTTAATTTCACAAATATTTACCACCAAACTTTGAAAACACTCACAAATTACGTAAGAAATTATTTCCGTGTTTAAAAATGCATATTGATGCACTGGACATATATGTCTCCAACGGGATCCAGATCAACTACTATTTCTCCGAGAACAGGATTTGCTTAGAAATAGGTAAAGAGTTTAGTACAGAAGAGATATATTAAGTGTGTCATTGAAAATTGTACTCTTTTCTGGAAAATTCTACGTTTTTATAAAAGTTGCAAGTTTTTCATTTTAATTATTATTCATTTTATTTAATGCCTTTTTAATTTTGGCTTTGGAATATGACGTGCTTGTTCAAAAGAAATCTACGAAATTTTAAACAATGATTATAAATATGTGAAAACATTCTTTTTAGCTATTATCATGCTTCACTTATGAGAGATACTATCTAAGAAATCCCCCGCTATTGCGCCATTTTCTTATTAGTATCTACATCTATACTCCAAAATCTGAAGCTATATTTGTCCTCAATGACCTTGACAGATGGTGTGGAGCGCCCCGCGCTCATTTTTCGAGGAAAAAAAAGATAGACAAGAAGGGCCCCACATTTTCCATGTAAACATGTTGCGCAAGATCTGCCGGAGAAGTACTGGCTTCGATATCGATTTATTTCGGATTTAGAATCTAGAAGAGCTGTGTTTCACCATGGAAGCACTCACGTCATGGCTGTGACAGTGTCAAGTACTAAATGGCGACTTTCAAGAATTGATTATCAAATGTTTCAGTGGTTTCGATTCGAAAGTTGCGATATATATATTATTTTAATATTTTTTTAGGTTAGCTTAAAGTCTGATACTTGATCTGATCGAAGAAATGAATGTTTATCAATAAAGTAAAAAATAGATAATATTTCCTTTGTTGAACAACTAAACTTTACCCTCTTAGAATAAAAATCCGTCAAGAGATCAATATTTGAAAATTTTCATTTGGTATTCTAAGTTCTATCTCCTTCTTGCTGAAATATATAATTAGAAAGTAATGGTAGATCATCTCATTCTTTTATGATTAAATTTAGAATGTTTCGATATTGACTTTGAATGAGTAAAAGTGGGAACATTTACTAGAGGGAAATGATTGAACTTTTTAAAACAAATAAAACCTCAATAATCTCGATGTATACATGAATATATTTTCCCTCGAAAAATTTACATTTTATTAGAGGTAATTAAGTGGTCGTGGCCGAAAAAATAACTTGGCTTGTTAGTGATCACATCATTTATTTGAGCATGCTTCTGGTACAGTGCCAAAATACAAGAGAGGGAATTTTTCAAATATCAAGTTTTTACATACAGGGAAGAACAGGGGAAAACGCATAGTAAAAAATACAGTCCCGTGTTTAGGCGAAGGGATTAAGTAGTTATTTATAGAAACGGCATCATTATTTAGGGAATATTAATCCCGGTTAGAAAGGCACATGAAAACAATTAATGATCATGTATCTCTTAGAATTGCCAATATATCTACCAAAAATTCAAGGTCTAAAGAACCAATAATAAATATACCAACATAATGTTTTGAATGCTTTAGAAAAAGATAAAGTGAGACGCGTTTCGAAATAGAGTACTAGGATTTATGAATTAGATGTTATAAATAAAGGACATTCGAATTATGAGTAGATATCAATTTACTTTATTACATACATATATATACTATTTCAGGAATAATTTTTTCAAAGGTATATCTCTTTTTCGTAGGAGTTTTCTTTATCAGCTTATCTTTAAGAAAGGAGGAAGAAAAGCTGTGTGTTACAACACATTATACCTAAGAATGATGTTTGTGATAAAGCAGAAATATTTATTTTAGACTGCCTGCGTAAATAAAACTAATGCCAGTAAGAAGAAAATTGGAGTTATTGCTCGCGCGCGTGAAAAAAGGCTTCATTGTTACTTTCGATAACTGCATGCGATTGAATTGCTGCTTTTATTAATATACATATCTGCTTC
Source organism: Trichonephila inaurata madagascariensis (assembly GCA_019973955.1). Lineage (NCBI taxonomy): Eukaryota > Metazoa > Arthropoda > Arachnida > Araneae > Nephilidae > Trichonephila > Trichonephila inaurata. The sequence continues at coordinate 184,209 of BMAV01017309.1, read as the reverse complement.
GAAAAGATCGCACGGTATGATAATTATATTTCTTTAGACCGAATTGAATAAAGCTGAATAAATAATCGTGCGATGTACAGTAATACCCCCGAACTTACCTGACAGATGGAGACTGAGTGATAACCACGTAAGTAAGGGTATGATTTCGCATATAAATACATATAAATTATTTTTATTTGGGGGTGGAGACGAAAGAAAATAATAATTTAGAAAAGAAAATCTTTAATAAAATCTTAGATGACACACATACAAAATCGTAAGCCGAAGTTATTTTGATGTAGAAGGTTTCATAAAATCTAACTAAGCAGTCTGCCAACTTGTAAAGCACCTGCCCGTGGGTGCCCCACTTCTACATTACCTACGCGGCCTGTTTCTGTAGGAAATAACGAAGAATCAGACATATCATTCATCTTAATATATGTTATATGTTTATTAAGATCTTAACTTTGTGACGGCTCACGCGTCCTTTCTCTAACATAACCTCTGGGTTCTTTGACGGCCAAGATTAATGGCAAATCTTTTCCAACCCAAATCCAAGAAGTGAAACGAAAGTATAGATGCAAATAAGATAGCCTTTAAAGGGACAGAAGTTTTAGTAAGCGGGATGGCAATTTAGAGAAAGTTCAGTTCGGAAAAGGTAGAAGTGTAATTTGACGGCTTACCAAGGAATCACGGAGATCTCGCCATTACTACAAGGTGCATACTATTGCACTCGAGCCTAACTGAATATCTGAAGTTGATTGAACCGTTGCTTGAAGTTCAAGGTAGAGGACAAATCCTTTTGATACAAGAAATCGTAATATTATTAGGATTGAGAGTAGGCGGATAATATAATTATTTAGATAAGTGATCCAATTGCGCGATCTGTTTTAGTTACGGCTACGTGTTTTGGTTTATTCTCACTTAATATAAGATGGAAATAAAAAAAAATGTCTCGTGCATGTGAAAAAAAAATTATGTTCTGCTATTTTTATAAAGCAATACGTTTAGAAGTGATGATACAAATTAACATTATAGCAATACGTTTGAAAGGTGATAATACGATTGACATAAAATATTTTTTCTTAGCTCACTTTTATTAGTTAGACCCGTATCTATAGAGACGGAATCTTTGAAATACAACGATATGGGAATCATCCGAGGCCCCGTAAGCGGAGAGAATAAATACCCTTCAGACTCGTTAATTAATATCCATTGAAGAGCAGACTAATTCCAGCAGCCACGTAATTCCGGCTCCAATTATCAAACTCAAGGATAAATTCAACAATGAATAAATGATAGCTTAAAAAATTAAAAAAAACACGCTTTTATTGTAGATCGAACTAAAAAAATGAAAAATAAATTATAGTTTTAAAAAATTAAAAAACACTTTTATAGACTAAAAAGTAAAAAAATAATTCTTAATATAAGAATAAAATGATTAACGAGAAAATTAATGTCATTGTGGTAAAAGCGTGTGGGGTGCTTTAATACTACATTTTTACACTAACTCTGCATTTCGGAATAGAAATAGTAAGAAATTATAACAATTAATATCGAGCACCCAAGGTTTTACCCCAATGACGGCACACTTGCAATAAAATAAGTTTAAAAGAATTTTACTGTATTTACACTACGTAAAATAGTTGATTTTTTATAATTTTCAATGTTAAATAAAATAATATGTACAACAAAATGTTTATCGAGTAATTAATTACTGACTTCCTTCCTGTGTGGCTCGACAGCCCAGGGTGGGCCTTGCTTTTTAAGAAGCCTTTCCAGGCCAGCCTTCTTCCTGCTAGTGTTCTCCATTTCTTAGTTCTCAAAACTAGGAGATCTTTTTCTGGGCCATCAATCCATATAAGATTTGGCCTGCCCTTTCTTCGTGTGGTAATTAAGTACTAATTAATTTAACCCTCCAAGCGGTCTGCACGTAAAATTCCACCAATTCCAGAGATGCTTTTTCTGCCTTCAAGCAAGATTCCCAAAAGCGGCCGAGCCGCATTCTTAAAAATACGGCTCAACCGCTTTTGAGAGCCCCATCTGAAAGCAAAAAAATATGTGCGGTGCATTTTTGAAGCATCTCCAGAATGGCAAGACTTTAAGTGCAGACCGCTTAGAGGGTTAAAAAAACTTTTATATATAATGTGTGTGTGTGTGTGCGAAATTTGAGCTTAATGATTTTTGATAATTTCATTTACATTGTGTCATAAAAATGATAAAGCCACTTTCATTTCGTCATCTACATTTAAAAGTCTCGATCTTTTTTTTCATTTTTGTATTTGTTACTGCTAAAAATTCGCATTCACACGATTAAGATATAAAAAATAATAACAATTTTTTTAAAAAACTTTTTTTTGCTCTTATGGGATAATCGCGTCTAATTTTAATGCAAAATGAATTAATTGCCCTTTTCCCGAATGTTTTGAAATTAAATCTCGATTATTACAGAGCGAAATGAATTCTTCCTCTTCATGTAAAGTTATATATAATTCATGTACAGATATATCCGTTATCACCAATGGATTATGAACCTGATCAAATTTTTTATATCTAAATTTGGGAAGTATTGTTAAATCAGAGTATAATTAAGAATTAAAAAAAAAATGGCGGCAGACAGTGGTTGAGAATCACTGTCTTAAACTCTTTCGGATGTATTTTATTACAATCAAATTTTTATATCACTTAACGAGAGAAAGATATTTAACACATTGTAAAACTAACTCAAAATTGTAAACAGATGGGAAGCTTTAAATCTCTTTTCAATAGAACCGTAAATTACACTTAAAAGATAAAAACATTTAGTGGTAGTAGGGCACAGGTCACGCGCTAAACAGCATGGTTATGAAGCAAGGCTGTGATACCGATGAGTCACGGTAGAAACCTTGCACAAACGGTGTGAAATCGTCCATTCAGGATTTCAAATGTTGAAATAACGAAGCAACGATTGGCAACGGTGTGAATTGCGACGTAGAAATTTAAAACGGGTAAAACAACCGCGTTTTTGAATAGAGGTGTAAGGTTGAATATTAAAACAATGATTTATTTATGTACACAATTCGGAGAATTTTACTCTCACACATGTAACATTCTGTAACAGTAATACAAAAAGAACTATTTCATTTGTCTTGGATATTTCAAGGGATGCTTTTTAATTCAAAGAATATAGTTAAAAATACATTGAATGTGGATGGTTTAAATTAAAAAATCACACACTCTAAAGTTATTGTATCTGATCTTGTAAACTTTGAATCAAGGTCAGACAACGAAGGTCAACATCTGAACTCGTTCCTCCTTTTTCCAACCTTCAGTAGCGCTTCTAGGGTAGTACGAAAGTTACGGACTGTACAAAAAGGTGTGACATCTGAATTTATGAATAGGATTCTGTTCTATAATGGAATATCTACAAAAAGAAATTTTTCCTATCTTTGCTTCAAAGATAATTTATTATGTTAATATGTATTTCATTATAATCCATCTATATATAATCAGTTATTTTACCAGTATTATAAAAGCTTTTAAATATATATATGAACCTAATTGCCCCACCCACGAGTTTTTTCCCCTTCGATTCTAAGTCGCACCTGATTTTTAGTAGTCATTGAAAAAAGTGTAGCTTAGTTTCGAGTAAATACGATATATGTATATAAAGAAAAAATTCGACTTCCTCATCACGATATCTCTGGAACTATTAGACCTACAGACTTGAAATTAGGCAAGCACGTTCCTTTCATGAAGAAGAAATCCGCTGCAAAGGAACTTTTGTGAAAATCGCGACCGCCAAGGAAGCTGCGAGGGGTTTGGGAGCTTTATAGATAAATATTCCCGTTTTAGTACTATTAGACTTACAGGCTTGAAATTTGGCAGGCATGTTTCTTTTGTTGAATAGAACGCTAAGAGCAGATTTTACGGAAATTGACTCCTTTGGGGGAGCTGGGAGTTACTGGGGCGATTAGGTTCAAAAAAATTATCGTCATCGAACTACTTGACCTACAATAATGAAATTTAGTGTGTATGTTTCTTTTTGTTGAGTTGAAATCCGCTAACAACAGGTCAAGGGAAATTGACTCTCAAAGAAGGTTACGGGGCATATAGATAAAAAAAAAATTCGTTTTTGAACTACTAGATTTATAATTGCAATTTAGCAAGCATGTTTATTTTGTTCAGTAGAGATCCACTAAAAATAGGTTTTGTGGAAATCTATTTAGGGGGTTACGGGAGCGTGTAAAAGATAATTCTACTTCAATTTTAGGAATTAAAATCCTTTCCTTTTCAGACCAAGAGGTGAGAGTCATAAGAATGTTTTTAAATACAATAAAACGCTTAATTCTAGAAGTTAGATATCTCAATAATTTGTAAACAGTATATATTCATACAACATCATAAAACACCCATCGAAGCGGGTGAAAATGGCTAGTATATATTTACAAAGACTAGGAATCTTAATAGCATAGTAATAATCTTAAGAATCTTACGATTCTGTAATAAATAACGTCAATTGCTTGTTAACCCAATTTGTCCTTAAAATTTTTCATAAGATATGATACGGAAATTTGAAGAGTGAAATAGCATTTCACACATGCGTCATCCGTGTCAGTTATAAAAGATGTGGGAAACTCAGGGTTCGCCATCCCTGAGCTATACTTTTCATCAAGTGATTAAAAAGTGAAGAGATTTAGGTTTGTATTAAAACTCAAAAGAAGTGGGATGTCCTGTGTGTGTGTGCGGTACATTTTTACATTCCTGTATAAGGTCCGAGACTTTAGGAACGGATGACATCCTCCGAACATAAATTTTGAAAATAAGGCCATTTCGGCCTCTTTCGTATAATTTTTAAGACTATCGTGAGAGTTAGGTTTCACAAAATTTATGGTGCAATGATTTTTATACATAAAATATATAATCATCAGCCATTTAATTAAGGAAGGCTAAACATGTAGCCCAGGGTAGTCAAACTCGCGTGCCACAACGAGCATTTTTGCGGCCCTGCCAATATATCAGTACATAATAAGATTTCAAAATTTCTCGCAAAATAGGATAATAGAGAAGATATGTCTAGTGTGGGGACGTAAACATTATATTTTTCTTATTATTTTATTTATGTTTATTATAATGTATTGTTTGAAATAAATTTATATTTCAAGAAATATTGATATTTTTGCTGCCGACCTTGCGTTAAACCTTGTTTGTTCGGCCCAAGTTAGCCTTTGACACTCCTGATGTAGCCGAACAACAATTTTTGTGATGAAATGTATTTATTTTTTGATTTTAAGAAGTTCTTCATATCTTTTCGAGTTTTACTCAAAATGTTCGCCCATTATGTGTTCCTTCTTAAATTGATAAAACAATCTAAATATTTCCGTTTTAAATTTAAATTCAGAAGGAAAATCAGAAAAAAGATCCCTCTATATAGTAGTTTAAAAGTACTATTTAAAACTGCGAAACGAAAAATATTTTTTACTTCAATGGTGCTAATATATACGTTTAGCTGTGACAACTCCAATTTACTGATTTTCCTCTCTCTTATTCTTTTTCACTGATAATCTGTTAAGGAATCTTTCTATTTTGCTTAAATTTCACAAAAAAAAAAAATCACCAGTAAAAAATCATGTAAAAACGAAATACATGGAAATTCTGCATTGAGAATAAAATGTTTAACTGAAAATAAATTAATAAAAAAAAGACGAAAATGTTTGAATTTTTTGAGACAGAACGAATATATATTCTCTTGGGTTTTGTATTCGATTATTATTATTACCCAAAAATGTAAGACTTTTTAAAAGGTATCGTTACATTTATTTTTGAGCTATTTTACTTCTGCTTGCTCAGTGGTTTCATAATTTCTCGAGTGACGAACGAATTTGGAAACAACAATAAAGATTATAAAAGAATTTGGGAAATACCCAAAAGGAAGCTTATATCAAAATACTTCTTCCAAGAACTTATCCTATACTACTGTTTCCTTTTAAAATGCAATCAGTCTTATATACTTGCTTAACATTTTATTTACATGTACTGGATTTTTACTTTATCTCTTAAAAATTGTTATTATTTCGATGTAGTTAAACTTCCGAATTTATGAAACCTTATATGATGATATATCTATTATGATTCCATGCTTATTTTTCCTTATTTTGCTACATGTTCTTTGGAAATTAACTGGTTTGATCTTCGAGCATGCTTTTTGGTGTTACAAGATTCAAATATTTATTTTGAGTTTTAAGATTTTAATTTCCAAATATGTTTTTATTCGTTATATAAATCAACTTGCGCTGTTGTAAATTATTTTCCCGAGCAAAATTAAATTATGGGATAGCGAAAGGATACTTTTAAAAATGAATTCCGATTCCCCTTACTTTTTGTCTTGGTAAATGTTTTATTCCTCAAACTTATGCAGCATACATGCCCCAAACATGCTTTTACTCCCAAATTATAGACAGTATACACATAAATTGATTTGGAAGTATGTATTTCCCAATACTTTTAGTGAAACTAATATTTAAAAAATTGTCCTCAAGTGATGGTGCTTCTTTTTTACAGCTATGTAACATCATTTAATGAATACAAAGTCTATTTATTTTTAATCACAGTCACTCTAGAGCAGGGGTCGGCCACCTTTTAGCTGTGGCATGCCAAACCAATCTACCAATATGGTTTCAGCGGGTCATACAGTAGGACAATTTTGAAACAATTCCAACACAATAAAAAATAATTGTAATTGTCGAATTCCCTGAACTAAAAAAAAATCCCTGATTATACTGATAAGAGATCGTTTATTATGGTATCTTTCTTGTTTTTAAAAAATTTTTAAAAAAACATTGTGGCAGATTAAAAAAATCGATTTTAGACAAATCGATCTTTAGGACCTCGATTTTTTTGTGAATCGATTCATTAGGTTACGATTCGAATCGATTTAAAAATCGATCTTTTTCGAAAAGAATCGCCATCTCTACTCATGGCAGCGGATAATGTAATTCTGAACAACAGTTAAGAAAAGAGAACGACATCTGAACTATTTTTTTCCTCATAAACCCTTTTTTCATGTGAGAAGTGTGTTTAAACGTTTTCTGTGAGAATTTAAATTTCCCAAAATCGACGGATCGTTTGATTGTTTATTAACATCGCGCGAATGTGAGAACTTTGAACCTCGACTTATTAAACGTGTACCAGCCTTTCGATACGGCGAGTCTTATTGTCATTAGAACTTGATCCCACAACTAACCGACATTTTGGATTCTTTAGTGCAGTGGTCCGCAAACCCCCAGCCTCGAATCGGGCCGAATTAAAGAAACATTAAATTATATTTTTATTCTCTCTATTTACTGCGGTGTATTTCTTTCGGGTTTGTGCGACTTTCCATGAAAATCACTTTATATATTCCATGTTAAATCATTTCATATCAGGGCTTCGAACCGGAACTGAACCAAAAACCGTTATTTTGGCCGGAACGAAAACCGGAACTGAATCGAAACAAAATATTGGTTTATTTCGGTTCTATATATCTTCAGTCACTTTGTTACGGTAACCAACGTATAGATATTTTCCAATTTAACGTCAACCATATAATTATCATCATTGCAAGTATATTGCTTCTCCATTTCCTGTTTTGATATTCATTAGCACTTTTCTGTTTCGCAAGAAACTACTAGTAGAAGGCAGATTTAATTCAATTGAATGAACTAGAAGTATAGAGATGATTAAAGATAAGAATAAACATAAGATAAAAAAATTCATTCAGAACTGAACCGAAAACCGTTATTTTGGTCGGAATGAAAGGCGGAACTGAATCGAAATAAAATATTGGTTTATTTCGGTTCTATATATATCTTCCGTCATTTTGTTACGGTAACCAACGTATCGTTATTTTCTAATTTATATTTTCCCTCTGACTGGAACATAAGCTACTCAGAAGGAAAGATGATTTGCTTTGATGCCTGTAGATAACGCTGTGGTGTGATTTTTGGTGTGGGCTGCTTTGACATCTTCAGTTGGACTCTACCAAGTGGTGGCGATTTTTTTCAACTCGCGATATGTGCGATTTTTCTTATCTATCACCGTCTATCAGTTTTTATTCTCCAATAGTTTTTTCGTTTTTGTTATTATTATTTTTAATCATTTTTACATGAATATAAAAATTTCTAATAAGTTTTTATAAAAATAAGTCACAATTCTTGTGATAAAAATATATTAACAAAGTGCGCCTCATAAAGACTTAAATATTAAAAATTCTACTCAACTTCATGAGCGATAAGGACATTTGAAACAGTCCTTAAGGTAATAAAAATAAAATTCAAAAAAATATGGGTACCCGTCTGTCGGATGGATGTTTCTAAGAGCGGCAAAAAAAATTGATGTTCCGGTCAGATGGTGAACGTCAACCACATAATTATTATCACATTACATGTATATTGCATTCAGTTTCCTGTTTTGATGTACACCAGCACTTTTCTGTTTCAGTTTCTCTCGAAACTACTTGTAGAAGGTAGATATAATTCAATTGAATGAACTAGAAGTATAGAGATGATTAAAGATAATAATAAACATGTAAGAGGTTCGCGCTAGGGATGGCTACCTGATTGATTGATTATTAACGTCGCACTGTTTAGCTAGACGAGGACTTTTGGTGACGGACCACATAATTTTGAACCATGGTCAAGTGACGTGACGACACCTGAGCTGGCACCCCTAACTACCACACCACACCAAGGGGAAAGGACGTTTCGCTCTTGACAAATTTAACATGCATCGCTGCCCCACACGGCGGGTCTTTAGTGGTACTGGGCTCGAACTCGTGACAAGGGAAGCCACGGTCCGATACCTATACCACGCTCCCCCGGGTGGCGGCGATCTGACGAGATCGGATCTTTCGGGCCAAAAAAATCAATTTTTTAAATCGATATGTAGCACTGAATCGATTCAGTGAGTCGATATTTCCTCCTAGAAAATCGACATTCGATTTTTTCTGTTTTGTAAAAACCATAAAATTATTTAGGCAGGCAGTTGTACACCTGAAGTATGATCCAATACTTTACTGGCAAGAACAAAAAACTCTTATTTATCATCACGTTCACTCAATAGCCATGATGTACAGGAGTATCATGGGATCATCTGTTCCTTGTGAGCGCCTTTTTTTGATTGTAATGAGCGGTACCGCTTGGATCCCAGTAGACTTCACAGACTGTTGTTTTTAAAAAGCTTAGATGTTAAGCATTGGGAACTATAAGCTTTATTATCTATATTCTAAACTCTTTAATGTAACAAATACATTTAGAAAATGAATGTCTTCTTTTATACATCATGCTTTGATATGGTAATAAAAATTGTTGTAACTATCGAATTCCCAGAACTAAAAAATTTCCTGATTTTACTGATAAGAGATCGTTTATTATGGTATCTTTCTTGTTTTCCATAAAAGGGATTTATATTTACATTGTAAATGCGGACTTGAAAAAAAAATTGATTTTATACAAACCGATGTTCAGGACCTCGATTTTTTTTTTTTGTTGAATCGTTTTTCTTTTTTCAAAAAATTCCCCTTTTTCGCGTTTTTAAAAATCGTTTTGGGGGGGAAAAAAAACCGCTATCCCCTTTATTTTTTTCCCCTGCAAACATAATTTCATTTAAAAAATTGGGGAAGGGAAAGGGGAAAACGCTTGACTTAATAACAAATTACCTTTTTTAAATTTAAAATTTTAAATTTATCCGATTTAATTAATTTTAATTAAATCTTGTGAACAATCGTATTTTTAAGGTTTCCTTCTAATAAGAATCAAATCACTCTAATTCTAATATTATACCTTCAGTAGCAATCTCACCTGGCTTGAGTATATCTTCTGTCTCGCAAGCTAGAAAACCTCGCTTATTTATAGTAAGTTAATTTACATATCACGATTCTCTTCTGCCGAAGGGTTGATTGTGAATAACGCGATTGAAAACCCCTAAGGTTTCCCAATAGTATTAATTAGAAAATCGCGTATAGATCCGTCACAAACATAAGATAAAAAAATTCATTTGGAAGTGAACCGATATATTTTTTTTAGTTGAACCGGAATGAAAAAAATTACAGTTCGAACCCTGTTTTATATTCATTTTTTGATGTAACTATTTTATTCTGAAGGCATTTTAAAATACAATTAAATTAAAATTGTTAAATCAAAAGAAACTAATAATTAAAGAACCTGCGTCCCACCCTCAGTGACCGCAGTAAAATTATCAAACGTTGACCGGTCTGCGGCGATAAAAAGGTTGGGGAGTACTGAGTGTATATTCAAGACTCAAGCGAAAGGTCTACCGCAGCTTTTTCTGGATAAATTCGCGCAAAGAAATGAATTAAAAAAACAGATATAATGATAAAAAAAAATTACTTAATAATTTAAAAAATGTTTGAATATATTTTTCAAATTACAACGATAGCTTATTCAGAGTTTTTATATATAATTTAAAAATTTAATTTGATTGCACCTTAAGGTATCCGACTACGTTCGGGACCGTGATTTTTCAAATGCGAACAATTGAATATTTTTTTAATATTTAGGGTTACTTGGATTAGAATATACGTATGAAATTTTTTTCTAAGAATATTGTTACACAGTTAAAAATGATTTAAATGCAATATTTTGGCTAAAAATGAACATAGAATTATTTATATTCCAAATGTTCGTCTCTAAGGGAGAGTGGTTCTGTAATAATATTTTGCCTATATATACCTTAGATCTCTGTACAGAGCCTGAACTACGATTTTTGAAATATATTATTTATAAGTGGATTTATCCAAATTTTAATACATAAGATTGGAGAAATTTTAACAGAAAAACACTGAAAATTTTTTCAATCGGTAGTAACTCTAAAAATAATGTGAAATTTTCAGAAGTCGCAGTTCAGGCCCTCAGGAGAAGTCTTAGCTATATATAAGGGAATTATTATTATTATAGAAGCATTTTTCATAAAAGGAGAATGTTTTGAAAAAGGTTTTTTTTTGCCAAAATATTGTATTTAAATAAATTTTTTTATTGTACTCTATAATATTCTTAAAACAATTTTATACGTGTATTCTAATCCAAGAGACATTAAATATATAAAAAAAATATTCGTTTGTACGCTTTTGCAAAATACAGTTCTGAACGTAATCGGATACCTTATACTATTCCTTTTTTATATCTCTATATGAGAGAAGCAACTAATGTAACAATTTTTTCTGAATGTCCTTATCAAAGACAGAACTAGATCACGGAAAAACCTTGCTAACGCCTAGACTGCTTGAAGAATGAGTTTCTTTTATAGTTTGATCTATTTATTCATTTTTTTTAAGTAGATCTCGACTTTATTTGAAAGTCAGGAATATTTTAAAGCAAATTTGCACTCATCTCTTTATACGAACTGACACAATACTTACTTTATAAGGTGCCAAAAAATAAATCAATTGAAATTGTAGCTTCAAGTGATTCGATTTTGAACTAATTCATCACAGAAAGATGAGCGCTTTGGATTACGACAAGTAGCAGCGAATTATGTATGTGCATTATGTGATAACTTTAGCATTCTTACAATTAGAAATTAAATGTTCCCATGAGTAATTTTATTATTTATTTTGTTTGGAAGTACTTTCTCATAAATTTCGTAAATAACTGACGTACTTTCCAAGTGCGACTTTTTTTATGAGGACCCTCTCCGCCGCATAAAAAAAATTTCTGTAGTATGTAGACAAGAGTTGTTTGCTGTATGTAAGTATTTATAAAATTTTCGAATATTTTTTTTGTGCAATCCATATCTACCGCAAAAAAAAAAAAAGGTTTTACTGAACATAACCGAGAACAGTAAAAAAATTCTTAAGCTACATGCTTTTCACTGTTGCAGCAATGATGGTAATTGGAGCGTCAAAAATTAACGTGTTCTAGATTGCAAAAAAAGAGTGGAGAAGAATTAAAAACAAAATATCACTTTCTTTTCTATCAGGATCAGTTACGTTAAGTCGAATAAAACCCTTATCAATATATTTTAACTTTTAAAAAATGTTAAACAAAAAATAAAAATACTAAAAAGGAAGGGTCAAAAGTTACACAACCGGAAATACCAGTGCATTTAGTAAAAAGAAAAAAAAAAGTATTTAGGCCCTTGATATTTACACAAATTTCACAAGCATTTTTTGTATAAGAGCAAGTGACACATAAGGCATACGATTACTTAAGCATACTTTCATTTAAGAGATAGAGATAAGCTGTTTCTCTTTAAAAATTCAGTTTTGAAAATTATTGCATAAATTGCTCCAAATATGGTGTTATTTTGTAACACACTAAAACTGTCATTGATATTTATGCTGTGTCAGGAATATCAACAATATTTTGATGCAGAAGAAAGATAATCTTAGTGTATTAGTTGTTTCATGTGTTAAGTGTTCTACGAAAGAGTTTGCACGCGAGACATTTAAAAATGTAAAGCATTTACATATTAACCCCAAGCTACTCGTGACTTTTGGCGAATTACTGTTTGAAAAGTACAGCCATGTGATGCTGTGAATTATAGACTCAAAACGAGAGATAGGTTGTCATAACTCGTCAATTAATTTCTGTCAGGCAGTTTTTTAGGCAATAAATTCAGGGTCATAGTTATCGCCGTCTCAATGATACGAGACATTTAACATGTGTAGCATATTGATACTTTTAAGTTTATTATTGCGATCATTTTTATTTATTTTCCAAAAAAGGGCGCCCAGGAAATTTTGATAAAGGGCCCCACTCAGGACTAGTTTTGCACCATTAGATACATCGTTGACAAGGGTTAAAATTATTCGATGTTGTTTGTTGTCAGATGAACACTAAGTCGTTTTTTTTTAAAAAATTTAATACTTTTTGGGAAATTTTTTTTTAAAAAGTGTACAAAACTTGGAGGTATTAGTCAGATGTGAAAAGTGTCAGACTGAAGTGCTGAGCCACGAAGAGAATGAATTTTAAAACGTAAAAATTTAAATAATTGTCATTACTTCAAAATTACCTTGATTGGTGTATTGTATCCTCTCTTGATTGTGAATGTGTTCTTCCTCGTAGCTCTTAGAAATTTAAAGAGGCCTGATCATGTTATAATACAGCATTTCTGAAAATGTTCCGTAAATAATTACCGTAAAATCCGGCGTTTGATTGATTTGAATATTAACGTCGCACTGTGCAGCTACACAAGGGCTTTTGGCGATGGCCCCGGAAATTTTAAACCCTTTAATGCGGGGCGCCCCAGCTGTCACCCCTCTTACCACCACACCCCGGGGCGTTTCAGTCGACGTTTCGGCCCCTCCTCCCGGGGGGTTTTTAGTGGTAGTAAAACCCGGGTTTATAAAAACCCGCCATTTTTTAACACAAAAAAATAAGATGGGAAACTTATGGGTGCGTGTTATACGCAAATGATAATTTTCTATACGCTCATCTTTTTATTTTTAAAACTAAGACTTCTACGCCCAGAAATCCCCTTTATTTTAAAAGTTGAACCTTGTGAAATTTAAGAGTTGTATTCTAAAGTATACTTTTTTTTAAACTGGGATAGTTCCCTCAAAAAAATGCCCAAAAAAAGGGGGCACTATACATTAATTTTGGTTTCTTGGGAAAAAGGGGGCCGGTTTACGGTAATTTCTTCTTTTGACATGCACATTTCCTTCCAATAAGAAATTTTAGGAGAAAATAAAATATATATATTTCAAAACAAAAAAATGTATCAACTCTGATAAAAATGAGAAGCATAAAATAAGTAATTCTCTATGCGATAGCGAAGCCAGAATATAATATTGATGTTGGGAGTGCTTTTATATCGGAAAAAAAATATTCCGAAAATTGGGTCCTATTTAGCATTAAGAGAAGACAGCCTTCAAGTGGAGCCAAGGATATGAGATCAAATTCAAGACCCATTGATGTAAATAAGACACTGGTATTAAAATAATTCTGTAATACACGTTGGTCATTTCCTGGATTTATTGATAACATTCGACAAACTTCACTAAAACAAAACTTAATATAATCTTGACAAATTAAATCACTTTAAAATAATAGACTAAAGATATATATTCAGGTAAACAACGGCACTCCTATATACGTCAAAGCCAAGATTACAAAATTCAGTGAAAAACAACAGCACCTGGTAACACTGGTTCAAGATTAACACAGAGGCAGAATAAGTTTCACTTGGTTTTCGTAGAGATAGACCACATGGGGTCTGAGCATTGCGATAGCTACGCTCTACCCGCTCAGATCAGTTAGTCCCTATAAAATTCACAATACTCATCACACGACGATATACGTGAAATCAATCAAAGTTACAAAAATTCTCAATAGTGCTGTGTGAACGAGAGATAATCTCATGTCACGTTAGTCTTTTGATCATCATAAAGATTACGAGATCGAGGGTTAGTGGCAATCATGTATAGCTTGTGTAATGCCCTCGAGATTTTCCTCTAGTAAGAAAGTGGATATTGGAATGCTATAAAAGCTCTCTTGAATGGTGCACGTTTAAATGGAGTAAATGAAAATGATTCCTGATTAAAGGGGAATAGGACTACACTGCTGGGTTCTTTGTTAGAGGATTAATTAGTAACTCTTAATAAGCTTCAGCACAAAAATAAATAGATTAGTTTCAAATTATTCAAGGTTTGCCAATAAATTGGAAATTTGTAACTGCATTTTTTTTAAAATCAAAGTTTGCCTTTTTTATCAAAGTGTCTTGCAAAAACAGCGAAATTCGGCGTTTACGTTGAAGGAAAGAACACAAGAAACCAACACTGTCAACTTGAGCATTGTTGATTGGGTTGAGGCGATATACGAAGTAACGTAAGCCATCTCCCCCGTTCAAGATACACAAGTGCTTTGTATGAACTCTAATGTCCAGATTCTGCTGTAATGAGTGGAAAACTGGTGTCACTCTAGTTCTTATCACAGTTCTAAGTTACTAAATCTGCAATAAAACACCTTCATGTTGCTTTAAGTACTAAACAATTTACCCAAACCTTAATAGTATATTTCTTGCTCAAGACTATTCATCGATGACTTAACAGTCAATTGATTACTGTTTAAATTTTTATCCTTTCTGATGTCAAGCAAGAAAATCACAATTGCATGAGTAATTTTTTTAATTATTACCATTTGTAAATGTAGAATTATGAAATATAGACTTCAACAGAAAGATTTTTAAATTTCTTCCAACAGATACATACAATTTAAAGAAATATTTCTATGTAGCTTAAAATAAATTTACTATTTTACAATAAAAAAAAATTATGCAGTTTTCAGAAAACTATGAACAGGAATTATCAGAACAGTTTTAGTTATGGAGTTTATTTAACCCGACTACAAAAACATACTTTCCAAGAATTTCAGTTACCACAACTTATTCATACCATACCTCTTTACTCAGTTTAAAAACTCGTACTGAAATAATTAACCAACCAATCAGATAATATAAAAATACAGAACTATATACTGCAAATTAGCTTAAATTTGCAAATATTACTAGGACTTATTTCAGTTACTCATATCGTAGTGTTTAAAAAGTACTAAAAAAATTCCAAAATATTTTGCTCATCAAAAACAGAAAATGGATTTTCTTCAATTACTAGTTAAAAGGGGGGGGAGGTGATTTAAGCTACAAAATGGAATCTTAAAATTAAAACTTAAGAAAAATCACAACTTTTTTTTTGTCTTCAGTTACTTTTATTTTGTTTCAAGTTTCTACACATATAGCTGCTTTATTTCACAAGATAAGGATTTCACATTGATTCTTTTTTAAACTTAGATTGAACCAATATTTAGGTTGAATACACTGTTGTGCGTGCAATGAACTTATTCCTCTCCATGCAGGGTTTCCTTGTCAAACATGTATTCTCCAAGACCAGTGCCTACACGTTGCAAGTTAGTTACATAGCCAGATAGTTCCTTGATGGCTTCAACTTGTTCCTTCAAGTATTCACTCTCCAAGAAATCGCACATCTAGAAGAATTTAAAATATTTAAATTTAAACTGTACTCAGCAAGCAAAAACCTTAGATTTTAATATTTAATCCTAATATTCTAAGAACCGATTAAATTTTTGAATCCTTACTGTATAATTTAAATTTATAGTGCCGTCAAGTAAATACATCCCCCCCCCCAAAAAAAATTAGATATCTACAAAATACTAGTCAGAATTAAACAGGCAATGGACTTTCTCATTTTAGGATACAAGTCATATTGTCTACTATTTTTTTCAGGGACAAGAATCTAACCCCATAGTCAAGGATTCTAAGAATTATTTCTACAACTTTAAAAAAATTTTTTCCTATACATTATACATTCTATTACGTTACAAAGACTTCATTTACCTGAGCATCATTATGACGGGTAGCAATGCTATGCAGGTCAAGAAGAGACTGATTGACGGTTTTCTCCAACTCTAAAGCTGCTTTCATGGCATCAATACCACTTATCCAATCTTCAACAGCTGGTTTCTGAAGAAAAAGAACAGTTATAGAAACTTTCAAACAATAAATACATTTAAAATTAATCATGTGTAAATTAACTTAAAGCCACTAGTTCATTTTTAAAACCAAATTCTATGATTTTAAATGAATTAATTAATCACATAATAATGAATTTTTGAAACAAACATGTATTACATTTAAAATTAACCTTAAAAAAATTTTAATTTTCAATAATGATCTATAGCAATTTTCTGGAATTAAAAGGATAAAATTTATATTCATTAAAAAGAATGAAAAAGTTTCCTCTTCTAAGAAGTTAAATGTGCAGAAGATGCTCATTAACTTAAATCTTGCAATTTAAAACCTTAAATTAGAAAGAGAGATTGAACAAGAAAGTTTTTGCTAACTTTTTAAAATATGCCTAGAATTGAAGTTCAACGATTGTAAAATACTTTCAATCCGATTTACTATATGTTTCAAATTAGTGAGAAAATACTACAAAGAAAGAACAAATTATCAATAGAAATGTCACTGAATAAGCATAAAAAAAAAAACTTATTTGCTTTCTTTAAATTAGATATGATCTGGACTTGCCAAGAAATAATTTGGTTTAATAGAAAACTGCAATGTCTATTATTTTGAAAGTAATATTTCCCGAGACAAACATCTTAAAGCCAAACTTCTTGAATACAATCAAAACCCCCAATCCCTTCATGCAAGATTTAATTCTTAACTTTTAAAATTAAAATGGTAAAAGATACATAAACTAACACAAATTAAATAAGCAATATTACATCTTTCTGTCCCTTAAAAAAGGGATTTTTTCCCCTTAGAATAGAATTAGATTAGCTAGACTCAATTTATATTTTAAGTCACACTCTGAATCTACATCAAGGCGGTTTGAGCCTCAGTCCAGTAACAAGGATGTTAGCATTTTATCCTTTGAACATCCACACCATACTAATAGGAAAAATTAGGTTTCAAAACAAAATTGCTCATTTCCAGCAGTGGCATAATTAATATCCTAGAACACAAGTGTCAAACTCAAAAGGCTGACTTACGTCAAATTTACAAGACTTAAAAGTGAGCTGTAAAGAAAAATCAATATTCATAATAAGGCAAGTTAATTGCAAATAACATATTATAATAAACATATACATACAACAAGAAAAATTTTAATATGTGCATCTTGACACAGACATATCTTCTTTGCTACCGTCTTTCCTGGTTTGGGAGAAATTGATATTTTATTATAAGTTATTGTGTGCCAATATATTGAGACTATAAAATATACAGGCCATAAAAATTCGTGTTTCAATTACAGAACAAATTTTAATCTTTCCTTATTCCGTTAGAAGTTTACTGCATTGCCATCAATAGTTGAAAATCAAAATGAAGTTTAAAATAAAAACCCTAACCTAGTAGAGATGCATTTTATTTGATATTATAAAACATAGACAAAACATTAATTCATTGATAATTTTATAAAACGTTTAATCTTTAATTTAATAAATTAGATGCAATATTTTTGAAATTATCTGTGCGACACTTTCCAACATCTGCCTCCTTAAACTGGTTTTCACAATATCTTAAAACAATTTACAGAATATATTCCTCGTATGTTACCTTACAAAGTTTTACACATCAACTAATCTATATAGCTTTATCAACAAATTTTCATTAAAGCATACAAGACTAAAAATATTGTATAATTACCTCAATTGCCTTAAGTACAATTCGTCCTCCTCTCATGTTTTGATATTTCATCAGCTTCTCTGCATGCTCACGTTCTTCATCACTACTCTTCTTGAAAAAATTGCGGAACCCTGGCAATGCAACATCATCTCGATCGAAGTAGTAACTCTACAAGGAAAATGAGCGTATTATAAAGATAAATAGGCATCTTACTACAAAAGCAAACAAATTCTGCAATTAACTCACAAGTTTAAGGAGAAAAAAGCTACATTAAAATTGATTATAAAATAAATTTCGTCAAGTGAAATAAGATTTACAAAAAATATCAAACAATGCAGACAATAACTTAAGAAAACAAATAAAAACTACTCTTTGGTCCATTATAAGCATAGCACAATGCTATAAGAATCCTGATTCTACATGAGTAATAGCATAATAAATAAAACTACCAGAATTTGGTAAACTAGAATTGCACCTACAATTATGGGGGGAGAACAGTTTACCCGCGCTTTCCATCATCTCAAGGTGAGCACATTGTGATGCAACTGAAACCCTTTGTTCAACAGACGTACTAGTCATCAACTTGGAAAATTCGCAAAATAAAATCTAATGACATGTCATTAAAATAAGTTACCAAGAGTTTTTTTTGTATAACTTAAAACTTTCCTTTTCTAATGATGGTAGATAAATTTGCCTCAAGCTGCATAGGTGCGCATGCCTGTTAAAAGAGGAGAACTCCAAATGGCGTCCTCCCTACAATCAAGAAACCGGTTTCACTTTTCTGAATAGGTATTTTAAAACATTAAAGGACATTCAATATCAAATTCAACAAACAAATACAAAACATTATCTATACAGATATAAAATTATTTAAGAAAAAAAAAGCCAAGTTTAATTAGAGTAGCATCTTCATTGAAAACACGCTATATACGCACCATGGAGAGATATACGTAGCTTGCATACAATTCCATATTAATTTGCTTGTTGATTCCAGCTTCACATTCTTCGTGGAAATTTTGTCTTACTCGACTGGTGGCCATTATAACTTCTGATTTTCAACTTCAAGCTTACTTTGAAAAGAAACTGATTGGAAATATGAAAATTTTAATGAGGAAACAGAGAGATGCCCGTTCAAACACTGTTGAAGCAAAGCACCATTAAATTATGACGTCAGGCTTGGAAACAGAAGTATTTATAGGAAGTGGCTGTTCTGTCTTTAGTTGTTTCTCCCCTTAGAGCCATAATTTTATTATTATTAATGATTTTTTTTCATAGAATTAAAACGTATAAATTTTAAATAAACAGCATTCAATGAAATTTTTTTCTTATTTAAATTAAAATTCTCATAATAATTTTGTACACTAGAAAAGTACGCACATTACTGATTGGAGATTGAAGCTAAAGCCGATAGGGCTAAGCGCTCCTCTGTCCATTTCCTAAAACATTAATATTAATTATATTTCATGACAAATATTTTGAGTCAAATGGTCTTTTATTATTATAATTTACAAAATAACAAGTTATTCATTATATACTTTTTAATTTTGAGTAAAAATTATAAAATTCATCCCATTTGCTTATGTGTTTAAGCGAGTTTCGTTTTTTATTTCCTAAATGTACTTCCAAATTTCATTTCATTGCTGAAATTTGTAAAATGTTGCAAGTTCTGAAATGAAAACAAATTTGAAATTAACTTAAGCAATGATGCCCATTAATTAAAAAGGAAACTATACTAAGAACAAATATTTTCAATGTTGAATTGGCTACAGTAATCATAAATTTCGTCTGTTGCTCTGTCCTGCTATATTTCTGAAATGGTACTTTTATGCGTTAAGCGCAGAATTATTTAAAAAATCATTTTTTTGTCTATCGTACATCTATCTGTTTGAATAAACAGTTTCATGAAAACGTTACTAAAAAAGTAAAGTTTTCGTGAAAAAGTCACGTAACTAAAATATTAGAAGATGGCTGTAAATATGAGCCGATGGTTTATATGCTTATTATTAATATTCAAAGAATGTCGAGCGTCGACTCATTGGGTTGTCACAGAAGAAGGGAAGATTCAAACACAGGTAAAAAAAATTATTAAATTTGTTATCTGTGGAATAATTTTACGAAGCAAATGAAATAAAAGATCATGTAGCTGTCATTTAATCCAATGATGTTAACCCGGTATTAGTTATTTTAAAATGATTATTAATATTGAAAATAAAGTTATTTCTGATATTTATAATCTTTTTACTAATTTATTAATAGTTAACTGTACAACATGGATTAAATTTTGATGTGTTTCTGATGTATCAGAGATGTTTTTGTACTATAAATCAAAACTTTGATTTCTAATATACATTTTTTGTTTAACACAGATAATTCTTTGAATACCTTTTTAATGATTAAAGAAATAATGGTTTGTAACCATCGAGAACTTTGTGATTTTATTCTATATATTTGAGCTATTCATTTTTCAAAATGAAAGCAGTGATAAATTTGATGCCCCTTTTTAAAATTTTAAATGTATATTGTTTTATCCAGGTGCCCAGTTATTTGTCATTGTCTTATCTTTAATTAAAATCTGGATATATAAGTAAAGGATTTTGTCATACTAAAAGTGACATTTCCTATCCTTGATTTGTTGCTTTTTCTAATTGTAATGTGTTTGCAAATGATTTCTAACTCTGTTGTTTTTCAGTTTATATAGTTTCAAATTGTATGAATAATGTAAGTTGTCCAAAAAATGTAACTACACTTTAAAAAAATTAGTAAAAATAAACGAGCAAAGATTTTTACTTACTTTTTTTATGTTCCATAAAGAAAAGGTTAGAGGTACTTTGTAAGTTATCTTGAACTTTGACATTGGTGCAGTAGTATGTAAGTACTGATTAAAGCTACTGTTTAATGAAATGCAAACTGGATTGTGCAATATCCCTGTTTTTCAGCATTCTCGTATCAAAAGGGTTTCACCGCAAGAACAAGCACAAAGTATAGCATGGTTTATCGAATTTAAATTTGCAACTCATGTGCGGCATAAATGGGGTATTACCACTCTAGAGTTTGGAAGTGAGGAAAAGTTCCCCAAATGGGGGAAAAAATATCCATTACCGTGGACACCTAAATCTCTAGGCATAACACATTTAGACTTCTTCTGTAGGGATACAGGAAAAACATTGTCTATCAATCTTCAATTAGTGACACTGATGAAATAAAAAGTTGAATTACAGTGATCATTCAGATTGTTGACCCTACAATGCTTCATAGACTGCGGCCAGAAATTTCGTATTAACTCGATATTTTTCTCAGAACTATTAGTGTGCATATTGAAATTGTGTTGTAAAACATTATTAAAAAAAAACTTTGGTATTTTCTTTATAGAACATAACAAACCGTAAGTCAATATCTTTGTTTGTTTATTATTTCTGATTAATATTTGAAAGTGTAGTCATACTTTTTGAAAACCAAGTATATATATTATTTTAAGTGTTTAAAATTAACATAATAGTGGGTAGGAGATTTGGGAAAAAAGAAATATTATAAAGAATGCAAAGAATGTGGTAGTACTTGTGTATTAACATCACCACAGCCAATTGTGCTATTACATCAGAACATGCAAGCAGCATGATGATTTACATATTTATGCATTTAGTGTTGAACCTTTAGTAACCCTTTTTTTTTTTTTTGCTGTTATGATGTCATGGCATGATTCATTTTGTATAAAGTTGGCTGCAGTGATGAAAATACACAAGTACCAGCGTGGTTGTTCTCTAAATGATGGATGCAGAATTGAAGCTTGTAAAAAGGGATTTATAAAAATCATAATTTCATGTATAATAATGAAGAAATATTCAGTATTTCTTTTGCTATAATCCCAACAGTCTTTTATTTTATCTTAAAATGTAAAATGCAACCTAAACTTTTAAAATAATTGATAAAAAAATAGTAAATTTTTAATTTAAATGATAAACAATGTATTCATGAGAATCTTTTGTCCATAAGTTTCATTAATAGTATACTTTTTATACTTAATGAAATTGTGAATTTATTTTCAAAACTATTTATAAGTTATGTGACTTCTTTTTACAAATATTCAATAATTTTTTTTTCTTTCTTTGTTAATTTTATGCTATGGATCCTTTGTATAAAACATTTTATATATTATACAATTTAAGTAACTTGTCAAGTCATATGGAGTGATTGTACAATCCATTGCATTAAATAGTTTTGTTCTTCATATTATTCTTGATACAAATAATGTTTAATATATTACTTCTTTTGAGTAACTGAACTTAGGAAAATGCTTCTCAACCTGAAACTAGTTAGGAAAAAAACTTTGTTTTACGTATGACAAAAGAAGTCTGAAGAAAGATTTAGAAAAGACATATCTTTATCTTGTACATTGTAATTTTATGTGCTAAGAAATTTTGAATATAGTACTTATTTTACTTATGCTTATTTGTATTTATGTAATATGTTTTGAAGTTCAGCTTCTTTCTATTATTAATATCTGATTAATTTTTTTATGCATAAATAGATAAAATAGGGGGGAGGGTTGTCTGTGTTGAATGTGTTTGGCTGTTGAATTCTGTTTAACAATGCAGTGTGCTAACTAATAGCTAATATGCCTTATGAATTTTTGAACCATGTGTGATTAGATAAACACTTGGGCTGTCACTCTAATTTCCTCATCCATGTTAAGTAAAATAGTTTATATCATGTAATAGTAATATATCATAGAAAAACATGTGCAGAAAAGAGTACTTACACTTGCACATGACTTTGATTGTCTTTTTATAAGGAAGTCTTTCACATGGTTAATATTCATTGCATTATCATTTAAGTATATTACTTGTACAGTCAGTGCTGATTTAAGCTCACTTCAGGGTCCTGGGTGCAGAGGATCTACAGGTCCCCTTAGCACTGACTGATTGAAATTTATAACCAGAAAATCTGGTTAAGTCCAGCTTATCCTGGGCCCTGGACATTCGCTCCAAGCGCCCAATGGATAAACCGGTACTGTATACAGAGGTGTAACAGATAATATTAGGGCCCCCCTGCAAAGTCCGATTTTCGCCCCCAAGGCAGATCTTACAAAGAGTATGTACATGCCATCAGACAGGCTTTGGGCTCCCTAGAATTCTGCCCTCCCTCCCGCATTGCAGGGTTGTACGTTGCAGCACAGAACTTATAAAAAATCAGTTACTTTTAATATATATATTTTGTGATAAAGATTTGCAGTATTTTTTATTAATTTATTTATTACATTTTTTAAATAATTTTATGTGAAGTACTATAAGATATATATAAGGTACTATAAGAGTAATAAGAGTAAAATGCTATTAAACAAGTGTATTATTGGAGTGAAATAATTGTTATAAAAACTAGATACAATATCATTTTAAATTAAAAATATTTTGCTTTATACGTATTTTTTTAAAATTTTATAACAATTTGTTCATTAATATAAGATGCGTAATTAATCCAAATTATTTCCATACCCTTTCTTGTTTTAAATTGCCATCCACATTTGCAATAATAATGCTGTGTCAATATAAAGCAAAGGTTACTGAACACTACAATTGCAGAAATATTTACTTTTTTTGGTGCTATACTGAAGTTAAAATAGATATGACACCTGTAAATCATTAAAATCTATGTAGTTGTAATACTTTCTCAGTAATCTGTCTGCTGTGTAAATAAATGAAAATGCTGAAGTGTTTACTATTTAAAACCACTTGTGTGAGTGAAGTTGGTTTTATGTATACAGTTGGATCATGCGTCTTGAATGATTGAAGAAAGTGCCTTTTTTAGTATTTTTCAGGTGTGTGTTTCTTTAATAATGTGTAATTTTTTTATATTAAAGAAAACTAGAATTATTATGACTTTGGTAATACCTTTTATTAATGAAAAATAGAATTTTAATGTGATTTTATTTAAATTTTTGATTTTTAAGATTAATTCCATTGTAGTTTTAATGATGGTTTAGAAGTAAGGAGATTTGATTAAGATTCAATTCCTTTGAAAACCATTATATAAAATTACTGGAAATCTAAAATGTTCAAACATTTTTCATGGCGTGACACAAAAAGTATGTAGAATAAAATACTTATAAGATGTTAGAGAACACTCTATAGTGATTGCGAATATAGCGTTTCATCCATTAGCTTATAATGCATTTGTGGTACATTTTTGATGCAAGTGAAATAAATTGTCACTTTTTAAGAGGTAAAATTGAAGATCATGGTAGCCTAGTGGTCAAATTAATGGATTTGTGGCTTGCACGTCACGAGTTTGAGCCTAGTACCACCGAAGACCCACTGTGCAGAGAGGCCCAGAGTATGTTAAATATGTTAAGGCTCAAACATCCCCATGTTGTAGTGGTGGGAATGTTAGGAGACGGGGTGCCAGCTCAGGTTTCATCCTCTGTCGCTTGACTATGGTTCAAAATTATGAGATATGTCACCAAAAACCCTTGTGTAGCTGAAAACTGCAATGTTAATATTCATTTATTTTGAGGTAAAATCCAATTTCTTACCTTAATGACATTGAAATTTAAAATGTATTGATGTTACATCGAAAAATAAACTTTGAAAGCATTTTATTCTTCTTTATATTTATAACTTTAGTTGATTTATTTATATTAATTACTGTTTGTATTTAAAAAAATGCTTTAAAACAGGAAAATATAGAAATTTTTAAAAAACCTGTAAAATTTTTACTGCTTATATTAAATTTACTTCAGCATTTTCTCTATAAATAACAGCTTTGTTTAACAATTACTAAAACTAGTCTCACACCTCATAAAATCTCACAAATTCTACTCTGATTCCCGTACTGCTCCTTTCTCCCCTATCTTATACATCATTTTCTCCTTCCATTGAGGATACAATTGTACATCGCCACTGTTGTGAAACACTGCCATCCATTTCCTAAACATTGCTGTAAAGACTTAATTGACTAAGGAGAAACATGAGGAAATAATATGTTAATTCTTTGATGTGAAGTATCAATTATATGAAATGTTTCTCGTGTTTTATTGGTGAGTTTTGATTTTTAATGTTACTGATGACTCTTCAATTACTTGTTATTGTAGTAACCAAATAAGCTATTTACAGTAAAATATCTTATTGATGAGTATTAATTTGAGTGAATTATTCAGAAAAATAAAACCTGGAGTAATTTTTATAGCAACATTGTAATTATACTTATTAAATTGTTTTCAGATGTTCAGTTTCTGTTAAAAAATTTTTATAAATATCTTTCTTTGACAATCCTTATTGTTAAAAAGTTAAGTGCTTAATTTTGTTCTTCCAGTTGGATTCAACATTTTCTTTGAAGCGACCATATGACCTTCTTGCTTTAATGGAGCAAGAAAAGCGTGCTATTGAGGTTGAAGAATTGAAACAAAAGTTAATTATTCAAAAAGAAGAAATAGATCGCAGAGAAGATAAAGAAACAAATTTGGAAGGAAAAATTTATGCTACTGATGAAGATTGTGTGGCAGCAGAAAAACCTCTGACAGATTTTGACCTGTATGCAAGTACTGTTGTTCCTTTTCCTCCTTATAAAAAATTTGGGTAAGTTTATGAAACTGTGTTAATTATTATTTTTTTCTGTTTTTAATGCATGTGAAAGGAAACAGTTCTGAAAAATTAAAATTATATGATACAAAACAAGGAATGCAATTTTTTTTTCTTAAAAAATTTGATTTTTTAAATGGTTGAATTATACTTAATTAATGTTTTGATTTCATATTATAAAAATATAGGGGAATAATTTATTGCTTAGTAGAGAAAAACAAGGCATTGCATTGTACATAATTAAGAATCGTGTATGTACCTATGTTTTTTCTCCAAAGTTCCTTGCTTGATTTAAAAAAAAAGCAACACTTCCCATGCCTAGAACATTCTTTGTTTCAGCTTATTTAATGACCTTTTAGGATTTGAGGCAATACTGTTTTCCATGGTAGTCCCAAAGATGCTTTATTGGATTAAGACTCAGTTATTTTGCTGACCATTTCATTAGATCCAAATTTTGAGGATTGAGATATTCATCATGAATAGTACTAACATAGGGTGTGACATGGTGAGAGATAATCTTTTCAATACAAGGGCAATTCGGAAAGTAACCACCATTTGGGCGTGGCACTGGAAATATGGTTTAAAGTGGTCTCGCAATCGAATGCACAAGCAATCTCTGATTCAGTAAGCTTCTATTCGGCGAGTGAGAGTGTCCTAGGACCAAGAGTTTGCTAGTTATAAGATGACAGAATGTGTGCCGCCATAGAAAATCTTGCGAAGTGTGAAAAGTGTTAAATTTTTTTTGCCAAAAAACTGTCATGTGAACTGTCCAAAAAACTGTGAATTGTATGCCCTGTACAGGCCAAACATTATGAGTGAAGGTGTAGTGCATCAATGGGCACTCTTTTTTAAGAACTGAAGAATAAACATCCGTGAGAAATCATGGAGTGGATGCTGATCTTATCAAAGAAATCCATGAAGAAATTCATTTGCTCTGTAATTTCCCAACTTTCTAAACATTCCAAACATTTTTGGACAGTTTTGTATGAGATAGTTACAGGAACACGCAGTGTCTTAAAAACGTTGTGACACATTGGGTTAAATTGCAGGCGGCCACTTTTTATACAGAAGGAATTGGTAAATTGATAAAATTATATGACAAGAGAGTTCTTGAATAATAGCGGACACTATGTTGAAAAATAGAGAAGAGTTGTACCTTTGATATGTAAATAAGTTTTTTCCTCCTCTGTCTTGGTTTGTTTCTTGCAGCGATTCAGAGGTTACTTTCCAAATTGCCCTCGTATTTCACTGCTCGAAATACTTCAGTTCCTCGATGGAAGCAAGCAGGTCAGCATGACCATTTGTGAGATTCTAAATCATCATTCAACCATCTCTATAACTTTTAACAATGTTAGATTAGTAGTATCTGGTATCTTATTCTCTCATCACATATTTCCTGAATTATTCTCTAAAATAAACTAGGATTGTTTCTTCAAGAGTGCAAAATTATATTGTTGTCTGGTTAAGATAAAGGACTCTCTTGCTCAATGTAAATGGACACTTCTTTTTCATTGATTAAGAGAAACACACACAAGAATTGTTGCATTGTCCTAGACTGTGAAGACATTTGTGCTGCATAGTAGCAGATATCTTCTATCTTGTAACAGAATGATCTGAAAGGAGTAGGATAGTGATGAACTTATTAAGCAATCTAGCACAACAAACAACTTCTTGAACAACAAATCCTGGTGCTAAGTTTTTAAATTCAAACTGTTCATAGAATCTTTGGACCATGCAATGAGGAAAAAAATTTATCAGATAGTAATAACCCTATTTCAAAATATCTCACTATCTATCAATTGCTCACTATTTTGATGATCTGGGTAAATCTTTATATATATATAATTCTTCTGTGCGTGTGTGTGTGACTGAACTCCTCCTAAATGGCTGGACCAATTTTGATGACATTTTTTGTGTGGGTTCAAGTGGATTCGAGAATGGTTTAGATTCACCATTTGGTCCGATATAGCAATTAGTTAAAAAGATATTAATTAAAAACCTTAAAACATACAATTGTTTTACCCTGTGTGTTGTTTATTCCGCTAATGCATGGCAAAAGAAACAAGAAGGGAAATTTTTGTTTTTCGCACGGCCAATTATGTGTTGCGTGTCCGAGGGTTGGCAAACCATCACAATCGCATTTGTTTGTTTATATCCTTCAAGGATTAACCCAAAATACTGTGCATTCAATGGCATTAGGATAAATTTATTTATTGTGCATTGAAAAAATATACCTGTTATGAAAATAGCTCAAGTTTTTATCTTTTTTATCATTTAATTAAAACAAGTTTAAGTTTCTCTTCAGAATAGCTTATACTATATTCAACTTAGTTCATTGGTATACACTTACTCTCTTGCAATCGATAGGTTGAAGTGTAGTAACTGTGCATGTGATGACATCAGGTATTGTAATAACATTTTTTATAAAAATTTTCATCAAAACCGTCCAGATTGGTACAATTTATTCAAAAACGTGTGAAATTTTTGGATTCAAGACGTGTGTACAGGACGTCTGTTGGGCCACTTGTAATCCTATATAGAAATGGTTAACAGTATCTTAATTTTAATGACTGGGAGATGAATAAGCTTTACAAAATTTCATATAAATTGCAAAATTCTGTATATTAATATCAATTTGATTTTAGGTAAATAGTGACTCATATAATTTTTTCATCAAGTTTAAGAAAATCCATTTCATGAGTAAAAGAAAATACATGTTTCCTTTGTTTCTTATTCATAAATATAATTTAAAAATTTTGTAAATGTAATTTAAAGTATTTTGATTCCATCCAATTATTGTTTACATATGCTGGTGAATCCTTGCATGTCTTGAATGTTAGTCATTTGGTAATTTTTTTTAATGTGAATGAGAAAAAATTTGTTTATAATGCAAAGAGGATAATATTCCTGAGATTCCTTATTGTGAAAAATTTTATTCCTTTATATATATATATATATATATATATATATATATATATATATATATATATATATATAAATATAATTTTTATACAAATCTTATTATTTAATTTTTATATTTTAATTCAAAAAATTATAGTAAAAAAATTTAGAAAGTCTTAGAATTAAATTTATTTTCATTTCTTAATTTAGATGAATATTAATTTTATATAGAACTATAATATTCTTTGTACTTCTGTCATTTATCATTTGTGTAGTTATGAAGAGAATTATTCACATTGATTTTTGTTTTAGAATATTAGAGAGATGTAATTTCACATTAAGTGTTTAAATTCTACGAGTGCATTCTTTAACATGGAATAATTTGATCTGCTGGAAGAACAGAAATTTGTTGAATATGTTTTGTGATAAATATATGTAGTAGGTAAATTTAATATAATTTTCATTTATAATTTTCCAATTTTGTTAAAAGAAGACTAATCTAGCACCCCACTGCTGAAAAATTTCTATCAAAATTCATAAGAGAATATAAAGAACAATTAATTGAGTATTTACGGTCAAATTTTTAGAGTTAGTGATCTTCATCAATTTTTCTTTTGTCATGTCTCTACTTTTTTAGAATGTTGTCTGTTTCTGTTTTATGGAGTATTTTCTCTCTTTTAATATATGTAATATTTTGTTAACGAAATGAGATACTTTTATTTTTCCAAAGTTTTCCCCCCTCAGTATAATGATTTTAGGTTATAAGAAAGAAAAGGAATTTTTAGGATTTTTCCATTTCATGAAATTTAGTACATCAGGGTTTGTTTTAAATCAGAGAAACATTGCAATTTTTTCCATTATTTAATGTCGAAACCAAATGACATTTTCCAGCAAAATACTATTTTATTATCATTTAAAAAAAATTATCTTGAGCTTTTATATAATCAAATTTCCTAAGAATATTCTGTTGCCTCACTTTTCCTTTTTCAATGTCTTCTGCTTTCATTTTAATATATTTTTAATCAATATTTTTATTTTTCCTTTTAGAGATGAATTTACTGAATATGCTGAGACAATGGATTTTGATATTATTTTTAAGAAACCCAATTGTTCTGAAATTGTGGATCTTGATTTTAGTATGCATGCATTCGAGCATTTATCTGTAAGTAGAGATTAATGTATATGTATTGAATACATTTGTTTTTAATTTTTTGTTGCTTTAATAGTTATAAATTAAATTAATTTTAAAAAAAGAAAGAGGTACATTATTTATATATTGACTGTAAACTTGTTACGGCAAAAAATAATCGTGTGATGTAGGGGAGACCTGTGTACCTAGGGCCACTTTTTTTCAATGCACGAAAACAGAGCCACTGGCTTCTTTAAAAAATGTGAAGCTGATATGCTTTCATCATTATACTAACTACCATGCATTAGGAATTAATGTAAGTACTTAAAATAATAAATTCTGTGAAATAAAAGGTTTTTAAAAAAACCCAAAAATGGCCCTACATCATTGTACCTAGGGCCAGCAGCTGTTGTACCTAGGGCCTTTCCCTAAAACTTAGGTTTCACTCTGTAATTAATAGAAAACAAACATACACACATGAATTTAATAAAACAATTAATATTAGCTAACATATTGATTTATCATGCAACTATTTAATTTGCAATGTGCCAAATTATTAACGAATTACACGTATTTTCATTCAACATTATAATTTAAAAAACTGGTTACATAAGTGAGCTGCATATATTGTTGCTCTGAAGCACCAACAGATTGTGGTTTGGGCAATTTGAGCACAATATTTCTGTTGTCACAATGTTTCTTCTTTGTCATAAAGAAACTTATTTGAACGAGCAATATTCTTCAGAAATTTACCACTATAGTGTTCTTTAACATCTATTATTTCTGCCACATAAAAATGTTCAGTTTTTTTGCCTTGTATTTTTGTTAAACAAAAATCCCCCCCTTTTTCAATAGTATTTCATACATCAGCTCCTGTAGAATTTGCATCATCAGTGGAATGAGAATCTTCAATATCTGATAATTCTTTGCATGAAGTTGCCTTAATTTCAAACTCAGGGTTTTTTACAAGTTATTTTTTTTTTTTCTTTGGCAATTTTAATAGCATGATATTTTTGATTTCTTCCTTTTCTGGAGTGTCAGTCAAGATTCTATCTCTCCCTGGTTTTCGGCCACCTCTGTTGGATTTACTTCGAGAATTATGCTTATTAGAAATTATTTAGAATTATGCTTCTGCTTTTATAATTATAAAGAATTTTTTTTTATTAAATGAATTCTTATGTTTGTGTAAACAAAATGATAATCCTGAATAATAACAATAATGGTAGCAAACATATTTTTTTATAAATCAAGCATATTGAAAGTTTCAGAAAATATACACTCCTCTCATTTAAATAACATCCAATTATAGTAAAAAACTTGACTAAATCAAAATGGTTCAGATAATTAAGGCCACTTTTCTCCTTATATTATAAAAACTTGGTTTAATAAAATAACAGAATATTAATTGCAATTGGCAACCATGTAGCCCTTGGTACAAGATTAGGTAATTTCATACAAAATGTCTTCTGCAGAAAAACTCAGATGGAGAGGGGATTTATTTAAAATCTAATTTAGTACTTAAAGTTACAAACAAAATTATGTACTAGAATTCAAAGAAAAATATTTGACTTATCTTTGTACAACAATAAAAAGAGATGAACTGCAAAATTTTACTTTAAACCATGTAAAACTATTTTTCATTTATAACTTGCCACAGCTTTTTTTCAAAATTTCAAAATGAATGCCAAAGTAGGAATTGGTGTTATCACTCACCCAACTGAGTTATAAAAGTTAGAACTAAATATTATTCAAATAAAATGGGGTGGCCCTAGGTACATGATGGCCCTAGGTACACAGGTCTTCCCTACAGAGGGCTAACAAACATAATATAATCAAATTAAATAATCATATGAAACTAAATGATAATAAAATCACAAATATGTGATAATACAAAACACAAATCAAGCATTGCAAGTGCTGATTACAAACATAAAAGCAAAGCAATATTAACAACTTGTAGGCATGGCTTAGCTGATGAAAGATGATTCACAGTCAACCAAGCACTACTATTGATCTATTGAATTTTTGATGATTAAAAAAATAATTAGAAATTTATTTTAATAACTTTATTATTTTGAAGGCATACTATTTATAATTTTAAAAAATTTTCTGTGATGTTTCTCAACGTATTCAAATCTTACCAAAATTTTTTCGCATAATATATGAATAGAAGAAAACTTTAACGTTAACTTAAAGGCCTCACTTCATTTTAATGAAATATATATATAACTATTCTGATTTTTTAATTTGTTCCAAAATTTGAAATTCCAAGGATTTGCTTTTCAAAATTTAATTTCTTCTGTAGTCACTAAAAATGTATTATAGAAATTTGTGATATTTAATTTTTCTTTGCAATTTGTACAGCTTATTGCATTATTTGATCAAGCATCACATTAAGTCAAACAAAGTAATACAAAGTGAACACAAGAATTTATTACCTATAGAAACAAAATCTAAAGGTTGAATTAAAATTATAATTAAGTGCAGAATGCTGCATGTAAAATTGGATTTGTAATTGAAAATGAGCAATGTGTAATTATCAGGATATTAGAGAGCAAACTCTTGTCAGAAATTCCAAAATAATTCCTACATTAATTTTTTCAAAAATTGATTAAAGGAAATTATTTATTAAGATAAAGAATTTCTTTATATATACTGAAAAAAAGTTTATTTCATTCCTATTCCCCCTCCCTCCATTATTTTTATTTAAAAAAAAATTAGCAGTAATTTTTTTTTTCTAGTTAGTTTATTTGTGTGTGTGTAATGATCATTTTTTTCATTTCTCATATTTTTTATTGTGAAAGGGCTAATATAATAGTGGCAAATTATGTGAAATAAAACATTTCAATGAGAAATAAGTATTTTTAGGAAAAAATTTATTTAAGTGTTAATTTTAACATTTTATGAATACTTTGTGTAAATTTTATGAAGTGATTTAGATATTGAAAATATGAGCAACAAATTAAATTAAGGCATGTTTTTAAAAAGTAAAAAAACTCTAATCAAGCTTAAAGGAGGAGATATATTTTTAAATTATTTTATCATGAGTAGAATGTATTTTTTAAAACGCATGGAATCTCATAATTTTCTGAATTTCTGTTTGTTAGTATGTGGCATGAAAGTAATTTTCTGTGTATGCTTTACTAAATATTTAAATATTCTTTTAGGTTTTTATAAAACATGGGAATTAAATTTTAATTTTTATAAAATCAAGTTATAATATTTGGATATATCTAAGCTGAAAAAAAAAAAAAACAATTTGATGCAAGAATTTCTTTTTATGTAACCTATATTATTTCATTTGTTTTTAAGTTTTAAAATGTGTGTTTCAACATTTTTTGCATACACACATGCATATGGATAATTTGGATATATATGTAATATTTGGTGTGATTAATACTTTATATATCATTGATCCCCTAACTTTTTTATCACAAGAAATCCATTTCCTTAAAAAAAAATTCTAGTTAAAAATAGGGTTGGAGAGGCATGTTAATTTATTTTCTGTTCATTTCTATGTGTATATATATTAATAACAAATAATATTAGATTATATTCCAGTCTAATAGCTCATGAATGAATCTATTATCAATTCACATCCTTGTTGATTATATTGGTTCATTAGTTTATAACTTAACCCTTTGTCTGCAAACTTTTTCAACAAAATAATTCCTAAAATTGCATATTTTTATTACGTATTTTTATCTTTCATTTAATTAGATTTTAAAAATACTATTTTAGATATAATTATTTGAAGACAAAATTCTGAAATTATAAACTGATTATATTTTTATTTATTTATAAAAAAAACAATGTAAAATTATATGCCCTCATTTCTCAATATATATTTTTTATACAAATTATATTAACAGTTACATTTAATAAAATAAATTTGAAAACAAGGTTCAAAGCATTGTCTTACTTCATATGTTTTGTATCAAATTCAAGTTTCTTGAAATTTTTGTGTGTATCTTTTATTTATTTTTTACCCCCTGCTGCTTACCTTATTCAAGATTTTTTTTTTCCTCTATTTTTCTGATTAGGAGGTACATGTTTTTTGAAATATTCAATCAGTCTCAAAGTTCTAACTATAATTGAGTTTAGCTGGTGTAGAAGCTTTTTTGTCTTTCATATTGGGTTGTTCTTTTTTTAAGTACTTAAGCATTCCACAAAGATTGATTTGAGTATTGTCTTGAAATTAATATGTAATTATTTTGTTAGTGTTGTGGTATTTCTTGACTTCATAAACTGACATCATTCGTTGTCTTATTGGAATCACAATAACCTTTTTTATAATAGTTTTGTTTGATTTTAATTTCATCAAAGAGAACTTCATCTTGAATTGTTCTAGTGAAAAAACTCTGTCCTGCCATTTCAATCTCATTATTTTACTTCTTTTTAATGCAAGAATTATAACTGGTGTGTTTACTCTTTTGAAAAATTAGAAGGGTTTTTCCTGTTTTTATTCATTGTTCCATAAAATGTCTGTCAATTGAGAGACATGTAGTAGTTATCCATTGTGATACAGTTAACCTCTTCCTAAGAACTGATCCATCAAGTGAAATTTTAACAGAAATTAATGACATCATTTTGGATTCTACCGCTCCATTCACCTGCATGTGTGGAAAGATTAAAAATGCTCCAGTCCACAAAAAAGGAATATATTAAAAATCCTTTAAAATTTGCTCTAAAGATGTTCCATCAATCCATCAATTGTCAAAACAAAGAATCAAGGTGTAGGGATATTAATATGGCATAATAATTCTCCTCCTTAAACTTCCTGAAAAATTTATTATTTTAGAAAGTTTTAGCCAGAAAGAATTGTCTGACTTATAGAAATAAATAAATATAAATATGTTTATATTTAGTGTAATGCTATATAGGCCCAGTGGTAGCGTTTTGCATTTCCACACCACAGGTCCAGGTTCTATTCCTGGGCTGGGCAAGGTCAACTCAGCCTTTCATCCCTACTGCAGTGGGTCGATAAATGAGTACCAAGCTTGCTTGGGGACTTAAACACTGAGGATATTGCTTCAGACTGACACCTGATTGGGACATCTGCTCATGCACCTCCCTCAGTGCCCAATGATCATGTATACTGGGATGGGCACAGTAGGCCCTGGACTCTCATGGGCTGTTGCGCCACTGAGTTTGAGTTTTATAATGCTATATAATTGAATAAAATAAAGTTTTATTAAAATATTTAAATATATGTATTTATTTCTTTGATTTAATAAATTATATAACTTACTAGTAATTCAATTAAAAACTAACTAAAAAAACTTTTAACATTTTAGTCCTTTATATAAAAATGTTGTGAGATTGGTTGTCAAATATTCTTTGACTATGTAATTTTCATTGTTAAAAAAAAAAAATCTTGATTACAACTTCATTTATACTTTATATAATGTATATTTAGAATAAATGGCATCATGTATCAATAAAAGTCTTCTATTTTTAAAAAATTTTCTGTCAAAAATGTCTGCAATTTTTTATCAAATATTTAGTCAATTGTTTATTTTAAATAAATTTTTGTTTGTTTAGAGTGTTCGAGATCGTCAAAATTTAACCATGACTGCTGAAATTGGTCTTCATCATGCTGTAACTACTGTTGAAAATATCCAATTATATGGCCATTTAGTTTATGAATTCCTTCAAAAGGTATATTTAAATTTAAAAATGAAAGATTTTGCATTGCATGTTTGTTATACATTATATTTTATTTTGTGTGAATCTCTTGAATTTTATGTTACATTTAGAAAAATGATAAATAATAACCTATAACAAAATATGTATTCTATATTATATGATCAAAAATATCTGTATACTTGTTTTACTTCTTCAGATGTCAGAAATTAGTATGAATTTGAGCCATCTTTCACTACAGTAACTGTTTTTGCTCTGTGGGAATGCCTGCTAATTTTTTCAGTATTTCAGCAGGAATTGTACATTATTCTTGCTGAAGAATACTAGTCAGTTCTGTTATCAGTTTTAAGCATTGGAGAACCTAGATTGCTATCAACATTCTAAAATATCCTGTAGGAGTACTATAAGACTCAGGCTTTGACCTTGAGCAAGCTAGTCCGATTTCTGAACAACTTCAGCAAACCATCCCTATATTATCATGTAGTATTTATAGAAGCACGATCCTATCGAATCTCTTCAAACTGTTATCAAAATGTTGGCTGGACAAAATTGTTTAAAATATCCATTTAAGCTTCTTTATATAGGAACCCTGCTCAAAACATGAAAAACAGTTCAAAGCATAATGCCATCTTCTCCAAATTTTAATAATATAGTCAATTAAAAAGTGTTCACAAGGTTCCTCACCTGAACTTAACATCGAATTGACAGGTAGTATACTTTTATTCATTGTTATATAATATGTGACACTATTACTTAGGGTCCAATATTGTAAATAAAACTTGTACTAGTTGTGTACACACTTAAAGTAAAACTTTTATTGGTTGTGGTAATACTTGATATTTTAGCTAGAACTTTACCATAAAAATCAAGCATTGAAATTTGCAATGTAATGCTGTTGTTACATGCAAAGGCATCTTGGAATTCCTAATAAAAAAATTTTTTGTCCAGATACATGTGAATGGCTTTATCAACTCTTCTGTATTCTACATTTCCTGTTACTAGATGGCATGGTCTCTTAGAGTGTGTCTGCACAATAACTGCACTTTTCCACTTCATGATTATATTGTATAATATGACAGGGCATTCCTACCATTACAGAAATTTCACTAAGACTTTCCACTGCAATGACAACCTATCATTTCACTATATCCAAAATCTTGTAATATGCCATTTCCTTCTATTTACTTTTCTAACTTTAAAATTACAATCTGAAACTAGACTGACTTCCTTTATACTTGTTTAGGAGCCAGAAGCATGATGTCACTTGCAGAATCCATTGGTATAAGGGAAGAGTCCAGATTTTTTTGATCATATTATGTTACATATTTTAAACAAATGATAACAAGAAAATTCTTTTGAGTTATAAGTGATTCTATTATATTTATTGGTATCCTTTTGATTTTACATTGTTTAATTAAATTCAGGGGCTTAGCTACTGCCATATCAGTAATACAGGGCCCCAAGATTTAGTGGCCTAAAAATGCGTAAGCAAAATATTGTAATATATAAAGGGGTCCAAAAATGTGTTCCCAAGGGATTTTGATACAGGGTCCCCTTAGGACTTGCTATGTTGGTGACTAAATTACATTTTATTTAATAAAGATTTAAATTTTCAACAAAATATTTTAATCCTTAATCATTTCTCAAAACCTTATGACTTTCTAAAATAATTTTGCTTATGAGATTTTTAATAAAGAATTGATATTTTTAGTAATAATGGTTGTTTTCTTACACATATTATATGTATGTATACAGTTGAACCTCTCTATAATTAACTTTTTCATTGGTTTCAACTGAACTCCTATTTAATTTTATTTAGTTTTTTATATAATATTTATATGTCTTGTAGAACAAAACATCATGGATTTTGTTTGATATGGCTGCATATTATTGGCGTATTCATGGAGATGCAGCCGCTGCTATTGAGTGTCACTCGAAGAGCTCTGCACTTTTCTCCAAGGTAAGAACTTTTTAAAAATTATTTTGAAACAATTCTTAATGTATTTTATAATCTGTATTAAGGAAATGGTTTTTATTTTTAGAGAATTTAAAGATGTAACTCTAATTAACCTGGGTAACATTCTACATCTATCGCACATGTCAGAAGAAGCTGCTATTGTTGTACATGCTGCAGTAGACATAGCACCAAACAATGCAATATGCCATTTCACTCTTGGAAATATATATGCCGTAAGTTTTGCATGTATGTTTTTTATGTTGCTGAAATAATGCTTTTTGCTTATAGTTTTGCTGGAAATCAGTGCTTCCAAATATACAATTTATTTTAATATTTGAGTCTATGCTGAATTGTTAATACTTCTTTGCTATGTAGACTGTCATAAGAAGTGAAATTTAAAATTTCAGTTATCATTGTGACAAAAAGTAGATTTGTAAAAGGATAAATAGTGAAAATTTTGATCAAAAGTTCTCAAAAATAAACATACTTATATAAATGCACTAAAAAATTTTAAACAATTTTTTGGATGTTTATGTTTTGAATCTAAAACTTTTCATAGTGATATTTTGCTGTTTTTTTTTCTGTTACTTAAACCAAATCCCAATTACAAATATTCAGGTAGGTATTTTGGTTTTTTGTTGGCTATTGTAGAAGTTAAAGTATGAGCTCATATTAAGCATTTTAATCAATTATTTAAGAATGTTGCATAAGTCAGCAAATTATTTACAAATTAAAATTTACCATTTAGTTCTAAAAGGATTATGTTGCTGTGTGCTTTTGTTTGATTGTATGCATCCTATTTGGTTCTTCATTTCATATAAATTTTATTAAAAAATCCCCACCCCTTCTTTATTGTATAGTTTTGGTTGTACCATATTAAAAAGTTTATCAACAAAAAATGACCGTAAATCAGTCCTTCAGTTTCAAAATGTTTTGAATCTATGATTACATAAGCATGGAGATTTGAGTGTATCTCTTAATTTAAAAGTTTTAGGTCAGTTAGTAATTATAATATAAAAAAAATATACTGTGCATTTTCAATTTTTCAGCATTAACCCTTTCAGGACGAAGGACGCAAACACGTGTGTACCACCAGGGCTGGAGGCTTTTGTGTAGTTAAGCCTAAATCCATAAAAATACCGAAATATAAACACGTTCAATATTTTTTTGTATATTATACGAACGGCATATGCTTTATATATTTTGTATTAATATACTTTATTTACTTCAGCCACTTTCTGTTTAAGTACAAGTTTTTAAACATTTTATTGTCAGCATTTGTAAAAGTCGACCTTGTAAAAAAAGTTGGAAAAAAAAAAGACAAATTTTGTCTACTAGATTTAATTATCTATTAAAAAGTAGATTGCAAACCCAAATCAAATGCTTTAGTGAAAATAAATCTCTCATCTTCACTATAAACAAAACCATATGTTCATTTCAAGAGCAGTCGTAAAGCACTCAATTCGAAAATATTCCCTTCCCTTATGTTTATGAAACAAAAACCACTTGATGTGAGTAATATTTCTCTCATTTCGAGTAGAAGGTCAGATCTCCATGTATCTCAAATCTTATGGACATAGAGTGCCATCTATTGCCAAAAACTGAACTTACAAAACATTTCAAATGCCTGGCGCACCGTTGAATCGTTCAGCCTACGGAGAAGAAATGCGCTGTCTCATTTTTGAGTCATTCAGCCTCTAGCAGTGTTTCACGCTGGCTCACATTTGGGACGTTCGCCAAGGGATTAGGAGTGATCAAGGAAAAAAATTTGCTCTTTTTGAGTTATTAAGTGTCTAATAATTATAAGTTAAATTATTAAGTGTCCATTCTATTTGTGCTGTATTGTAAGATGTGGTTACTGTCAAATCCTTTGAGTATTTGGGGATGGTCAATAAAAACCTACAGTGAAGAGAGGCTGATACATGTTAAATCGTATGTTGAGGCTCAAAGCTCCCATGTTGGCATGGTGGATGTTTAGAATGTGGAATGACAGCTCAGGTAGTAACCTCATCAATTGATCATGGATCAAAATATTGGGTCTGCTGCCAATAGTTCTTCTGTAACTTCAGAATGTACCATTTTTTAATCAATCAATGGGAGTATTTTAATTTGATAGTGAATATAAGTACATCTGTAGATAATGTATATAATACAAAGTTGTTGAATGGGGAAGTGGCATGGACTGAAGCTCATGTGTAGAAACTGTATTTAATTGAGAAATTTCATTTTGTGATTTGGATGGTATAAAATGAAAAGAAATTGCAAATGTAAGAAAAACTTGTTCTTTATTTGTAATATTGATGGTAAACAAAATAATGGTTTCCATGTATGCAATTTAACAATACATTTTTGGAAGAAATTACTTTTATTTTCCCTAAAAAGCCTTGTTATAATGAATGCAAAAAAACATTTGAGCTATGCAGTAAGTTAAGATTCTGCTCCAAATATTTAGTAATTGATTTCCACCGACAATGCTAAAGTTGTGGAAGTTATTGTATATCTGATTATATATTTATTTCTTTTATAACTTTTAAGGGATCACATGCCATTTGTGCAACTGTTACATTTACAAATTTACCCTCCACAACAAAAGGAATTTACCCTCACTCTTCTGTTATCAGTCCATCTAATCCTAAAGCTATTGGTCACTTCTTTTCTACCAGTTTGCAGCTTTTACTCATTCTTAATATTTGCAAAAACAAATTATTTATAAACATAGTCTACTGTTTGACATGTGTCTGTTAATAAATGGTACTATGCTTTAAATAAGTATATCTGCCAGAAAAATAATGCAATAGTAATGATCTCTCTGATGCAGGATCTTGTTGGCACAGATACTAAAACTCAGAAGTTGGAAATTGCATCGTATTATAATTCAAGCAAAAGTGGTGGTGACAGTTTGATTGCTTGAAGTACTTTTCAAGTTGCCGTGTCCTTTAAATAATTTTATCTGTGTTGTAAATGATTTAGTAGTAAAGTAAAAAAAAGAAAAAGTCTGAATATTTGTGAAGTTATTGACATCCAAACTTGTAGAAGAACATATGAAAATCAGTTGCAAAATCATCTAAAAAATTACACTTCTAACGGAGGATAACATAGGATAAGAAAATGATAAAAAATCTTTAATAACCCTTTAGAGAAATTGTGTATTGTAAGATATTAATGAAAAATAAAAACAAATTAAAGAAAGATGCTATAACTTATTGTATATTCTTTTCTGTTACCAATAATTTGTTTTTAAAAGTTTGTCTAAAATGCTGAGACAATTTTTCTTGACTCCTTTGTTTGTATATGAAATCAAAATTTATGAAGTTCAACAATTTTGGATCATTATATGTTAATTAAGTGAACGATTTTGCATTCAATGCTGATTCATTATTGAGTTTATATAGGTTATGAAATTCTTTTTGAATAGGTGTTGGCTGACTACAATAAATCAGCAATCTGCTTTGAAAATGCTGTAAAGATACAGCCAGACTTCACTAATGCTGCTCAAAGATATCATGCTGTGGTGTGTCACAGCAAACTTGAGAAAGCTCTGGAAGCTCAGCACATGTAAGAATTTTTCTCATTTAATTTAATTTTTTTTTTTTCATGTTAGGTAATTGATTTAAAATTCAAACAGATTCATAAGTTGAGCCTAGATTTATTATATACCTAAGTTTCTGTACTATTATGGGGTTATTTTGTTACAATTATCATAAAAATATGTTTTTTACTATTACTACATAATATGAAATAAATTTTGTAAAGTTAGTACTGCATTTTTGGATTTTTTTACTTCAATATATTAAATATTCGGAATTTTAAAAAATTCTGTTTATCGAATAATTTTGTTAATTTGCATTTGTATTCTTTTATAAAATAATGCAATCACATCAAAAGAGCTTTTAGAGAGCACATCAAAAATTTTGTTAAGAGTTAGACAGTAAGTTTTTGGCTAATTAGTTTTTATCATGCGATTTATAAATATTTTCCCTCCACATTTTAATACTGAATTTGATCCTAAATATTGTTTAAAAAATTTACTTGTGTAGTAGGAATTAAATGAAATAATTAGAAACAAAGAGCTAAATTCCATGACAATATTATTAATTAAAAAGCTGTAGCCAGATATCCTAGTAGTCAAAGCAACAAAGCATTTGTATTTGTTGGCAGTATTTCAAATGAACCATTTTTTTTTAATCCAGACACTTTGTGTAAAGGAGCTACAAAATCCTTGAAAATCCTTGTTGGCATGGCAATGATATAGAAAGTAAAATGCTACTGAAATGTTTTCATCCATCGACTTAATTTCAGAATTACAGGGAATATTGTCTTTAATAAGTTAAACTGTGTTAAGCAGGAATAAGGCACTTTCTGAAATATTTAATGCTGTAATAGCTAGAAAGTTTTTTCTTCGTCCATTTTGAAATATTTGGAAAATTGCTTAAATTTTTTATCTGCAATCCACTGGTGAAATTCAAGATTAATTACCCTCTGGTTATAAAATTGTTAGATTTTTTTTTTAGGTTTTAAAATCTAAATGAATACAATTACTTTTTGTGACTCTTATTGACTTACAGTATATATAATGAAAAGAAGCTCCATACTGTATTTCTTCTCAGGTTTATCACAAAGCTAACATTAATGGATGGAAGTTCTGATGAAAGATGAAAATTATTTTTGATTGCATGGAAAAAGAAAATGATCTCTTTATTTGCCTTATGTTAATGAATTTCCATTGTTGCCCAGAGTTTCAATACATTAATTTAAAAATATAAGTTAGTATTAAAAAAAATACCTCTATCTTTTAGTACTTTTTAATTGCATTCATCAACATCTGCAAATTGTTTGTTTTCCCATTTCTGACTGCGGGAACTTCACAATAATGTAATTTCACTGTTGAATTTCAATTAATATCTTAGCCTTTGATGATCCTTCCTCTAATTGTTATTGTCTCACCTGTAATAATTACATTGCAAAATTGATTAATTAAAAATGAGCATATGTAATAAAATCATGTGCCAGCTATTCATGTATGAATGAGCTTTTTAATTTATTGTGAACAATGTTTATATGCTAGTATGTCTTCATTATGGATTTATAATCTTGAAATGAAAGTACTAAAGGAGGAAAAGTGGTAGTCTATTTTTATGAGTAGATCTTTGAATTTATGTATTAGTAGGAATCATAATACTTGGCAGTAGTGTTTGGGGTTTAGTGTAAGAATCAAGATCAGATTTTTTTGTTTAAAGATTGCAATATATTAAATGATGGGAACTACTACACATCAAATTTAAACTGAGTTTTAGTGTCGTCCGGATGTAATTGGAAACAGAATTCAGTTATCATCAATTATATAATTTTTTTGAAAAATGGAAGCTGTTTCTTATAGCTCGAGTGTAGCTGTTTTTGGGATGTTGATTAAACAAAATCAGGAATCAATAATTTAAAAAATGAGTATGTTGGATTTTTTTATTATCCACTGCTCGCATAACAACTAGAGAAAATCACATTTTCACATTTTTATTTTAAATAATTTTATATGATGGGCTTGCAAAACATTGACAAAATATATCATATATTTTTTTTCTGAAATTCTTTTTGATTTGGGCTATAATTGTTTCTTATAGAGCAGGGAAGGTGAACCTTTTGAGACGTGGGTCAA
This sequence comes from Trichonephila inaurata madagascariensis, assembly GCA_019973955.1. Classification (NCBI taxonomy): domain Eukaryota; kingdom Metazoa; phylum Arthropoda; class Arachnida; order Araneae; family Nephilidae; genus Trichonephila; species Trichonephila inaurata. The sequence goes on along the minus strand of BMAV01017309.1, from coordinate 141,256 downwards.
ATTTCGTTCATATTTTTTTTAGTACTAGTGCATGGGTCACTTATGCCCATTAGTCCTAGAGTTAAGGTAAAAAATTTTTTAGCTGAGTATTTTTAAAACAAAACACCTTTTAAAATTCAATTGGCTTAACGGGTAAAAAAGGAAGTCTCTTTCTACAAATATAACTGAACGTAACCCTACAAAAGTGTATTTTATCTGAAGAAAATGCTTGACATATGATTATTTGCTTTGGTTTTTTCGATCTTTTTTCAACAAACAAAATGTGAGTAAAATCATACACTTTATTATTTGATATTTTGTAAACACTTTTGCTTTACTTCAAATACTACATTGTTTCATATACATTTGTTACCATTTGCGTGACTGGAACTGTAATGATCAAACTGAAGGTTGTAGACAGCATTTAATTGCTTTTGTGTCAATGTGCTTGAAAAAATTCAAGTAGAATATAAATAATCCACACACCACCCGCGTAAGCAAACAAGTGGTTGTCTAGCAACTGTGGGCAGATGTCTGACCCACGTGCCATAGGTTCGCCATCACTGTTATACGAGTCATAGAATTAATTTTACTCATTAAATTTAATTAAACCTGAAAGTGCTCACAATAAATAGTAAAGTTTCAACAGAGTTGGTGAGGTGCTATCTTCATCTAATTATTATCATTGCTGAATGATCATTGTGGCAAGCTTCATGAATGACGAGATTAGTTAAAAAACAAGCTTTATTCTTGATGACTAAAAATTCTTACATAGTGAGATAAAAAGCATTTTCAAAAGGCAGAATGTCAAGGTCTTTTCTAATATGGAGTCAAACAAGTTAGGTAAAATTTTGGGTATTGTTGTCATTCACTTTTGGTTTAAAATTCTGAAGTCCATCAGTAAAAGCCTTTGTGTAGCTTTCAAGTGATATTAGTTCTTGCCTGTTAATCCTATTTGTATAGTTATAAGTTATGAAATCCATCAATAATTTTCTATTTTTTGTGTTTTATTGTAATATTTATGAAAAGTTAAACTTTGTATTAATTCTTCCAAATTATTAGATATTTAGGAGATAACTGTCTTCAGTAGTATAAAATTAATTTTTCTATTAACTTCAGATCTCTTCAACGGACTCTAACTGAACTTCGAGAGTATCAAAAGCAGCATGAGAATTGGGTACGTCAAAGTGAAAAGCTCATAAGTGAACAAGCTCCACCTGAAGTCAAACTGGAACAGCGACTGGAGTATGAAGAGCAGAAGATCCGTGAAAGCCTTGATGGAAGAGGTATGGGGTCTTGTTCCCGATCTGGGGAGTGTTGTGGTTTGCCTATTTTATTTACAGTTGTACCACAATCATGACCCTTGTTTTATTATGAGGAGATGGTGAAGTCAGCAGAAATCATTGTCAGATTGCATTCCTTGAGTTCTAGGCTTGACAATAATTCCTTCCTCAATTATGTGGAGGATTTAACATTGGATGGACATACTCCTATTGGATAGAGGCTGAAATCCAAAGGTAGTTGTAAATTTTGCTCAAGAGCCATTACAATTCCTTTTTGCCCTTTTTCACTTTGTGTTCATTGAATATCATTCAAGGTAAGGAACAAAACAAGCATCAAGGATAGAATGTCAGATTTTAGTCATCTTAATTTTCATAAAGAGTTTTTCTTCTCTTCTTCAAAAATGAGTTAGTGAAGTAAAAAAAAAAAATTTATATTGAAGTTAGTTAAAATATTTATATTCAAATCAATAAAGGTTTATTAAAAATGATGTAAAAATTGGTTTTGAAGTAATCAATGTTATTGTAACTTAAAAAAGTATTTTAATAATTTTTATAATGTCTATATAAATTATATTAAATAATTATTTTATCTTAAAAATTAAATATATTTCATCTAGAGCATTTTAAACATTTATAATTGTTTTCATATACATTTTGTTTAGTTAAAAATTTATCTGTGATATAGTTGAAAAATAGCAAAATGCAAAGTCAGTGCTAGTCCAATATTACCATGATTGTTGTTTGTGATATTCAGATATTAAATAAACACAACTTCAAAAATTATCATAAAATCACTAAGACATTTTTTGAAATGAATCAGGCAACAGAAAAAGGATTTTAAATGCTGGTATTATCTTAAGACATTGATGAGTATAAAAGCAGAATATCCACTTATATTCAAGAATAATTAAGTATTTTATTAGCTTTTAAATAGAGATACGAAAATATAAGAGGTGTATTAATTTTTTAAAATTAATATACAACTTTTAACTAATTTTTCTGATTTTCTTAATATTTTAATTTATAGTACAAGTAAAAATAATTTAGTTAAATTCAACTGTATAAATATTAAGTTAATTCTAATAGGTTAACAAATATATTTTAGTTAATAATAGGAAAATATTTTTAGGAAAATCTTATTAAAACTTTTAAGCTTGGAATGTTTTATAAACTGGAGCAAATTATTTTATTTCTTTTAATGAATTTTTGCATATTCTGTATGATTTTACTAAACTTTTATGTACTTTTTATTAACCAGTTAACTGTGGTGTTCCCATTTGAAAGTGTACTATTATGTGTGTCACGAAAATCGAGCGATGACGAGTATACTCGTCAATCACAGAGTAAGTGCTATTGTTAAATCAAATATTGTTGGATCAAAAAGATGGGTATATTTTGTAAAATTGCCAATTTTTCATTACCAATACTTACTTATTTAGTTAACATAAACATATATTCATGGGATCATGAAGCCGACTATCCTTCTGACCATAATTTTAGTGATACTCAAAATTCCCGGACTGAGAGACATAAACACTCACTCATTTACTTCCTTTTTTACTGACAAAGTATTTTCTACTTGTCTTCACACTAAGGAAGCTCTGGAGTTGGTGCTGTGGGGTGGGGTGGATCACAATCTTCATACCAGAAATCATACTTGCCTTTCCCACCCTAATAAAATAACTGTTCTTCATGCAGCTCAGCATCGGGCCATTACTCATTAATGTCAGCACATGGTTCTAACATCAAATGCATTGGCATTTGATTGCTTGGTAATTTCGGACCAGCAGCTATCAATTAGCTTAGCGCCTGGTCAGCATCACGCATTTGTCCCATGGCTGACCATACCTAAAGGAGTCCAAGTATAAATCAACTTTCTGACTTTTGTCCTTGCCACTTCTAGGCTAACATCTAAAAACATTACCTGCGCATAAATAAATTCACTATGCAGACTTATACGCTGTTTGAGCTGTTGCATACACAGAAACACACGAGTTAATCTTAAATTTTTTATACTTTTTCTTTGTTTTACTCCGGCCTAGCCTCAAAATATTCTAAACATCTTGAAAGTTGAGACTATGTTTTGTTTTTCTCAAAAATTACAATTTAAATAACCAGTGATCATTACTTTTTCACTCACAATGAGTTTACTCAGTCCATCACAGTTAACTGGTTAAATACATTTCCTTCTAGGTTATTTTTTCACACTTTCTTTCTCTTCACTCAAAATATTATATTATTAAAAATAAGTTAGTTGTAATGTATAATAAATTGTTGAGGTTGTGTTGTAATTATTAAGTATGTCTTAGTCATAAAAGAGTGGGCCATATTGTGGATATGGCTTTAACATGACAAATATTTGACTTTTACTGTGTAAAAGGATTGTTGCGTGTTAACTCTGGAAAGGGAGGTTCAAAATCCTTATGTTGGTGTATTGTGAAATTTGGAGAATGGCTTAAGTATGGCTAGTGAATTGCTTAAGTATTGCACCTAGTGTAGCCTCAAAGTGTGACTTCAATTAAAAAAAACAAGTGACAAATATTTGGCAAAATCAGAATTTTAACTTGAACTTATTTTGAACATTTAAACGTGTAGCCCTCATTTTCTGTAAATCTTGATATTCTCCAACAATAAAAATTAAAGATGCTGAAATATTGTATATGTATGTTTGCTGAATAATGTGTGTGTGACCTTATTTTTCCTTGGAGTAATTTAACAACATCAGGTAAAATGTATGATGAATTCAATGCATAATAAAGGCTTTGGGTAAATGAATTAATATACAACAGAGCCTTAACTTTCTGTGGTAATGTGAATTATACATTTTTTGATGTTTAAAACACTTTTAATGATATTTTATGAAGAAAAAATTATTTTGTTGATGTAATGAATTCTATACTTGTAAGCTGAATAACATGCAAATGAATGTTGTTAACCTATGTGCAATTTAAGTATATATATTGTAAAATATAAATCAAATTAAGCTTTTTAAATTGAATATGAAAAATAATTATTGAAATCATTTATTTAATTATACTGTTATTGATATTTATATATACTTACAGTTTATTTTATTAATTATTTAACTTGTATTTGTTGATAAATTAATTCCATATAGTAATGTGAACAAAGAACTATACAAAACATCTTTCTGATGAAATGATCAGAAAATATGCACAATTGTACTGATACTCATTATTTAAAAATATCTTGATTGAGAAAAATAAGATATACATGTAAATATGTAATTAAAGGGATAATTAGTGTTTTCAGTGTTTTCCCTTATTTTTATGTTAAATCAATGTGCTTGTAGAATTAGAAGTATGGGACATTTGATTCTTGCATGATGTTTATGATTGTATATCTATTGGATTGCATTTTTTCCCCTTAATTTATTAAAATTGATTCAGTAAAGTTGATTCATTATTATTGAACTAAATAGTTGAAAATCTGTAGGTATTTTATCCGAGTATAGTTGAAATTTCTCGGTTTTCTATGCACTTTTTCTTACAATGTATTTGCATATCATACTTTACATTTTAATGTTTATATATTGTAGTTTTCATTCATTGTTCATTGCCTGACTTTGTTCAGAAAATCAGATTTGCTTAAAATATGGATCTGAATTATTTTTCACTCTTTAATTTTATTTATTACCTATTTGTATGCATGCCTTCTTACTGTATGTTACTTAAGTTTTATTTATTGTTTGAAAGAAATTAAAGAGCTTTTAATAGATTGTGTTTTGTGTTGTTTTTTAGCTTGAGTCTTTATTTCATTTCACACATTTTGTTTGCATTTTTTATAATTTTACTATAGATAGAGGCAAATATATTATATGATACGAAAAAAAAATCATTTGAGAGATAATCTTTTAGAAGTTTATAGCTGTTTCTGTAAAAAATAGATTTAAAGTTTTTGATATAGATATTATATTAACTGGGAAGGGGTGGCTTATCACTTTATGTTATACATCATGTAATGCAGCTACTCTTACATATCAAAAATAATTAAAATGTACAAATATTTATTTTTAAGCAACCTAAAAGTCTTTGACATATTAAAATTATCATGTTAAAATAAATACCTAAATTTTGGTTTATCTCAATAATTGTTCTCTTTCACTTTAAAACCAATAATAATAAAAATTACATGACTTCATAATTTATTTATTTTGCTTATATATATATATAAAATTGTCTTTTATGTTAAAATATCTTTGGCAAAAGAAATTTTTTTTCATGCTTTTATAATGCAACTCTTTTCTGTAACAGATGAAAAAAATAATTCTTCAAAATAAGTAATTTGTGTTTGGAATGAAAAGCAGAAATTAAATTTACTACAGATTATCTATTTATGAAGACGTTTTACTGCCTGACTACATTTCACAAATGAATACTATCTTATCAATACAATATATATATATATTCCTTAGGCAATACACACACTTTTTACTATAGAGAAATTTACTCTAATATGAGCAAGTTTGTTTTAATAAATGATTTTTTATTTTCTTTATACAACACAAAGCAATATTTTATTTAGTTCCTTTTAAAATTCATAAGATTTAGTATTTTAAATTTAAAACATGTTTTTGGGGTTTATATTAAATTTCTTACAAATGAAAATAACATAAATCTTATAATCATTTAGTTAAAATTCTTTTTTTTTAAGGCACTCATCTATCAGTCGCAATTAAATAACTTATTCAGTTTCCGTTTAGTCAATCTTTAGAATTTGAGAATATTTATGAAGTAGTTTTATTTTTTATATGTTAAATTACCATTTGCCCCTTGGCATTGTATAGTTGTCATTAATATATGTAGCATATGATTTCATCTGTATGTAATAACCCAATTAAGAGTTTTTATGGCACAGATTGTTTGTAATAGTTTTTGAGTCATGATTATCTGGGTATTGGTTATCAGGACGTTTTAATATCAGATTGGAGAATCAATAGTTAAAAGTAATAATTTTTGATGCTAAAATTTCTGTCTACCAGCCATTCTGAATTTGTGTATGTCATGTGTTAAAAAGTCCATTTAAATTTTTTATTTAATTTCTCAAATTTAAATTATTATATTTATTTGAATGAAATAGCTTGCATCACACACACAAAGAACAAAAATAATAAAAGTTTCTGTGGAACTAAATTTTTTTCTCAAAGATCTAAAAACTTGCAAATAAACTGTTAAAACTGCCAATTGAAAATCAGAGGAAAAATTCAATTTTGTTAGAAACCTTCATCGCACACACATTTTTTACTTTTTGAAACATATTTTATTGTATTAAGATAAATTCAATAGGTTAAGTTTAAAAGGGAAAGGTATAAAAATTCTACAGGACACTGTATTCATGAATATAAAATGATTGGCTTTAAGTATGAATGTAATAACGTTTTTTAAAGAATGACTCATTAGCACATTGGAAATATAGAAATATTTTCATGTAAACAATTATCACCACAATAATAAAAGAAATTATATTTTTACTATTTAATTATATCTGAAGTATTAGTTTTACTTAAATTACCATGTATAACAACATTCATAATATTAGTGAATACTGCAAAATAATCATAGTGTTATTTTATATTATTTTTAATCTTCATATTTAGTTAAAAGTGCTTCTTATAATTCTTTTTTCATAAAAAAAAACATGTAGATATAAACATTTAAAAAGACAAGGTACAGTGGTCTGCAGATAATTCGAAAAGGTATACTAATGAAGGTAATGTTTTATTTGTATTTTCCTAATGTGTAATAATTTTCAGAGAAAATTATACTATATTTATATTCCTACAGATTGCATTTTTTAGTTTTCTTTTGCTTTAATTTTGTTTTGCATTAATTTTGCTTGTTCTTGTACCTTTATAATTTTGTTTTGACAAAGAGTGAGAAATATTTTCAATTTAAATTTTTCTTTCTATAAAATTAAAAAGCATGATAAACAGATCTTGAACATATTAGATACTTTCTCTGTCTGATAATAGGTGAATTAAATTAATCTCTTTATAATAGTGGTAAAAAAAATTATACATTTTTACATTCATCATAAAAAAAATAGCATCATATTAACATATTCTATGTTAAAATCTAAATTTAAGCAAGAACAGCTCCTGAATGTGTTCTGTTGCAAATTATCGTGCAAAATACATCACACAGCTATAAACATTTTAATGCCATTCCGATCCCAGTTACTAACAGGGGTGTAGCTACCAACATATCAATAATACGGGCCCCCCAAGTTACAGGAGGCCTAAAATGCGCAAGCAAAAAATCGTAAAATATTAAGGGATCCAGAAAAGAACCCCTAAGGAATTTTGATACAAGGCCCACTCATGACTATCTACGCCAGTAGTTGCTAAATATATTCATGGGTAGGTAACACTTGGATCCGAAATTAATATTATTAATGAGAATATTATATTAAAAAATTAATTAGAATTTTTTAATTATAAATGCAATACTTTTCTTTAATTGCTTTTACATAAAGTACCAATAACATGTTGATCTACTTTATAAGTACCACTCACTTTAAAATACCATAGAATAACCACACAATTTTACGAATATTCTGACAATAAGTACTTAGCAGGAATATTCTTTGAAATCCACTCTTCCAAGATATATGGCAGCACGGGTTCTACGAGGAGTATTTTAGCGGGAAAGGCGAATAGTTTTATAGCAGAAATTGCGTTTCCAGCGGATTGCAAAGACTATCATTTTTGTCCCGAAAAATTAATGTCAAAATTTAAGTTTATTATTTTTTTTTTGTATGTAATGAGGACCTTAGAAAACGATTTAACTCTTTATTTTAAGTGAACAGTGTATATAATTAATTTTATAGTGGAATATATTTAATTAATTAGCTCTAACGGATTAAATTTCCCAAAGTTGAAGATTTTGTTTATGTATATCCCTTAATTTTCAATGTAGTAATCCAAAAAAAAAAATTGCTTGAAAAAAACTGCTGTAAGTCATAATGCGGTACATAAAGGGTTAAATATTATTTTGAAATGTATTCTTCTTAGTACGTGAGTGGGGTTCTACGAAAACACTTTCTAGTTCTTGGTGTTTGATGAAAACACCTTCAAGTCTACGGGTTCAGTGAGTAGAAAAAGTTTGAAGACCCCTGCAGTAGAGCATTATCTGATAAAGACATTAGATGTAGATGCACCCTAAAACTGCTACTGGTCGCAACATTTCTTTCACTCCTCATTGGATCGTCATTCTGTTACCAGTATGAACCAGTACTGACTTCCATGTTGTCACAAGGTATGGCGTTTAACGGTTACGGTTGGATTGGACCTATTCCACGGCGGCTCCAGACTCGTTCCTCCTCAAAACCTAGGAAATCAGCACCTGTCGAATACAGAACGGATGAGGAATATATGATAGTATATGACGTGGAAGATGAGCTTGAATCGAATCCAGATTGTCAAAAAAGATGGTAAAATCTATTACAAGGGAGAGTTAGTTATAACACCCACTAAATATAAAAAATAACTTTTTTCAATACTTTCTGAACTTGGTGGGAATTCCCCCTCCCAACAATCTCTGTTTTTTTAAATCTTTTTCAAAAATTGACTTTTATACATATTTTAATATCTTACCTTTTATTAACTGAAATTTTATCAAACTTTTTTATTGGTTTTATACTTTTAATGTCTTGGTGAATGTTTGGCGCAGTTTAGCCAAAACTGGCTCTTGCGCCAAAAACCCAACACTCACTCCAGACCTGTTCATAATGACTGTCAATGTTTAAGTAGAAAAGTGAATCTCAGTAGAACGCGACTTTGCGTCATTTTTCCTTGAACGTAGGTCTCTTCTCACACCATTACGAGTATGACCAATGAGTACAGACCACTCATTGGATATCGTTTCTGGTCACCGATAGGAGAACTTCCTGCATACACTGAGCCTCTCTCGGAAAATGGATTGCGAGGCCTTAAATACCAGTGAATACATCTATCGATGCATACTGATGCCCTTCTGACCATAGTGGCACATTCTCTTCATCCAATCATCTTCACTATAGCTGATGCATTGTGACTACAAGATAGGTATATGCCGCTGTGATGTCACATGCAGACAAACCATTCACGTAACCTCTCGTGAACTGTCTCCAATGGCGACGATCTGTCATCCCTGTTACGATAAACACCTGTTAGTTATTTCTAGCAACAGAGAACCGTGAGCATTGTGGAATGTACTGGTTCCTTTCCTTACAACTCACCGAGAGAGCAAGACAGCGCATTCCGGATCATTTACGTACTGTGACGTTTGAGAAAATGAATGGTAATGTGAGAGTTAGGAATTTAAATATTTGGTTTATTTACGTCACAGCTATTAATTGCAGCATTTTGGAACTGTGATACACACAAGCAAAAAAAGTATGGTCCGATAAATCAGTGTACTTACAAAATCAGTTCTCCGTGACAGTATCACCTTCAAAGAGTAGTTCCCTTCAGCATTCACACACCTGCATTCGGTCCTGCCATTGCTGGTAACAGTTCTGGAACGAGGTTTTTGGAAGGCCCTTCAGGAGATTCTCCGTTTTTACCTGAACCTCTTAAACTGAGGTAAAATGGGTTCCTTTTAAGCAAAATTAAACTGTAGGAAATAAAAAAAGTCGCATGGGGCCAAATCAGGTGAATAAGGAGGATGCCCCATCACAGTAATGTTTTTGTTGGTCAAAAACTGCTTGAGAGATAGGGCCATGTGAGCAGGTGCATTGTCTTGGGGTAACAGCCATCCATCACTCTCCAATTCTGGCATTTATTTCCTAATTTTTTCACGAAGTCTTTTTACAATAGTACTTCAATGTAGTAGTGTTGATTAACAGTCTGACCACTGATGTGAGTGAGAACCCATTCACATCACGAATTTTGGCAATGTTTTGGTTACTAATCGCTGACCTTGGGTGCCCAGCAGGTTCATCGTCTTCTACACTAACCCTTTCCCCTGAAAACCTCTTATACCATTCAAATACATGTGTAAGAGACAAGGTTTGATTTTCATAAGCCTCGGTTAGTATTTGAAATGTTTTCGTGGCTGATTTCTTAAGTTAACAAGAAACTTGATATTGATTCGACATTTTTCCGGCAGAACGCAGCTGCATGTGTTCCCTCAGTGACTCAGTACTCCCAACTGGGGTGATCGATTAAGGCGAAACTGGCCACATAGATAGAGGAGGTGTGTGGGATGACGTCACCAAAACAGTTGTGAACTCCACTCTTTTTTCAAGCTACTCATTTAGTCTAGAATTTTTTTGTGTGTCACACCTTGCAAATTAACATTGAAGTTATTCAAAATATTGGTTATTTCAGAAGAGTTCAAAATATGATGTTTGTGAGGGAAGAGGCAACGCACCGTTCTCTCCGGTGTTTTCCAAAGGACTTCTTCCACTCGAGGGACTTGGGATCGGGGCAGTTTCTTTCTGACATCTTGAATTACGTTCGGCTCATAAGCGGAGCGGGGTTTTCTCATGGTTAAAAAGTAGCCGGGGCGATGACAGAAGACAGGACCCCGCAATATTTAGGGAGTGCACAGGAACGCTGTTATCCTATTCACAAAAAGTAGCCGATTTTTCAGATGTGTGACGTCAAAACGTGCCTACTTTGCGATTTGTATCTTTTCTTGCCATTCTTTCTTGCGGTTGCATTTTAATTGTCAGGCAGTGAATCTATATGCATATAGGAGAAAAGCGACTCATCACGATAACTTCAGAATTATTAAACCTACAGACTTGAAATGGGCAAGCATGTTCCTTTTGTTGAGCAGAGATCCTTTAAGAAAGGTTTTGGAAGGAAATTGACTCCCAATGGTGTGTGGGGTGGGGTGTTACAGGGTGCTATATATATATATAAGCTCTCATTTTTGAATTATCAGAGCCACAAATTAAAAATTTGGCAAGGATTCTTGAGTAAAGATACTCTAAGAAAGGTTTTTGTGGGAATTGACTTCCAAAGGGATTGCACGGGTTTTAAATAAAAAAAAATACCCTTTCTGAACTATTAGATCTACAGACGAAGTCCACAGTAGGTACGCTCCGTTAGTTCATCAGAGATTTGTTAAGAACGTATTTTACGGAAATCGAATTCCAAGGGTGGCGAGGTCATAAAAGTTTTAAATAAATTCCGCTTTAACTATTACAGACGTGAAATTTAGTTAGCATGTTTCATTTGTTGAGTAGAGATTAGTTAGAAATGGGTTTTGCGGAAATCGACTCCAGAGGGGTTGGGATTACGGAAGCGTAAAAGAGATAAATGTAATTCTGTTTTAAAAATTAAACTGTCCTTTTTAAGAGGAAAAAAGATTATAAAAAGGATTTTTAATACAATCGAAAGCTTAATGCTAGGAATAACTTAAAAAACAATTTTAAGTCATACACTTTTTAAAAATAGTCATACTGATATAAAATATCCGGCGAAAGGGAGGAGTAATGGCTAGTATTTAATAAAGGTAAGTGTGTTCATGCTTTTTGTTCTTATCCGAAATTTTGTAAGAAATGCAACTTTTGAAAAGTAGGGACTTACCGCGTACAACTAAAGTTTTATATTAACTTATTTCCCGCATCAGAATTTTAAATTTATTTTTCGACCCCCACCTCTAGCTGATTTTATATATAATTTATTATATTTTTCCTTCTAGAAATCCTTTTAATCTTCCTTTTGCTCTAACCAGCAGACTCACCCGTAGAAGGGGCCGCGATGTACGTTAAATCTGTCGAAGCTCAATGTCTTCTTGTTGGTGTGGTAGTTCGGAGAGAGGATGCCAGCTCAGATCAAGGACGTCTTAAGGCATGAGTCAACTGAGCCCGGGCCCAGGGCCTCGGTCACATTGGGGCCCTCGTCTCATTCTCGACTCAACCTGTATAAAGATCATGATTCGAATAATTTCACACGGTCAAATGTTATTTTCAGTTGTATTATTCGAAAAACTGGGAATTTCGAACGCGATATGTGTCAACTTACTGCATGTGATGACCGTGCTCCATGTATAGGCGCAGATCTACCACCATACACCATCATTTAGTCAAAAGGCGTAAATGGTCGAGCCGAATCACGTACACCGGCTCGGACATTCACATTTATTTGTGTTTCGGGTTATTATTTTTACGAGTATTGTAACTACGAATACTATGTAATGCTTATACATTTATGGGGCATAGGTGGGGCCTACATTTGTGTAGGGGCCCAGGGTCTACTTTTGCGTAGGGGCCCAGGACATCAAGAAGTTTTAAGACGTCCCTGGCTCAGATATCCTCGTCACTTGACCGTGGTCTCAATGATTGATTGATTGAATATTAACGTCGCACTGTTCAGCTACACGAGGGCTTTTGGCGACGGACCACGTAATTTTGAATTATGGTCAAGTGACGTGGACGACACCTGAACTGTCACCCCCTCTCCTAACTACCACACCAACGGAAGGACGTTTCAGCTCTCGACAGATTTAACGTGCATCGCTGCCCTACACGGCGGGTCTTTAGTGGTACTGGGCTCGAACTCGTGACAAGTCATGCCACGATCCGATACCTATACCACTCGGCTACCGCGGCCACTGCCCGTGGCTCAAAGTTACGAGGTCCATCTCCAATAGCCCTTTTGTTGTTTTATAGTGCAAAGTCAATAAAATCTCTCACTCCTGCGAACTTTAACATACACAACATAATAATAATCAATCAAACAGCAGATTTTGTAAAAATGGCTGAATTTGCTTCAATCATATGTATTCAAAATAAATTCTTAAACTTAAGGGACATGTACGATTTACACAAAAAATTTTAATTTAATGATTTTCATAATTTTTTTGTTTGTCTCCTATGTGTACGCACGGTGTAAAACAGATTTTGAGCTCAAAATTTTATAAAAAACTAATCATTTAATTTTTTTAAAGGGAAAAACTTGAAATTTATGAAGCGATTTTAAACTGCTACTCCTCCTACAAAAATGGATGTACATATATGAAATTTGATTTACAAGTACGTCACAAACTATGTATAACAAAAGTTGGTATTGGTATATTCGTACAGCACTTTTTTTTATGAATGCTTTATTGGAAATTCCTTAAGAAATGTGTAAATTCTAAGCTCAATTATTTTTTTTAAAAAATAAGTATTGCTTTGATTGAAAAATGCATACCAACTTTTATTCCATGTACTATTAGTAACAAGTGAAAAAAAAATCCGAGTATTAGGCACAACAGAAAAAAAGCCTTAGCATTTTAAGGTATCCGAATACGTTAGGAACCGTGATTTTGCAAAAGCGCATAAATGGATAATTTTCATGATATTTAGTGTCACTTAGATTAGAGAATACATGTATACAATTGTTTTAAGAACATTTTGACAAAAAATTATTTAAATAAATATTTTGGCAAAAATTAACTTAGAATAATTTTTTCAAAACGTTTCTTTTTGAAAAATGCTTCTATTATAATATATTTTGCCTGTATATAGCTCAGATTCTCTCTACAGAGGCTCAACTAGAACTTTTGAAATATATAACTTAGAAGTGGTTTATCCATATTTTACGACAACAGAGGGGAGAAATTTTAAGGAAAAAACGCCGATAATTATATATTTCAATGGGTTGTAACTCTGAAAATAATGTGAATTTTTCAAAAATCATAGTTGAGCCTCTGTAAAGAGGTCTGAGCTATATACAGGCAAAATATTATTATAATAGACGCATTTTTCACAAAGGAAGAACATTTTGAAAAAATATTATTCTAAGTTAATTTTTTGCCAACATATTGTATTTAAGTAAATTTTTTTTGTCAAAATGTTTCTTAAAACAATTTTATACACGTAGTCTAATCTAAGTGACACTAAATATCATGAAAATTATCCATTTATGAGCTTTTTTAAATCATGGTTCCGAACGTAGTCGGATACCTTAAATGTAGTTATTTTATCTTTCTGAGATAAGTCAGTTTAAAGTTTTGATTTGCCATTGGGATGTGAATAAAAACGAACATATATAAAAGCTATCACAACTTTGTGTTTTTTAAACTTAGAGCTTTTTCAAATTTTGTGAGGGTATATAAAAGTATAAAAAAAATAATTTAGGCAAAATAAATAAATAAATAAAATTATAGATTTGATTTAATTTGATTTTTTGACCGATTTTTTTTCAATTGAATCGTACTGTGTCCCCTTAAAAAAATATTCGGCTGATCTTGTTTCGCCTACCTTTGTTCTAGAATTATATATCAGAAAAACAGTGTCAGATATCTTTGTTATAAACTGCTATCAAATTATACCTGCGATAGTACAGGGTGGTCAAAACGAAACTGACGGAGGCCTGTATTTCTGGTTCTTCTGAAAGATTCCAAAGTGAGTGAGTGAATATTAACATCGCACTGTTCAGTCACACGAGGGCTTTTAGCGACGGACCATGTAATTTTGAACCATGGTCTAGTGACGTGGATGACCCCTGAGCTGGCGCTCTCCTCTTCTAACTACCACACCAACGGGAGGACGTTTCAGCTCTCGCGAGAGATCTAGCGTGCATCGCTGCCCTACACGGCGGTTCTCTGAGCTCGAACTCGTGACTAAGCCATCCACGATCCGATACCTATACTACTCGGCTACCGCGGCCACCTGAAAGGCTCCAAATAAAACTTCAAAAAAAGAAATGCTGCCGAAACTTACGTAAAAAAAGGGGGTTAAATATTATTAATAGATGGTACTATACTACTAAACCCATATGCAAAAGAGTAGCTCACGTAATTTTGCGGTAACCTATACCCATGGATAAAACAAATCATCCGCCGGCAATGAACTTACCACAGAACAAAAAGGAACACACATTAGTGCAGTACTTCTCAAACTGTGGGGCATGCCCCCTAGGGGGGCGTGATATTCCAAGGAGGGGGCGCAAGCATATTGAATAGTCGAAAACAAAAGATTATTTAAAAAATTATTAATTTATTGACAACAAACAAAAAAATATACATTCTGACATAATAAAAATTTGGAAAAAAAAACCACATTTACACTGACATAATACACTTATAAATGCATTAGTACTGCACAATGTATTTTATAATTAATTTAACAATTCAAAGTTACAAACAAGTTTAATAATTACCAGTGACCCAACGGGCTAGTCATATGTAAAATTATATGCAAAAATTAACACTTATCTTCATCATTTGTACAGTTTATAATTAATCCCTTGACTGCCGATTGAAAGTTACGCGATTTGCTCCTCAATGCCACCGTTTTGCACGTATGCACGCGTATGTGCAGTATGGGGGGGGGGGTGGGGGTGGAGAGAAGGGAATAAATAAGAAATTCCACTGAAATAAGTAAATCCTTCGCAAACACTGTCTAGATTATTTTATTGCATTCCAAAGCCTTCGGAACTATTTTACGGATTGCAGTGAACAGAACAAAATCGTATTTTTTGAAGGATGTATATATACGTCCTGGGCAATTTACGCACTGGCTAAGCGCGAGACGTTTATATACGCTGGCGGTACGCAATTACTGTATGGAGGGGAGCGTGATGAAAATTATGATTTCGTATTGGGTCGCAAGTATTGAAAGTTTGAGAGCATTAGTGGTAAAATTTTGCTATAAGAATGAGAGCAGTGGGCGTGACCTCCAAGTAATCATGATCGCGAACACGTGGCTGGCATTGTCGATTAAAGGGTTCGAGTCTTAGTGCCCTTGAAGACCTGTTGAGGCTCAAAGTGCTCCTGTTGGCGTGGTATGGAAGTTTGGAGATAAGATACCTGCTCAGGGATCGTCTTCGCCACTTGGCCTTGGTTCAAAGATTGCAATTATAATTACAAATTTTAGAAATTTAATTTAGAAATTTTTAAAAATTTTTAGGGCAAGACTGCTTTCAGTTCGAACAGAATGGCCACATGGTGCTCAGCTGCAATATGAGGAGAGAGACTTATACCTCGGCTCAGTCCCAGGTGGATCTCAGTCTCAATCTTCAGCTTCTGCAGGCTGTTGAATCGAAAGCAGGAAAGCTTGGGCAGAAGATGATCAATGCTAAGACCAGTGAGCAGTGCCACAGGACATGAAGAAGTATGTATTTGTTCAAAGATAATGGGCTTTGAACCAATAACAGCAAATAATTCCTCATTGTTTTATAAAAACGTAAATTAGACCGTGGGTATATCAATGTTTCTTTTTTTCAGTTAACTCATTTTTTTTCTCTTAATATACAGGGTGTGCGGGCTTAAAGTATCCAAAAGTTATGGCTTATTATTAAGGAACTACCTATCAGAATGTAATAAATTGCTCATTCGTTGATTGGAAACCCTTCCAAGATTTTTTTGGGTCTAATCCGATCGGCCGCACGTGCGCGTATTATTCGGCAATCGCAGACGATCAACTTGTTACACTGACTTCATTAGTAAAGATTTGGACTCTACAGCAAAAAGGTGCAGTGCGTACTTTGGTTAAGGGAATTTAAATCAGTCACGCGTGTACAGCGACGTGTTCGAACAGAATAGAATGTCGATCCTCCGACAGCAAAATCTATCCACCAATGGGAAAGAACTTTAAAGGAGTCGGGAACTTTGGTATCTTAAAAACTGGCAAGTATCCTTACATTTTCGTGATAGAAAGCCCTGTTGTTGGTGTGCGTGATTCATTTTGTGGGAGTCCTGGTAAGTCTATTAGGCAAGCCAGTAATGACATTCCATTCTGTTCGAATACGTCGCTGTACACGCGTGACTGATTTAAATTCCGTTAACCAAAGTACGCACTGCACCTTTTTGCTGTGGCGTCCACATCTTTGCTAATGAAGTCAGTGTAATAAGTTTATCGTCGCCATTGAAGAATAATGCGCGCACGTGCGGCCGATCGGACTAGAACCAAAAAATCTCGGAGGGGTTTCATCAACGATGCAGTTATACATTCTGATGGCTACTCCTAATAATAAGTCATAACTGACACTTTGCGTACACTATTAAATGAACGTTCGCAGTAATAGAATTCGCCTATTTTTTAGGTTATATGTGTAATTGCACAATTTCTTGACAAAACCTTGCGAGAGAGAGAAGTAACTAAATAGTTCTATTTTTATTTACAGTATACTATTCTTTTATTCTGGCTCAAAATTTACAATTAATGTTGTATTTGAAAGATCAAATTATCAGCTCAACAGAAATAAGGGGGCAATTCGTGCTGTAACGAATATTGACAAAGATACTTGATTACGAAAAAGCAAGATACTTGATTACGCTCCTTTGCTGTTGCAGCACAGGAAAAAATATCGAATCTTAGAAAAAGTTCGAATTAACGGAATAAAATAGGTGTGGGGGACCTTACACTAATATTTTATGTATAATAATTAAATGTGTTAGTTTTTGAATATATATATAAAAAATTTCAATAATATCAAACGACTTAAATATTTTTAATAAAATATATATCGTGAAATCCTTTTCAGTCTTTAATAATAAAATCTCTTAGAGTTGAAAACAAAGTGTTCCTGTCTTTCAATGCACACAATTGGAGTGTATTAAACATACGTTCCACAAAAGAAAATCTTAAAATATCAAATTAATTCGATGCAATAAGTTCAATGATTTCCCTTTCTTCATTCAAGCACAATTCCCTAAATATTTTAATTTACAAACACACTGAAAAGAGTAGCTCTGCAATGCCATATCTGTAACATTGACTGTCTCAAGCAGCAGAAGCTCCCTCTAGTGATCACACATCTTCAGTAGAGGCCAGGTGAGGAAACAACACGGTCACTATGAAAAACATGCATGTTCTTTTCCCATTATTTTTGTTAACCATATATGTTGTCTTTGAGTAATCTAAATAATTGTCACACTATCAAAGATTTCATCGAACCCAACCCCCCTAAATTTCTGTCTAATCTTAACATCCAACTCTCCACAGCTCTATAAAAAGATAAGGTAGAGGTATTTAGATATTAATTTTAAGACATTAGGTGGCATCTGAAGTTGCATCTAGATAATTCATATTATTCCTGAGTAGAATAAATACATATTACATTTTTAACTGTATTATAATGCCAAATTAATGTATTTCTCCTTCATTTTAGGAAAGAAGATATATACAAGTCACTATTCGCACAAGAAAATGACCATAAAATATTGCACTATGTAGAAAAAGAATTTATATTTTGTTTTTCTCACATGTTTTTTTATTGTTTGTAAAAATGTGAATTTGGGAAGCTGCGATATACAGGCAACGACGAAACAAAAAAAAAATCCTAATTATATTTATCAATACATTTATATAATCCAAATATGGTAATTCTTATCACATATTTACATAATTAATTGAAATAATAATAATAATAATAACTTTGGTAAAGGAAACTCGAACCAAAACTGAAGAATTTTAAGAGAAAGATATTTTTTCTAAATTTAAAGATTATGGAAAATAAAAACTTAAGATTCAAGAATTTAGTTTAATTTTTCTTCACACGTGAAATGGAAAAGATAACAATTTTGAAAAGTTTTGAAAAAATTCGATTAAAAGCTTATTTGTTAGATCTCACATGAAATCCCGATAAATTAATTATTCATTTCTTCTTTCGATGTTTGATGAAAAATTACTCAGAGAGATTATGTATATTCTTCAGTCATAAAAAGTAAGACTTGAGGGAGGGAAAATTTCAGTTTGTTTATTTCTTAGTGTAGACATTTCTCAATCATATATAATTAAACCTTTAAAAAAACATGAGAATACTTTTTTAGTGCATATTTTGTACCTGAAAATATAATTCAATATTGCGAAAACGGTAATAGATAAAAAGTGTAAATATATAGGAGAGAATTATTAATTTCACTTTAGAAATAATTCAGTTCTTGAAGAACTTATTTTTGGATTAGATTATATGAAGGACTTTGTATCACAGCTTCTCAAAACGTACAAAGAATGGACCCTGTTCTCTCAACGTATATGATAAATTAAAGCATACTTTGAAAACACAAAAAAATAAAATTCTTCTTTAATTAATTATGACATGACGGATTGCACATTATGGTTACATGTATACACAAAGTGTAGATGCATAACAAAAAAAAGGCTTCATCTAAAGATACTATGAGAAAGCTTTTACCAAAACTGGTGGCAAAATATTCTAGAAGCGAAGATGTTTTGTTTTCTTCTAAATTTAAGAATTTCTAGACTATTTCTTACATTTTTATACACTGATGAAATAAATTAAGAGAATATGCATATTTTATCGAATTGCATGAAAAGAACTGAACTGAATGCAAAACCACTGTTTCTAGATAAAAATGCAGATCTTGTACGGCAAATACGTAAGCATATACGTGTGTGTAGGTGGAACCAGCGGAAGAACAGGCTTTATAAGCGCGTGTAAGTTAAAACACGTATTTCGTTCATTCAAAATATTGCCAAGAAATTTTATAACGACATTCCTCTTACGAACAACTTAAATCTATTAGACATCCAAAACTATGTTCTGGTAGACAAAATTAAAAGGCCAAGGAGAATCCTCCTTGACTCATACAATCCCCCCTAACATATTTGTTGCTCATTCACCGATGGTGAATGATCACAAACTTGCTAAATTTTATCTATTTTTTATCTTATTATTATTCTAAACTTTAATTTATCATAAACTTTCTTTTGCTGCACTCACCAGGATAGCCCCTTCTTTTCACATTCTATTAAATCTCCCCAACTTCAGGGCAGCCAATAGAGAGCTTATTCATTCGCTACTGTCAACCAATCTCAGTGCCTTATCTCCACACCCAGATTCTACTTCAAAAATTCTTGGACTTTTTTCCCGCCGAAACCATGAAGAACCGCCCAAAACTCTGACGTCACCCCTCTTCCTTCCCAGCCAGCCAATCGGATTCCCGCCTTTCAACTTCTCCCAGGAAAGAACATTTTTCACCCAGGTCTACCACTTTGAAGGCGCCATTAACTTTCAGATAGGGGAAGGAGGATTAGCTTTGATCCGTATCCCCAAGACGTAAATCGAAACTAGAAAAAGTTATTTCGTTAGCCAGCAAACCTCGGCGAATTTCTTGATGTTATTTTGAAACAATCGGTTCAATTAAAATTGTAACAGTTAAAATCAGTAACCATCAACGTTTAGATGATGGAATGAGGTAGCGAATTGTGGGAAGGCTAGAAGCAGGTCAATGTCAAGTTCAGATTTGTAGAGATTTCACTTTAACATCCAGAGTCATGTGTAACTTATGGAACAGTTCCAGGACATTGGATCCATCGAGAGAAAGCCTGGGCAAGGTGGTCCAAGAGCCATGACGGCCAAGGAAGATCACCATTTGTCGATTATAGCGAGGCATAACAGAGGGGCTACAGCTTCTCGGCTCTCTCGTTACTTGTATACAGCCAAAGGAACCCGTGTATCAAGGGTGATTGTTTCAAAAAGACTTCATGAGAGAGGTTGTTTTGCCAGAAGACCTGCTGTTTGTGTCCCTCTCACGTCTACGAACTGGAGAGTCCGTTTAGCATACTGCAGACAACATACAGATTGGAGTATGGATCAATGGGTGACCGTTCTGTTCACCGATGAATCCCGTTTCAGCCTAAACACCGATTCCAGCCGTCCGTTCATGTGGAGAGAACCAGAGACCCGCTAACTACCCTCCAATGTCCACGAAATCGACAATTAAAGCGAAGGAGGTTTAATCGACTGGGCAAGCATCGGGTTGGATGGCCGTACTCCTCCCCATGTCTTTAAAAGAGGCTCTGTGACTGGTGTGAGGTATAGGGATGAGGACTTGGAGCCCTATGTTTGCCTTTTCAAGGGTGCATGTGGCCCCAAGCTCATTTTAAATGACGATAACGCCAGGCCACATAGAGCTGTTCTGGTCGACGAATTTCTAAAGAGTGAGGATATTCGCCGTAAGGATTGGCCAGCCAGATCTCCAGACCTCAGCCCTATAGAGCATGTCTGGGACGCTCTGGGGAGGGCAATTGCAACTTGCAACCGCCCACCGAGAACCATCCAGGAAATGAAAACAGCGTTGCTGAATGAGGGGGACCAATTGCCACAAGAACTGATAAACTGCCTTATTTCAAGTATGACATCACGCTGCGAGGCCTGTATAGCTTAAGAGGGGGGTCATAACTCCTATTAACCTATTTCTTTTGTTTATTTTGTAACTGCTGATTCATACCTTCCTACTCCAACGAGTGTTACGCACGATCATGCGTGTGTATTGCAATTGTTGAATGGTTATTTGTTGAATATTTTTGAATGGATTGTAAGGCATTCGCCCGTGTGTGTTGCTTTACTTCTAAGCTATTCTCATGACCTAGGGGTGTGGGAGTGAATGAAGAACCAGGCATTGCCATAAACTTAATATCTCTTTATTAAGATCTTAACTTAAACACTATACAAAGATAACATATATAAATTTAAACTTAGCGGATCTGAGGTGAAGATACACACAATACGTATTACCAAATAAGCGTGACCCTGACTACTATATTTAAGTTTACCACTTACTCCTAACCTCTGTATATACACAGTTCCTAGTAATTAATAGAACGATCCTACCTCTATATCTTGGATAGCAGCAACTCTCTCGGATCCTAAATGACTTTTCTTGATTTCCACCTTGACTTGAACGCACTGGCACGAATAACTGAACTCTTGAAATTTGGCTAGACTAGACACAGACTAGCATAATCACTTCCCAAAAGGCCACCCTGCTTACTCTAAACTTCTGCTATTTAAAAGGTTCTTAATTTGCATAATCACGCGTCGCTTCTGGATTTGGCTGGAAAGAATTTGCCTTTTACGGCCCCAAAGAACCCAAGAGAACAATTAAAGGAAAGCGCGATGAGCCTGTCCCAGGTTCAATGATTATTATCAATGTATGTACATATCAAATTTCATTAAAATCGATCCAGTAGTTCTAGAGATAATCGATCAAATCTACAAATTCTCATAATTTCTTACACCAGTGTACTTCAACGTTGATTTATATAAACAATTTACGTTCACAGCAAAAGTTTCATAACAATAATGTGATTTCATTGTGCTAAAATGTAATTACGTTTTCAGTACTGTTAAAAGTCCCCCTTAAGTAACAAGATTTATCAATTTTTCAAAAATACTAACTGTTTCAGAAGCAAATTAGAAACTGTATTGCATTATATATTAAAAGAAACTTTATTTTGAGCGAACTAAAAAAAGGTTTAATTTAATTCCGGACCTATTCTCAGTGGAACATTAAAAATGAATAATTTATTTCCAACGTTAGTTTACACACATAATTTCTTTTGACTTAAACAAAAGTATAGAACTCCAAAGAACGACTTCCCATTTGAATGTAACTCACTGCATTTGGCATTTCAAAAAGTCTTCAACCTCTGTAAGTGAAAGTTCTCAATATTCTTCTAAGATCATTTAAAAAAAATTCTAATATATAACAAGTCGGAAACTGATATGTGTGTTAAAGTTTATTTTTACTGTATTCTCTTTAAAAAATATAATTGTATTCAGGACTTTTTTTTTTTATGTATAGTGGAAGAACCTTGCAACAGTAATTTTTAACTCTCATTTGCCTCATTGCTTTTGACGCAGCCATAAGTATGAAGCTCGAATAGACGACTGGCGCATTTGAACGATTCTCGCTCTATTTGTCATTCTTGGGGCATTTTGAAAAGTTTTCAACCCTTTATAAGCGAAGAATTCTCGAAATATGACGTAAAATATTCAAGATACTATTTTCTAACTCTATATGCAAGACATTTTCCCAGAAGGAAATAGTATCAACACACAGCAAACTATGATGTAATTATTTCTAGAGTTTATAACTTTAAATTCCACTTATAAATTATTTAAGGTATCCGACTACGTTCGGAACCATGATTTTAAAAAAGCACATAAATGTATAATTTTCATAATATTTAGTGTCACTTAGATTAGAATACAGTAAATTGTTTAAAGGATTATGACAAAAATATTAACACAATATTTTGGCAAAATTGAATAACCTTTTTCAATATTCCTTTGTAAAATGCTTCATTGTATTAATATTTTGCCTGTATATTAGCTCAGACCTCTGTACAGAGGCTCAACTATGATTTTTGAAAAATTCACATTATTTTCAGAGTTACACCATTTGAAATAATTATCGGCGTATTTTATTAAGATTTATCCCCTCTGTTGTCGTTAAAGATGGATAAACCGACTTCCAAGTTATGCGTTTCAAAAATTCTAGTTGAGCCTCTGTACAGAGGTCTGAGGAATACAGGCAAAATATTAATACAATAGAAGCATTTTTTACAAAGGAGAATATTTGGAAAAAAGGTTATTCTGGGTTAATTTTTTCCAAAATATTGTATTTAAATAATTTTTTGTCATAATGCTTTAAAACAATTTTATACATGTATTCCAATCTAAGTGACACTAAATATCATGAAAATTATACATTTATGCGCTTTTTTAAAATAATGGTTCCGAACGTAGTCGGATACCTTAAAAACTATCCATACATATTATATCGTAACACATAAAATATATCAATTAAAATTTCAATATAAATCACGCAATCAGCTTACTGTGTGTGTCACTTAGCTCTTTCCCTTATATTTCTGACATTCTTTTCCAGAGAAAACATATTTGTAAGTCTGTTGACAAATAAATGTCATTTTTCTTCCAAAATAAGAAAGCTTCTTGAGGGTAAAAGGAGATATTAGTACAAATCAAAGCTCCTAAAATGTCTAAGTCAAAATGCATTCGTCAAAATTCTTTCCGTAAATTTTATTCCAAAACAAAACACAGAGTCATAGGACTTTGAGCTTGCATCAGAAAAAATATACACTTTCAACCAGTTTAGTGAGCATTATAGCCATTAAAATTCAGTAGACTTCATATGAGATGAAAGAATGGATCATGACAGCCTCAGATTGTAGAGGGTAAAAAAGGTACGAAAGCCGAGGAAGAGAGGGTAGGAGAACCAATATGGAGTCTAGATCGGAAAGAGACAGAGAAGGTTATGTATGGAAGATGGTAATACTTTAGCAACAAAATAAAGCTTAAATATACTTATTTCTAGCCTGACTATTTTCGTTCACAGTACGTAACACCAGTCATTACCAAAAGTTTTAAAATATTGTCGAAATATGATAATATTCTGTGTTGCTAACACTTTGTAATGACTTTAAGGCGGCACCTGACTACGTTCGGAATGGTGATTTTGCAAAAATGTGTAAATGGATAATTTTCATGATATTTAGTGTCACTTAGATTAGAATACATGTATAAAATTGTTTTAAGGACATTTTGACAAAAAGAAATTATTTAAATACAATATTTTGGCAAAAAGTTAACTTAGAATAACCTTTTTTCCAAATGTTCTCCTTTTGTAAAAAATGCTTCTATTGTATTAATATTTTGCCTGTATTCAACTCAGGCCTCTGTACAGAGGCTCAACTAGAATTTTTGAAATGCATAACTTGGAAGTCGGTTTATCCATGTTTTACGAAAACAGAAAGGAGAAATTTTAAGAAAATACGCCGATAATTATTTCAAATGGTTGTAACTCTGAAAATAATGTGAATTTTTCAAAAATCATATTTGAGCCTCTGTACAGAGGTCTGAGCTATATACAGGTAAAATATTAATTCAATAGAAGCATTTTTTACCAAAGGAGAACATTTGGAAAAAAGGTTATTGTAAGTTAATTTTTTGCCAAAATATTATATTTAAATAATTTATTTTTGTCATAATGCCCTTAAAACAATTTTATACATGTATTTTAATCTAAGTGACACTAAATATCATGAAAATTATCCATTTATGCGCTTTTTTAAAATCATTGTTTCAAACGTATTCGGATACCTTAAACAGCTCTGGATCAAACTATTTATTAAAGTATGAAAAGCATCAAAAAATATTCCAGTACAATTTAACTGCAAAAAGGGTCCACAGATGTAGAGTCTCTTTCACGGTAAAGTCTTTATATATCGCTCTCATAAGCATATTAATTAAAGTGATTCTTTCGGGAAATGTCCTGTACATTTGATATGCCAAAGGTCCACAGTTCACTCGTTTCGTTTCAAGAAAAACGTCGC
Organism: Trichonephila inaurata madagascariensis; assembly: GCA_019973955.1. Taxonomy (NCBI): domain Eukaryota; kingdom Metazoa; phylum Arthropoda; class Arachnida; order Araneae; family Nephilidae; genus Trichonephila; species Trichonephila inaurata. The sequence goes on along the minus strand of BMAV01017309.1, from coordinate 115,946 downwards.
TACTCGGTAATTCCACGCCGAAGTTTTTCGCTCGCTTGCTATATTTCCACCATCCTCTCACTGACTCCTAGGCTTCTCGGTTCTCATTCCACCTTCCTTCTCTATAATTCGTGAACTCCCAGGCGGGGCCGGCTCTAGCAATTTTGCCGCCCCGGACAAAAATGGAAAATGCCGCCCCTCTCTCCAAAGCAAAAAGCTATAATTTAGAAAGAAAAATTTTCCACATAGATACACACCTATAAAACTTCAATAACGAATATATATATATAATTTTAAGCCTTAAAAAATACAAAATAATTCCAAATTAAGGACATAATTACCTGTTATTACTTCAAACGAGTAAAATGCAAGAGAAGGAGTTGCTCATTCTAGCAAGCCAATTTCTTCGAAAAAGAATTAATTGATGGAGGGGATCACACAAGTGTTTATTTTAACTTATAGTTACTACACCCAAAACTAGAACAAAACATTTTCTGTGGCTTTCCACCAAATCTTATTACCCTTGTCCTCTTTTGGATAGCTGACACCAAACATTGTAAAGATGAAAGGAATGTCCATTGTGACCCCACTCCAGGATGGGGAGAAAGATAATAGTGAAAGATGTGTAAAAATATCAAATTTTCTTATTTAAGATATATTTCTGCCTCGAACCCTTCAAGTTTTAACATAAAAGAAAACTGACATTAAACATACAGAATACAGAATAAGGAAATAAAATACCAAATTCACACCCAATAATATTTCTGAAAATATATCAAAGTTTCTGTAACAACAAAAATATAATTCTTTTTTTCAAATTCGATTCAAATGCCGCCCTTAAAATTTGCCGCCCTGGACAGGGGTCCGGTTTGTCCAGCCCTAGAGCCGCCCCTGTCCCAGGTAATTCAAAGCTGAAATTAGTATCGCTGGCTAAGAGGCCTCTTGGGGGTTCTCTCAAGTAAAAGTCGTCCTAAACTCTCTCGCTCTCCCTTTTTAACCTCCAGGTTTCCCACGGTCCCTCACCGCCTATTCCTTTGATCTCTTGTCTGTTGGTCCCTTAGAGTTTGGAGTCTGTCTCGGCCCATAGTGGGAGCTCCTTTCTCCAGACACGTAGTCGTCTTAAATCCGTGAGAAACCGAAAAGAACATTGTACCGGCGTCCTTTTTCATCCCTCGGACTGCCATGAGAAAGGGGTCAGAACTTTTGACCACCCATTTACGCAACTTTTTCCCAGCAATTAGGGAAACGGGAAGAATTTCTCTCGCGTTTGTCGGAGTTCTTCCTCCGCAATTAGGGAAAAGAGACCGGGTACATCACAACTCCATCTCTCTAATCCGCGAACTTAAATTCTTTATCCGCGGTGAAATTTATTCATTCTTACTGAACACCCCTTTCCCAAAAATTCTTCGTCAACAGTTAAATTTTGATTGTTAATGATGTTCAATAGATCAAGTGAATCAACTATGTTTCCATACACTAAGAACATTTCATTTTGTTGAGGAAACATATTTTAATTTGGAAGTATGATTTATATGTGTTCACCTTCCGGGAATCTACTTCATTTTTACAAATAAAACCAGAGACCTTCAACAGAATACTATATTTTTACGTGTGTCAGCAGCACTATATTTTATTTTCTCCGTATATTTCAAAAACTTCTGGTGAATTTGCAACTCAGTGTTTTAAGTTCATACTTGCTGCACTTATACAGACAGAATCTTCAGAAGTGATTGCAGCGATATGGATACTTTCTGAACTATATACTAATCGAATTGCCTGCGTAAAATTCTTTCAACACAGCATAGACTTCTTTATGAATAAAAAATATCTCTTTAAATATAATCAAATGTGTAATTTTACTTCAGCAGTTAAGAGGAAAGAACTGCATTTCACTCTAAATAGAACTTCCATTTGTTCTTTGCTTTGTTCTGTGCAGTTTGCTATGAGCCTCTTCTTCCTCTTTCCATAACATTTTTTAAGAATTTATGATCCTCCTCGACAATCCCTACTTCTAAAAATGTCCTTTGTATGTTCAAAAAAGCAATGAAAATTGCACGTGTAAACTTTAAAATAATTTTTATCAATTCAGGACTAAGATGGATCCATTATCCAAACAATTACTTAACGATAATTCATTTTTTTGCGTTATACGAATCGTCATAGCAAATTCTTAACTTAAATATATATGATCCCTTTCAGTTCTCAAAATACCTTATGGTGAGGCATGAAACGGCTTGTTAATTCACTACCGTTAATTAAATGAGGTTCGACTCTCTTTATTATATCATCTTTTGATTGATCATTAATTTTTCTCTTATAATTTAAAAGCAATTTAGGATTTCATTTGAAGTAATTATTCCATTTAATCATGCGTGTTTTAAATTATTGTAATTATTATTAAATTTTCATGATTGTCCTTTCACAAAAGTTTAGCTGCATATCTGTTATTTTTGCGTTTTTCTAAAACGTTTCTAAAACGCTTTTATTTTTCTATCATTTATAAATAAAAGACAATGTGAGTGATCATTGAACTCGAGTGAAAAATACAAGAAATTCCCGATTGTAGTTAAAAGCATAGCGGCTAATGAAAAATTTGCTTAGGGAAAAAAAAATTATGCTTAATTGTGTTATAATTGGTTTTGAAATTATTATAGTTATTATCAAGTTTTTCATCAGTCGGCATTTTATGTGCAAACAGTCTTAAAATAAGTTATTTATCAACATTGCGTGTCTATTATATAGCATATTTATTTCTTCGAGGATTTTTTGTAATATCAAGGAAGGAATATTTAGGGATATCAAGGAATAAACTGTAATGATCGATTTAGACTCTTCTACAGTATCTTACAATTTTCTTATAACTGTCACGTTGGATGCAGATTTTACAAGTGCAGTTTGAATTAATTTGTTTATATGAGAGTCAATTATTAAATATGACCTCTCAAATAATACTGTTAAGGTATCCGACTACGTTCGAAACCGTGATTTTGAAAAAGTGTATAAATGGATAATACACTACTGGCCACCGTAAATGCAACACCAAGAAAGACAAGAGATAGCACAACAAAATTTATTTTGAAGATAACATGTTGACCAAGTATCAAATGATTAAATTTATAGACTTCTGTGAAGTGTGGTTCCTGCCAGAATCAGTAGCCAAAGTAGCCTCCATTGTTGGAGATCACCGCTGCCACACACCTCGGCATTGATTCAAAGAGACCTTGGATGTGTTCTTGGGGTACAGCAGACTAAGCAGCTTCCACACGTTGCCAAAGTTGATCTGGTGTGGCAGCTGGGGTGTAATCTGGGTCAATCGTTGAGCAACCATGGACCACATGTTTTCTATCGGTGAAAGATCCGGAGAGCGAGCCGGCCAGGGAAGCAATTCAATCTGGTGATTGACGAAGAACTTTTGGACAATGTGTGCCATGTGTGGTCACGCATTATTCTGTTGAAATACGGCTGTGGCCAAGCCCTGAAGGTAAGGAAGGACAACTGGCTCCAACACCTCGGAGATGTAGCGCTGACTGTTTAAAGAACCGGCAATGCGTACTAGAGGAGTGCGAGAGTGATATCCAATACCACCCCATACCATAATACCCGGTGCAGGACCAGTATGGTGGTGCATAGCGCAGCTGTTCAGCATCCTCTCTCCACGGTGTCTCCAGACTCGAATCTGACCATCGTGGTGTTGCAGACAGATGCGTAATTCGTCAGTAAAAACAATTTCATTCCATTTTGCTGCCCACATCCTTCTTTCATCGCACCATTGGCGGCAGAGACCTCTGTGGTTCTGCGTAAAGGGTAAACCAAGCAATGGACGTCTTGCGGACAGACCACTCTGCTGTAAACGGCGTCGGATGGTACGCGCAGACACTGAATGATGCGTTACAGACTCAATGTGCTGTGCTATGGTTCGTGATGTGACTGAGCGATCCGTCACTGCTGTGCGCACAATTTGCCTGTCCTCACGTGAAGTGGTGCACTGAGGTGGATGCGATCGACCACGTCGGTCCGTCGTACCCTTCTGCATCCAATGGTCACATATTCGCATTACAGTTGTTTGATTTCGTCCAACACGACTACCGATTTCCCTGAAAGATAATCCACAATCTCGGTAGGCCACTATCCTTCCGCTGTCGAACTCGGATACTTGATCAAGAACTGATCGCTGTTTTCTACGAGACATAACTGATCGTTTTTTGAAAAAACCACAAGAAAAACACAATTGCCGAACTTGAAATCGTCGAAATGTCCAAGCCTTAAATAGCGCTTTGAGGTGGCGCCACAGGCGCGCGTGATGCGTGTCTGCGCTGGAATTCTAATCTTTTGCATATCTCACCTCCGCTAATGCATGTTGTAAATTTCATGTTATTTGCATGCTTCCTTCAGAATGTTGCATTTACGGTGGCCAGCAGTGTATTTATGATATTTAATGTCACAGATTAGAAAATGTATATAAAATTGTTTTAAGAATATTAGTACAAAAAAAATTAAGTAGAATATTTTGACAAAAAATGAACATAGAATGACCAATTTTCAAAATATTCTCCTTTTGTAAAAAATGCTTCTATTATGATAATATTTTCCCTGTATATAGCTCAGACCTCTGTACAGAGGCTCAATAAGAATTTTTGAAATATATAACTTAGAAGTGGGTTTATCCATGTTTTACGACAACAGAGGGGAGAAATTTTAAGAAAAAAAAGCCGATTATTATTTCAATTGGTGGTAATTCCGAAAATAATGGGAATTTTTTTTAAAAAAATAGTTCATACTCTCTGGAGAAGTCTATACTTTATATAAGAGAGCACACACACACACACAAACACACACACACAAAATATTATTATTTTAGAAGCCTTTTTCTAAAAGGAGAACATTTTGAAAAAAGGTTATTCTAAGTTAATTTTTTTCCAAAATATTGTATTTAAATTAATTTTTTTTGTCAAAATGTCCTTAAAACAATTTTATACATGTATTCTAATCTAAGTGACACTAAATATCACGAAAATTATCCATTTATACGCTTTTTTAAAATCTTGGTTCCGAACTTAGTCGGATACCTTAACAATTGGATAGACGTATCAAAATTTACTAGTGGAAGTTAATCCTAATACAACTGTTGAATTTATCCTTCTTAAATAGGATTTAAAATAAGTAAATTTCTATATTGTATTTCAAGAATCATTATTGTGAATAGCTGCTTCAAACAAAGCTCAGAAGTTTCAGAAAAATTCGAATGAGGTATTTTTAGAATTTTGCTCTTATTCCTTGCCTAACTCTGTTCGACACCACATCATTAGAAACATTTCCAAGGATTTCATCACTTTGGTAAAACCCTTAGATTCATTTTCTGATAATTTAATGAATCTATTAGTTATAAGCCACATTTTCCCAAGGGGCTCCCACATATCTCACTATTTACTACATACATTTTCATTTTCTAGTAGATCAATATCCACTAAAGCCCAAATTTCATTATCTTAATCTTTTTAAGTCAGTCCTTTCAATCAACTGATTTTACAAATCATATAAATGGACATTTTAAAAATTCGTTGCTTCACGATTGTCCAATGATCATTTAAAATTTCCTTCAAGTTTAGCAAGCAGTTGCCAAGTTGTTAATCGCTTTGATTTTAGGCTATCTATATACATCTCAAAATTCTATAATAAGTTCACCTTCAAGTTTAATGAAAAGAGGACATACCTTGATCATGACAATTATGCACCCAAATTAATCAAAACATTTCTAAGTTTCATTCTTTGAATCGATATCGTCACGACCGTTGATTACAATGATTAGAAGATCTTTTATTATTTTGTTCAACTAATTTGTTTATTACAACACCACAAAACAACACATATGACGGAAAAAGAGCAGATACTTACTAGCGCATAATCCGGTATATAACGTACCCTTTTAACTCAAAAAATAAGATCAAAATTTACAGGTGTGAGTTATACGCCGGGTATAAAAATGAGAGCTCTAAAAGAAAAAAAAAAAAAAAGATGAACTTAGACACGAATTAGACTTTTACATATATCAAAATACTGTTTATTTAAAAGAAATGGCATTTCTTTTGAAATTAAAGGGTTGTAGTTCTGGATTTATACTATATTTATTTTCTCTAAAGCTTGAAATAATCCCTCTAATAAATGACTTCAAAACGTAAGAGCATTGCGCACGTACGTTTCAGGTTTTTTCGTATAAAGGGAATGCGCATTATACACCGAATATATCTAAACATTGCAGTTTGAAAGTATAGGTGAGCGTTATACGCCGGATTTTACGGTATATATTTTACACTTTTCTTCCGAAAAGCTGTGGAAATCTTACCAGCTCTACTCGTGCATTACACTTTCTCTTATGGTACTCTTTCCCACTAATGAGTGAGTGAGTGAGTTTGGTGTTTTATGGCGCAAGAGCCAGTTTTGGTTATACTGCGCCAAACATTCATAGGTCTGTGGTCTGGACAGGAAAAGAAGAAAAGGAGAAATTGGATGACAAGATGGAGGGTCGAAAATAGAGAAGGATCACTGGGGTACCCCGGGGTCGTGACACCCGTGTTTACCAAAGATAGTAAACCCCTTGGGAAAAGGAAAAGATCACTAGAGCACCTCGGGATTGTGACACCCGTACCCACCTAAAGAAGGTGAGCCCCCTGAGGGGTCTTCCCCACTAGAACGACGTTCTAAATAAAATTCTATCTTCAAAAAGAAGACTGAAGTCAAAAGTTTTAAGTGGCACAGCACTAATAAGATCAATATTAATTTCTCGAAATCTTTCTGATGGCTTTTGATATTTTCCAAGTGGTGATATCGAATTACGAATTATTTTTGATCTTTATCGCGGTACATAGGAATTCGCCCTGAGTTGGATGCTTGTCATAATATTTGGCCAGTGACGAACAAAAGGGGAATTGTTCAAGAGGTCCACCCCCTCACCCTTGTTTTTTTTCCCCGGTTGATTATAATCCTATGCGTTTAGTAATACTTGCCGTTACCCACGTGCTTCTTTGGGTTAGCATTAAGAATTCAATTGTATGGAAAAATATACTTATACCAGCAACTCTTGATATAAAAAGGACATAACTTCTAAATAATAATTTTTAATAATCTTTAAAATTGAAATAGAAGGATTTTTTGCGCTCTCATAACTTAATAACCAATTGGATTTCCACAAAACCAATTTACAGTGGATCTCTATTTCGTAACATAAACATGCCTGCCAAACTTCAAGTCTAAATTTAATAGAGCTAAAGCAGAATTTTTACTATCAATATGCCACGTAAATATGTTGAGAATCGATTTCCAAAAGAACCGTTCTTAGCGGATTTCAATTCAACAAAAGAAACATACACAAACCAAATTTCATTATCATAGTCCTAGTTGTTCGAAACGGAAATTTTTTTCGTCAATACGCTCCAGGATATGTTCTGACTATGTTTGAAACGGAAATCAAGGGATTAAATCTATCCACTACAAATTTTTAAGACTTGCTTTTAAATTCAAACTTAAAAAGAGGGGGAATGCCTCATATGCAGATACCCTCTAGAGGGCGACGTTAGTAACAAAATACCGCACACAAGGTATTTTATTACCTCGTGTGAAGTATAAAATTTCACCTCAGTTGAATAAAAATGCAAAAAAGGGAATCAGAAGGTAGGAACCGCTTAGTTAGTTGGTTGGTGTCTTGTTTCGGAAAATAATTAAATAGAACCAAAGGGGTCCTGTAGACAGCATCGGCAATTTGGATGCAGTTATCTTCATAAAAAGATCTCACGGGGGTTGAAGCTAATGTGCTGCAATTTCACCGGAATGGCAGGACAGGAAAAAGATGTTCTGTATTATGTACCACTCAGTGTGAATGTGTTATATTCAAAAAAGAAGGCAACATGCAATCAAAATGGAGTCTGCTTGGGCTACCAACTATGTATAGCTCTTCATAAATAACGAAAATAGTTTCAATAAATTTTAAGTATGCAACAAATTGTGTCATCAAGATATAACTTTATTGACGATAATGCCAAACATTTCAATTTGTGAGAAATCTAAATGTACTGAAAAATATCATTCTGTTATTGTTTATAAATTAAGTACTAAATAATATCAGTATGTAATTTAAAATTTTTTTTTGTTTATATAATTATTGAAAGAATTGCATGTTTACAAAATAAAGACTTACATAGGTTAGTTATGGGGGGGGGCACATTCGGGATTTTTAGTAAACTTTTATTCCTTATTTAGTATTTATTTAGTATACTTGAATCAGGAGAAGAAAGTTTTTCCTAAATTTTCACTCGGAAAATTATGTGACAAGTAACCTAAAAATCTCATAAATAATCATTGCCATCACAAGAAACAAGCATTACTTTTCCGTTTTAAGCTACTCGTTTTATCTGTAATATAATAGTTCGAATTTGTATATATCAACAAAAGTTTAAAAGAACATAAAGCAAAGGGTTTCATTGATCTTAAATAAGTTATTGAAAGATTTTTCTTGTGACTTTCAATTACTTTTATGTAAAGGCGACTCGTCTAAACATCATGTACGGAATTTTATGTGATCAAGAAACCTGATAATAAAAAGAGGTTAAATAATATTTTAGGTTTTGTTTTGTGGTTGATGAAAAACAGTTTTCTAGAAAAAATTAGTTTCCCATAAATCCGGTGGTTGCTGGTGAGTATTCTCTGTGATAATTTTTTAAAAATTCTTTTGAAAGAACTCAACGTGAAGTGTAAGCTGTTTGTGAAAAATTATATTTTAATTTTATTCTACTTCATCTTTTGAACTTATAATTCGATTCTTGTTGTAACTGAATTACTGAGTATATATTATCTGAGTAAATGTCGGAAAAAGAATTAACAAAGCTTGCTAATTGACTTAAAATTACTTCATGACTTTTCGAGCGTTTTTTTTAGTAAGATTTTATTTATTCAATTGGTTAATACCAGTTGCAATATACCTACTGGGATCTGCAATTGAATGCTTATTTTTGAGTGAATAAGTTTGGGGAAAAATGTAGTTTTAATAATGACTAAGCATAATTTGGTACCTATTGAGTTGATGACTGCTATTCCAAATTGCCACCTACCGGAACATTAGAGTTATCTGATAAGGCACATTTACTACAGACACAATGACAAAATATTGTCTTTCCAATACTTTCTTGTTTCCTACTGGAACAAAACCAAATAATGTGATTTAGCTATGATCATATTTTCCCTCTGATTTCCTTTCAATTCCTTTTCGCGAACTGAGTAAAATTAACTTGAATGGATTAGGTGTGTAGGTATCTGCTGGGATATTATTTTTCTTCTGATGATGTTGGCTTTCTTTGAATCACTTTCTTTTAATGGCTTCTGTGAGTTCAACACCTTGATACTTACCTAATAGCGTCACTGCAACAAAATTGGCAGTACACGAATAGCACCGTGATGTAAAAACAATACAGATCTTAATGTGTATTATATGAAAAATATCAGTCAGTCAGATTTTGATGGAAAATGGTGTTATTCGCATGGTTCCAATTTGGCTGCAGTGATGCTCATATGTTAGTACCATCACCTCTTTTAAAGATGATTGATTGATTTTTTTTGGCGCAAGAGCCAAGTTTGACTATACTGCGCCACACATTTGTTAATATATTAAAATTTTAAAAATATAAACACACGATAAATATATATATAAATATAAAAATGTATTTTAAAATGTCAGAAGAAAAATATAAAATTGAGCAAAGTATTTAAAAATGCATAAATGTAAAATTTTATAGATATCTCTTTTTTAAAAAAGAAAAATCCAATGGTACAATAAAATCCTTAAGAAAATTATATTTCATGTAAAATATCAATTGAGCGTAAAAATGCAAAAAGATTTGGATGGGGAGTTTCCCCAACCAAATCATTCAAAGTTAAAATATTGGTTTTAAAAAAGGTGTTTCTTTTGAATGAATATTTTGGACATTCCATTAAAATGTGTAAAATAGAAAGGTCACATTGACAAAAGTCACATACTGGGGGACTCTCTCCTAGTAGCAAATGTCTATGCGTTAGACGAGTGTATCCAATACGAAGTCGAGTCAAGCGGACATCATGTCTTCGTATTGGTACCGCTGCCCATTGAGCAGTGGAAGGATGAATGTTATGTAATAAAGTTGTTAATAGTATACCTGTTGATGTTTTAAAGATGCATTTTTAATCAGTAATCTATTATTTTGTTATAAATGTAGTGACTCAAATACATGTACTTCAGCATAATATTTTTTTGTGGTAAAAGGGAACATATATTGATATAAAAATAATTTTTCACAACCATTTCTTATGTATTTTTTACTTTGGGATCAGCGCTTTTACATGTCTACTTACTTTTGTTGAATTCCATTATTCTCTCTTGCAATTTGCTAACCAGTAAAACAGCTATGTCAGCATTTGTTGTGCCTACTAATGTTATTAATTTGAAATAGTTTACACAAATAAAGATCAGTGACTGAGTGGTAGTGTATCACACTTCCATGCCACAGGTGTAGGGTTCAAATCCTGGGCTGGGCAAGGGCTGCTGTAGCCCAGTGGTTAAGGTATCGGATCATGGCAGGCATGTTATGAGTTCAAGCCCTGTACCACTAAAGACCTGCCGTGTAGGGCAGCGATGCACGTTAAATCTGTCGAGAGCTGAAACGTCTTCCCGTTGTGTGGTGTGGTAGTTAGGAGAGGGGTGCCAGCTCAGGTGTCGATCCACGTCACTTGACCATGGTTCAAAATTATGTGGTCCATCTCCAAAAGCCCTCGTGCAGCTGAACAGTGCAACGTTAATATTCATTCACGCCCGGGCTGGGCAAGGTCGACTCAGCCTTTCATCCCTTCAGTAGTCAATAAATTAGTACCAAGCTTGCTTGGGAACTAAACACTGGGGGTTTTGGGTCAGACTGACCACTTGACTGGAGCATCTGCTTATGCACTTCAGTGCCCAATGTCTCATAAACTGAAATGCGCCACTGAGTTTAGTTTACATAAATACATTTTGCCATGTGAATTGTGTTATTTGCCATCAAATATGATTACTTTTTTTGTTTTTGAAAAAAATATAAGAATTTTTTTTTCTCTTGATATTATAGCATGGTGTGATTCACATGACACAAATTTGACTGCACAGTGATGCTAATACATAAATACCATTTTATTTTTCAAAATAAAAAAATCAATTTTTTTTTATAAAAATAAAATTTTCTTTTTTAGAGAAAAAATAAATTATATCTCTACTTGAAGGAAAGGGAAGTAATCTAACTAAGCAATAGGTGAGACGAAATGCAAGCTGCAGTTATCATAAATCCAAATTTGGCACAGATGATCAATAACTATATCTTCAACGCTAGTGGTCTGAGCTCATTTACTAGTCCATGTTAGGTGTAAGTAAAACAATTTGCAGTTCATTTAACTTTGTACACATTGCATAAATTTTGGAAAAGGAACATGCATTCTTCTTAGTAGTAAGTTGTATTGGTTGAACTAAATAGAACCTTAGAAAAAAATTTTGCCATTAAAATTATTTAAGTTAGCAAAAATTTCCAGCATTGATGAGATGTCATGATATTTAAAAATTTATGTTATCAAATCTTAGAGCTACATATTAAAATGACAAGATCAATCATCACAATATGAAAAACATTACACAGAGTGTGTGGCTGGAACTTCTTTTTGTATTTTGTAAAAGGGATGTCTGTTTTCTGTCTCCTTGTTAAAAATTTTAAAATCTGTAACTAGTAGCCCTCTTACACTTCAGTCAACAAAGGCTAATATTCTATTTACCATTTTTTACATGCTTCTATTTTTGTTACATAATACAGTGCTTGCAGCCTTTCAAATGTATTCCCCAAAAGAATTCAATTGTGATCATATTACACAGATCAGAACTTCACATTTCTCCTGTATTACTACTCTTATTTGTAGGTAATGACATGAATTTATTTTCTGTCAAATCTAATTAAATGCATTTTATAATTTCATTGAATTAGCATAATGTGCATCAAAGCCAAACAAAGAAAAATCTAAAACCAGTTTGCTAAAACTTCATTTTATGCAAATCTGTCATATTTCACGTTGGACTTTATGTTGTACATAAGCTATCCAGTAAAAAACACATCTTATATGTGTTCAGTATTATATTTAAAAAATCCATTTTTTTTCTTTAACAGATGGATACAAAGGAAAGCATTCTTATGTGTCAAGAGTGCAATGAGACTTTTTCTCTTTCTGACAGTTTAAAAAGACATTTATATACTCACACCAATGAAGAACCTTTTATTTGCGAATTCTGCAACAAGGTGTTCCCTTGTAAAAGTGATTTAATGAAACATGCACATCCCAACACAAAACCTTATGTTTGTGAAATTTGCCAGAAAATTTTCTCCCAAATTTGTAATTTGAAACGCCATTCAGTTGTGCACACTAAGGTTAAACCTTTTTGTGAAATCTGCAACAAAGTGTTTGTCCAGTAATGCTGCCTTAAAAAATCATTCTCTCATACACTCATGTTTGTGAAACCTGTCAGAAGGCATTCTCTCGAACTGATGAATTAATAAAACATGTGCGTATTCATACAAATGAAAGACCTTTCGTTTGTAACATCTGTAAAACAGCTTTTGCTGTTAGTGGTACATTAATTAATCATATGCGTATTCATACTTTCAAAAGGCCTTATGTTTGTAAAATCTGCAAGAAGGCCTTCTCTCAAAGGGGTAACTTGAAACGTCATTTGCGTGTGCACTCTATGGAAAAAAATTTTGTTTGTGATTTCTGTAACAAGGCATTCACTGAAAATGGTAGTTTGAAAGTACATTTGTGTATTCATACCGAGGAAAAGCCTTATGTTTGTGAAATTTGTAAGAAAGCTTTCTCTGTTAGTAGTGTATATAGAAAACATTTGTATATGCATACTGGTAAAAAGCCTTATGTTTGTGAAATTTGTCAAAAGTCTTATAGTTCTAGAAGTGCATTAAAGAAACATTTAAAGAACAGTATTCATATTGAGGAAAAACCTTTTGTGTGTGAAATTTGTGAGGAGGCTTTTGCGTTTAGAAGTGTCTTAAAAACACATTTGTATATTCATTCATGCTGACAAAAGGCCTTATGTTTTCTGATAGTAGTGAGTTAACAAAACATGGGCATATTCATAGCAAAGAAAACTGATAAGTGTATGAAATTTCTATGAGTTATTATTCTACATGTTACTGTCTGTTGAATTTTGTGTGTAAATTATTTTAAACCAATGTATAAATAGTGGGACCTGGGTATTTGTTTTTTCTTTTTATTTTTCCAATGTAATGTATAATCTTAAAAATTCATCCTCTTGTAACACATATTTGAAATTTTCTTTAATAAAAGAACTATTTCCAAATTTATTTTGATTTAGATAAAAACAAGCTAATAAATCAGAAAGTTTACTGATTAAATATTTTCATTTACTATATCATAGAGATACCATATATATATGTTTTGTAATAAACAGATTCTGAAATTTCTGTTTCACAGGCATTTTTTTATTCTATTTTTATTAAAATAGTTTTGTTGCCCTAAATTTTATTTACTGTTCAGGGGAGATCATTTCAATATCACTTTGTAAAATCATGTTTTCTTTGTGCATTTGATTCTCTTTCAGAAAACATGTAATAATTGTTAATCTGACAAATATATATGTAATCAATTACATGAATCAGAGGATTATGATTGCTTTATTGAGATAATGCCAATATGAACATTGGTGATATTTTCTGTTTAAGAAACATTATCTATAGGAGTATAATGTCAAAATAGAATTTGGCATGCCTTCTACATGTAGCCATGTTTTTTTGTGCTATGGATCTTAAAACTGATGAGTACCTATATTTTTCCTGTTTAGGATAAATTATAAACAAAACAAAGAGGTAGAATATAATATATATTCAGTATAAAGTTACAAAAATAATTATATTATAATGCTAACTGGGAAGTTAGCTTTACCACCCACCCTCCCAGTTCTTTTGCTTAGTGGAATAAATTCTAAGACATTGTCTCTAACTTTTGCTGAAGACACTATTACTAATTTTAGTTCTATCATAGCAGCAAATTTAACGCAATCTGCCACTCTTTCATGAGCATCTCACGCTCCATCAGTTATAAGTATTAAAGAAAAAGAAGTATACGAAAAGAGTGGCAAAACATATGATTCCAACACTGCCCCCTTTCCCAATTGAACTTGAAAAATGCAATATTATGATATGCACAAAAGAAAAGCATAATTTTTGTTACATTCATGGGATTTGTGAATCAAGCAATCACAGGGCAGAAAATCAATAAACAAACATAACTGAAAGAAACATAACAGACATACATAAAAGAAAGCATAGGGTATATAATCCATTATAAAAATAAAATAAAATCTCAATTCAATATAATTCAAAATTATGAAATATCTCAGTAAATCGTCCAGTTTATAGTTTGACAGAAGCTAGAAAATCAATCAATATACTGATCTTGAAATCTTAAGAAAATGCAATATTAATACAAAATAAAAAATTGTAAAATAAAATCTCAAAAAGAATCAATGTGAAATATCAATATCTGTCAGCGTGTATGACACATAGGAAATCAGGATTGGCAACTAGGCGAGTTATTAAAAAGTTGGTGATTTTTGTGATAATACGCAAGTACCAATAAACCTCTACTTGAAGGAAATGGAAGTAATCTAATTATACAATAGGAGAGATGAAATGCAAGTTACAAATATTATCATAAATCCAAATTTGGCACAGCGGATCAAAGTTAGCAAAAGTTTCAGGTATTGATCAAAAATGTCACAATTTTAAAAATTTATGTAATTGTATCTTGGAGCAACACATTGAAATGACAAGAATAAAATAAGACTAACATCCCAATATAAAAAACATTACAAAGACTGTACGACTGGAACTTCTTTTTGGATTTTGTAAAAGAACGTTTGTTTACTGTCTCCTTTTGTTAAAATTTTTTAAGAACTGTAACTAGTAGGCTTCTTACACATCAATCAACACATAAAATGAAAGGTTTATTGCTATATACCATTTTTTAAAACCTTTTTTTGTTTCGTAACACAGTACTTGTGGCCTTTCAAATGTATCTCCAGAAAGAATTCAATTGTTATCATGTTATATGTATTAGAACTATTCACATTTCTCCTGTATTTGTATTGCTACTCTTATTTGTAAATAAGAACATGAATTTATTTTTTGTAAAATCTAATTAAATGCATTTTATAAATCAATTGACTTAGCATAATGTTATATCAAAGCCAAACAATTTTTAAAGAAAAACCTAACACCAGTTTGCTAAAATTTCATTATATGGAAATCTGTTATATATTTCATATTGGACTTTATGTTATACATAAGTTATCCAGTAAAAAACACATCTTATATGTGTTCAGTATTATATTTAAAAAATCCATTTTTTTTCTTTAACAGATGGATACAAAGGAGAGCTTGCTTATGTGTCAAGAGTGCAATGAGACTTTTTCTCTTTCTGACAGTTTAAAAAGACATTTATGTGCTCACACCAATAAAGAACCTTTTGTTTGTGAAATTTGCGAGAAAGCTTTCTCCCAAATGGGTCATTTGAAACGCCATTCAGTTGTACACACTAAGGTTAAACCTTTTTGTAAAATCTGCAACAAAGTATTTCCCTGTAATGCAGCCTTAAAAAGTCATTCTCTCATACACTCTAAGGAAAAACCTCATGTTTGTGAAACCTGTCAGAAGGCATTCTCTCGAACTGATGATTTAATAAAACATGTGCGTATTCATACAAATGATAGACCTTTTGTTTGTAACATCTGTAAAACAGCTTTTGCTGTTAGTGGTACATTAATTAATCATATGCGTATTCATACTTTCAAAAAGCCTTATGTTTGTAAAATCTGCAAGAAGGCCTTCTCTCAAAGTGGTAACTTGAAACGTCATTTACAAGTACACACGATGGAAAAAAATTTTGTTTGTGAAATTTGTAACAAAGCATTCACTGCATATGATAGTTTGAAAGTACATTTGCGTATTCATACCAAGGAAAAGCCTTATGTTTGTGAAATTTGTAAGAAAGCTTTCTCTGTTAGTAGTGTATATAGAAAACATTTGTATATACATACTGGTGAAAAGCCTTATATTTGTGAAACTTGTCAAAAGAGTTATACTTCCTTAGGTGCATTAAAGAAACATTTGCGTATTCATATTGAGCAAAAACCTTTTGTGTGCGAGATTTGTAAGGAGACTTTTGCACTTAGAAGTGTCTTAAGAACGCATTTGTATATTCATGCTAACGAAAGACCTTATGTTTGTGAAATTTGTTTGAAGACTTTTACTGATAATAGTGAGTTAACAAAACATGGGCATATTCATAGCAAAGAAAACTAAGTGTATGAAATTTCTAAGTTATTATTTTGCATGTTCCTGTTTCTTAAATTTTGTGTGTGTTTATTATTTTAAACCAATTTATAAATATTGCGACATTGATATTATTAGTTCGTTTTACTTTTATTTTTCTAATGTAATACATAACTTAAAAATTCAAACCAGTGGCGTAGCGTGGGCTTTCGCCGCCTGGGGCCGATCAGGAAATTTGTCGCCTCTCTATTTTAATTATTAGTGAAGAAAATTAGTAAAAGTAAAAAAAAAAAAAGCAGCTTTAATTTTTTTTATTGATTAAAAATGCACTTTTCATGTTTGTTCATTGCAAAATCTTTTATACAATTGTCAATATCAATATGTATGTCATGTTCAATTGCCAAAATAGCTAAATTTGTTAGCCTTAAGCGTGGACATAGTCAATCTGAGTCTTCCATTCTCAATATCACTTCTAACCTTAAAAAAGCATATTTTTGCGCTTGATTCTGCAACTATTGGAATCTTTCTCGGATTTCTTCAGTTACTCTGTCTATTGAGAAAAACATTGTTCGCCTCAAGTCATCTTCGTACGATGACTGAACATCTTTACTTCCATCGCCAAATATATGCTTCCTCCTGATTCATCTTGGGGATCAAAAGAAATTTCAAGCTCTTCACATAAATTTTTAATATATATTAAATTGTCATCCACGAATTTCTCTCGTTTTGCTTCTAATACGGTCTGTAAAGCACGTATTTTTTTAGCAGATTGGTGGATATTTATAGTCCCTCATTTTGCAAATAATTTTGAGCTTCATTGACTTCACACAGTACCGGTTGCCAGAAGCTTAACGTAAAAACGAATACGATGGCATAGCGACTAATAAACTTTCTGCATCTGTGCGTGTATTAAAGCTTTCACTCGTTTCCTTCAGTTTCATCATGCAGGCGCAATTTGGAGTTTGAAATATTTTTTGAATTTCAATATCGTGGTGCTTACCGCCGCCCCTTTTCGTATGCCGCCCAGGGCCATGGCCCCCTCTGCACCCTCACACTACGCCACTGATTCAACCTCATATAACACATATTTGAAAATAATTTTTAATAAGAAAAATATCCAAATTTATTTTTATTTAGACAAAAAAAGCAAATAAATTAGAAGATTTACAGATTAAATAATTGTATTTACTGTATCTGAGAGACACCATATATATATTTTGTAATAAACAGATTCTGAAATTACTGTCACAGTCATTTTTTCTTCTATTTCTTTATCAAAATAGTATTTCTGTCCTAAATATTGTTTGCTGCTCAAGGGAGATTATTTGACTCCAATATCACTGTAAAATTATTTAAAGTTCTTTGTGCATTTGATTCTCTTTTGGAAAACATGCAATAATTTTTTATCTAACAAATTGTATATATATGCAATATTATGACATACACAAAAGAAAAGTATAATTTTTCTTTACATTCACGAGATCAGTGAATCAAGCAATCACATGCAGAAAAACAAAATACACAAAAGAAATCCTTACTAATATTATAAATGTGAAAGTTTGTTTGGTCGACTTTCACTTAAAAACAACTGAATGGATTCTAATGAAACTTTACAATAATATAGCTTATACATCAGAATAACACATAGGCAATAATTTATAAAGATGTGAAGTGACCAAAATATAACGATATTTGTCAAAGTAGGAAAAATTTCTGCCTTCGCTAGCAATTCTGGCGTGCGCTGCAAAAGCCCGCGGCAGCATATATCTATCTTTTGTCTGTGAAGAAACCCTTTTTGTTTTGTCTACGCAAGGTGCTCGCTTCTAATTTATTCCGGTGATCAGTGTAATCCCTATTTTTTTTTATTTTTAGAATAAACTAAATTTTGAAGGGAGAGGTTGTTTTAAATCTATCTTTATTTGTGTGTGTGTGTGATTATCTTATCTACTATCAATTTTTTTCATGGATAAGCCATTATCGCCAAAATAGTGAACCATAATACAATAAAAATTAATAATTTATTTCTATGCACGTTTTTTTGATTTTATTATGCACATTTGGTAGTAACAAATTTATTCTTATGTCAAAATATATACTTTTATCGCTTCTGGTACTTAAAGTAGATAAACTTTGTCTTAAACACTACATCATTTGGACAAATTTGCATAATTTGTTTGTGGTTAGTAGTTAATTAAAACGCTATAATTTTAATTGAATAGGCTGATATTGCATTTTTTAAGTTTAAAAATAATAACTACTGTACTGTATTTTTTGGAGTGAGTGGAATATTAACGTCGCACTGTTCAGCTACACGAAGGCTTTTGGCGACGGACCACGTAATTTTGAACTATGGTCAAGTGACGTGGATGACACCTGAGCTAGACCCCTTCTCCTAACTACCACAACAACTTAGCAGGAATATTATTTGAAATCAACTCTTCCAAGATATATGGCAGCACGGGTTCTTTGATGAGTATTTTAGTGGGGAAGGCGAATAGTTTTGTAGCAGAAATTGCGTTTTCAGCTGACGGCGTTTCCAGCGGATTGCAAAGATTATCATTTTATCCCAAAAAAATAGTTAATGTCAAAATTTAAGTGTCTTATGTTTTCTTGTATGTCAATGAAGACTTTAGAAAACGATTTAACTATTTATTTTAAGTGAACGGTGTGTATATAATTAATTTTACAGTGGAATATCTTTAATTAATAAATTAGCTCTAACGGATTACATTTCCCAAAGTTGAGTATTTTGTAAATGTATATCCCTTAATTTTCAATGTAGTGTTCCAAAAAATATTGCATGAAAAAAACTGTAGTAAATCATAATGTGGTAGATAAGGGGTAAACGTGCATCGCGCCCCTACACGGCGGGTCTTTAGTGGTACTAGGCTCGAACTCGTGACAAGGCCAGCCACTGTATTTTTTGGAAGTGTATAAGAATTATGCCGCTAAAGTGTAAGCCTAATCTTTCCCAAAGCTCTAATGAAGCTCAAGCTATGAAAGTAGCTAGACATTTGCCAACTTGACACTATCGCCAACATTTCGCTATGTTTTTCATTGAATCGCCATTATAATTTAAGTAACGACGTCGCTCGCGAATATTACAATTTTAACATAAAACAAATACAACAGAAAGTAATAATGTATTACACTTTCGGATATAAATTATTTACACTATTTTAAGCTTTCATTACACAAAATTTTTAACAATGTGTTACTTTTGCTGAGCAGAGATCAGCTTACGAAGGTATTTTCAAAATTCGACCCTCAAGAGAGTTACGGGGAGTTATAAATAAAAAAAATCCTTTTTATCAGCTACACTACTGGCCACCGTAAATGCAACACCCTGAAGGAAGCATGCAAATAACATGAAATTTACAACATGCATTAGCGGAGGTAAGATATGCAAATGATTAGAATTTCAGCGGAGACACACATCACGCGCGCCTGTGTCGCCACCTCAAAGCGCTATTTAAGGCTTGGAAATTTCGACGATTTCAAGTTCGGCAGCTGTGTTTTTCTTGTCCTTTTTTCAAAAAACGATCAGTTATGTCTCGTAGAAAACAGCGATCAGCTTTTGATCAAGTATCCCAGTTCGACAGAGGAAGGATAGTGGCCTACCGAGATTGTGGATTATCTTTCAGGGAAATCGGTAGTCGTGTTGGACGAAACCAAACAACTGTAGTGCAGATATGTGACCGTTGGATGCAGGAGGGTACTACGGACCGAGGTGGTGGATTGCATCCATCTCAGTGCACCGCTTCACGTGAGGACAGGCAAATTGTGCGCATGACAGTGACGGATCGCTCAGTCACATCACGAACCATAGCACAGCGCATTAAGTCTGCAACGCATCATTCAGTGTCTGCGCGTACCATTCGACGCCGTTTACAGCAGAGTGGTCTGCCCGCAAGACGCCCATTGCTTGGTCTACCCTTGACGCATAACCACAGACGTCTCCGCCGCCAATGGTGAGATGAAAGAAGGATGTAGGCGGCAGAATGGAATGAAGTTGTCTTTACTGACGAGTCACGCATCTGTCTGTAACACCACGATGGTCAGATTCGAGTCTGGAGACACCATGGAGAGAGGATGCTGAACAACTGCGTTATACACCGCCACACTGGTCCTGCACCGAGTATTATGGTATGGGGCGGTATTGGATATCACTCTCGCACTCCTCTGGTACGCATTGTCGATACTTTAAACAGCCAGCGCTACATCTCCGAGGTGTTTGAGCCAGTTTTCCTTCCTTCAGGGCTTGGCCACAGCCGTATTTCAACAGGATAATGCGCGACCACACGTGGCACGCATTGTCCAAATGTTCTTCGTCAATCACTAGATTGAATTGCTTCCCTGGCCGGCTCGCTCTCCGGATCTTTCGCCGATACAAAACATGTGGTCCGTGGTTGCTCAACGATTGACCCAGATTACACCCCCAGCTACCACACCAGATCAACTTTGGCAACGTGTGGAAGCTGCTTGGTCTGCTGTATAAAGTCTCTTTGAATCAATGCCGAGGCGTGTGGCAGTGGTGATCTCCAACAATGGCGGCTACTCTGGCTACTGATTCTGGCAGGAACCACACTTCACAGAAGTCTATAAATTTAATCATTTGATTCTTGGTCAACATGTTATCTACAAAATAAATTTTGTTGTGTTATCTCTTGTCTTTCTTGGTGTTGCATTTACGTTGGCCATCAGTGTATTAGATCTGCAGACATAAAATTTAACAAAGGTGTTTTTTTTTTTTTTCAGCTGAGCTACGCAAAAAGTTTTTTTTTGTTTGTTTGTTTAATTTGCAATTCACTTAAAATTAGCTCATAAAAAACTTCTTTATCCTTCAATCTGTATTGTTTAATTTTTCAGTTCACCCGTGCGAAGAACGGGTATACCCAACACCTCTTGTATCTAGGAGGTGCTGGGTATACCAGCTAGTTAAAAGGTATAATCCATTATAAAAAATAGTAAAATAAAATCTCAATTTATAATTCAAAATTACGAAATATCTCACAAAGGGAGGGCACGACTAAGGAAATTCATTTGGGGACCAGACTTTGTGTAACAGTAGTACTGCTATAGGGTATTCAAATCCCAATGTGATTCCACCGAATGGCCAGTCAATTCCGAGAAAATAGCCTTCGAAATTCATAGCTTATATACAAGTTATTTTCTCCCTCAACGTCGCTGTGGCAAGATCGTCAGCGTATCGAAGTTCTATACAATGGGTCGGGGTTCGATTCGCGCGATCGGCCCGCTTACCGTTTTTATTTTTTTCCCTCCAATTTATTTTATTATTTATATTTTGAATTAAATTATTTTATTTTTTAAAAAAGACTCATTGATTTTTAAATGATATTCTATACAATTATAATAACTGTAATAAATAAAGTTAAATAAAAATTTTAAGTAAAATGTTAACTTTACCTTACATAATTTTTTTGTATTACATACAAGAACCTGAGTGATAATTATTATAGAAACATTCAAAACAATTAATTTTTTGACATGTAGCGCAGTTAATAAAAGAAGAATTACCGCAAGAACAATGTTTTTTAAGCAACAAGGTTATATTTTAAAAACAGGGGTAAAAATGGCTAAAAATTTTAAGCAATAGTCTAGTAACCAAAATATGTTATCCTACTGATTTCTCTCTTTTTATTGGAACATTCTTTGTTTTTAAAAGAATTTTTTGTTCTTAAAAGAATAGCAGCTGTCTTTCTCTTGATCAAAATCGGTTTGTTAAAAACGGAAGTAAAATTTTATGACCATTTAGATATAAAGAATAATTTTAAAAATACAATTAATTAGATTTTAATGACAGAAGTAATAGTTATATAATATATTAGTTGTTTTTCTGTTTTAAAAAAATAAAATAGTAACTTTTTAATTATATAGAATATGATTAAAAATCAATGAGTCTTTTTTCAAAAAAATAAAACTATTTAACTCTGAAAATAAATAATAAAATAAATTGGAGAAAAAAAAAAAAAACAGGAAGTTGTGTGTGTGGCCGCTCGCGCTAATCGAACCCTGACCCATTACATGGTACTCCGACACTCTGACGACCACGCCACGGCGACATTGTATCAGGGATAAAATAACTTGTATATAAGCTAAGTATGAATTTCGAAGGCTATTTTCTCGGAATTGACTGGCCATTCGGCGGAATTACATTGGGGTTTGAATACCCTATAGCAGTACTACTGTTACACAAAGTCTCATCCTCAAATGAATTTCCTTAGTCGTGTCCTCCCCTTGTCAGTAAATCGTCGAGTTTATAGGACTCTAATTTGATATCCGAGTGCTATGGATCACGTTGTGTGCATTTGCCAAAATGGGTGATAACATTAAAATATGTTTATCATATAATGTTTTGTGTTGCAATTTGGTTGTCATGGGGATGACATATATGTTATATTGGTGTGGGTTGTTACTAATATATATTTAAGATATTAATATTACTAATATTCATCATATAAACTGTTTATTTTAGCTGTAAGGAACTAAGAAAATTGGGGTATAGCGATTAATAAAGTGAAACAGTTAACGTGCATCGTTGCCTAAATGGCTGAAAAGAAGTCTTTGTCGTTGTTCTCTGTTTGTGATCTCTTTCTGCTGTGCCGGAGTCATTGCCTCTCGCTTCCTTCCGAAGCCAACTCGGTTACATATCAGGGGGCGCAGTAGCGCCTCCTACTTCTAACATATATTATTGTTAATTTTTATTGTTTTTTCCCATGTGGTAGCCCTATTAATTTCACACAACTTTTATTCGATTTATTCAAAAATTTAACCATTTACTAGTGCTTCAGTCTTCCGTTGTATTTGTGCTATTTTCGAATATGGATATTTCTAATATTATTGGTGAGTACCGGAATATTTTTTTAATCTGTTTTACAAAGTATACACAAATAGGATGCAACCAAAAAAATTTTGGAAATCCTTAAATTAAAAATATTTGCGTAAATCGTACCATGTCGTCTTAAATTCGATATACCATACCATAACCTGCGCTTGCTCTAATGATGAAGCCATTTTGAAAAGATAATGTTGCAAAACGTGGACGGATAATCTCGCAAGAACTGTCACAGAGTCTAATGTTTACATCCACTCGATTGCCTCAGAAGACATCAGCAAAAAAATATATTTAGAGAGATTTAAAAAAGTAAGTGATAACTTTAGTTCAAGCAAATATTTTGAAAACTTCGGCAGTATTTCAAACATAGGCTCTATCTCTAAGTGGACAAGAAATAGAAGAGAAGAAATCCTGTGCACTCGAATCTTCAGCAAAATGATCATCACTTCAGAACTTCTACGAAAATTCGTTATCAGACAACGCAAATTGTAGATCTTGTAATTGCTTAAACGACTTGGACCACATCTTGTTCAACTGCAATAGATATATTCATCCTCGAAATCATCTAAAGCATTTTCTCAAAATTGATACACATTACAACATGACTTTCAAAGAACTATTGGAGAAAGCTATGTCAAATAGATTAACATTTAGATTTTTTGTCCAGAAAATGAAATATTTTTTTTTTATATCTGCTAATTTATAAATTTAGGGGATAACAGCCTTTGTTGCTCCATGTCCCACAAAACCTGAACTGAACTGAACTTATTTACAGAAATTCGAAATCAAAACAAAAACCTTCTGTTTTGAAAATTTACTTTGGTGTAAAATTGTATTGTGTAAAGATCACATATCTTCTTTAACGATTCTATAAATATGATGTTTTAGCATTTTAATTATTTTGAAGTGTTGAGTGGCTGAATGAAAAACAATTCTCTCTGAAGAGAGTTTTTAATACCGCGTTTGTTCCATCTTCTAAAAGTGGTGAGTTTTGCTAATTTTAATGTCTTTGTAAAAGCAAAATGTAAACTACTGTTGTTTTTTTAAAAAATATACTGTTTGCTTATAAAAATTGGTTAATTCTGTCTCAATTGTTGAACATTTTTCATTTGACCCGTGCTATTCTTGATTGTAATGCTGAAAAAGTAAGCAAGGTATATTTTCAAAAAAATGCATATCTTGAAAAAAATAGTTAGAGACATGTTAAATTTTCTTCAAATATTTTCTAAAATTCAATAGATTGAGATAGATTATAATTTAATTCACTGGTTAAAAAATAATTTTACACCTATTTGAGAGTAATTAAATATGAGGGACACCCCCCTCCCCCCAAAAAATAAAATAATAATCGCTAGATGTATTGTTTTACTACATTTTTCTGTGTAGGAAACAGAAATACCTATACTATTTTCAGAATCTGCCTGCTATGATATATTTTTTTTATTTGGTCCTTTATTATTCATAGAAGAAAATAATGTGAGGCTGCACAACAAAGAATTTAAATTTGCTTCATTCTACTTCTGGTGATTTAATAAAAAAGGGTAGGGGGGCTCAAGTGTAATATAGGAGGGCTTCTTTGAATTTGTTGATTTTTATCTAAATGTCATGGTGAGATAATGAATTCATTCTGGCACACTGTTTAATTTGGTAACCCTTGATTTTTGGTTTGTGGTCTTATGCAAATAAGGTCACGTGTGCTTTTTAAAAAATTGCTATTGGTTAATTAATAAAATTGCGGATAATTTCAACACAAACAGACGATTTTCAAATTAACTATTCCATCTTTAATTTTTTTCATTTTGAAATTTATTTTCGTCCATACTGGATGTCATATTTTTTAAACCTATTTTTATTATTCCATTTTCCTGCTTTTTTGTTTTTTTCCTTCGACTTTATCCTGAAGAGTATGTCTGAAAGGTACGATTTGAATTTTTTTTTTTTATGATTTGGAACAAAAGGGAAATTTGAATGTGATACAGTGGTGTATGGAAAAAAGATTGATTGCTACCAGTGCTGAATGTTCGGTTTGCAAGAAGGCTATGCATCAGATCAAGAAGATTTCTAGTGATGGATATATTTGGGAATGCCAAAAGAGAGGAGCAAATGGACATCACATGAAGAAATTTGTAAGGAAGAATAGCTGGTTTGAAGAGAGTAAACGAAGTATGCTTGAAATTCTAAAATTAATGAATATCTGAGTGCGAGAGGCAGACCGTAACTTTATTTCTTTTGAACTTAATGATACAAAGAAAACAGTCACAGATTGGATGAATTTTTGTAAAAAAGTATGCACATGGAAATGTGTGTGTACGAAAGTTCGATGCTTGGAGGTCCTGATGTGATTGAAGAAATAGATGAGAGCATGTTTGGTAAAATTAAGTACAACTGAGGCAATATTCTATCTTCCTTTGGAAGAACTCCTGAACACAGGTAAACTTACTTCTGAAATATTCTAATTTATGATTTGTTTTTACTTAAAAAAATACAATTTTTAATTTTATGCATTAATGATATCTTTATAAATATTTCTTTTTATTTCACATTAATATATCTTTATTTTTTATTTCAAAATTACAATTTTTAAGTTCTTGGAACATCTACCATTAAATTATGTAGCTTGGCTATCAAATCCGGTCGCCAAGAAAACCCATCGCCAAATAAAGTACCTTGTCAATCACTTTTAGTCACCAAAAAAGGACTGCGTCAAGTGCCCCCCATACTGCACTTTAACCAAAATAGAAATATTTGCATTTCTAATCTTGAGGGGACCCTGTATCGAAATTTCTTGGAAGCTCTTTTTTGGGGCTGCTTAACATTTTATGATTTTTTTCTTATGTGCTTTGGTGCTCTTGTAGCTTGATGGCTCTGTATCATTGATATGACTGGTATGATAGTAGCTATGCCCTTGAAATTTATGATCCTATGTCTATGATACATAGCGATACCACTGCAAGATATAATTTTTTTCTAGCTAACTTTTTTTTGAATATTATTTCTTTGTCTTTCTTAAAATTCACTTAAATAAATTTTTTAAATACATTTGCAAACTCTTTAACTTTACTAATTCTAATAATTCATATTTTTTTAACATCACACATCTGTTTCAGTAATAACTTATTTGAGTTTATATATAAAGGATTTCTATATGTTGGGGCTTGAACTGATTCTTTTAAATAACAGCTAATATCGATTTTATTTTTAATTAGTCATTATATTGCTTATAGCTTACTTAGTATCTCATAAGTATTTTGTTTTCTGTGATTATGGTTATGGCAACACTGATTGGGATAGCAATGAAAAAAAAAGAAGTTTAGGTTGGATCTTAGCAGAGCCCACACCTTGACGTGTGTTTGGCAATAATTGCGCCATCTTGGTAACCCTACTTTGATACATCAGATATAGTAAACCTAACTATTTCTGGAATTCTTGTATTTTGCCATTTTGTCAGTGGGCATTTTGAATTTGGTCATTTTATCGTTGGGCACAGGGCTGGAAGTTTCGCTGTGTGTGCGAGTGAGACCTTAGAATTTTTTACTTTTTTAAATGTGAAAGTTAAGAAAGAATTGATCAAATGATGTATATAGGAAGGATTAATTGCTTTGAATTATGAATGTCCTAAATGTAAGGAATGCATGGGTTTATACATATGAAAGAGTGTTCTTTTGGATGGATTTAAGTGTAGATGTCGAAAAAAAAAGTGTGAATGTGCATGATGTTTGCAGAAGTATAAGAAAGAATTCAGGGTCTGTGCTGTTACCCTCCACTTGGAAAAGATCAGCAATAAGAAAGTAAGTGTGGTTTTTTAATTTTTTATCTTAAATATATTTGATTAATTTCTCTCTGTATAGTTTACATATATTTTCATTCCGCTTCCACCTTGTCCCACTATATTCATTTACCACCATTTTTGTTTTTGCTTGGTATTGTCTTGTTCTGGCTTAGCGCTTTTTTCGGTTTTTTGCCAAGGATGTGGACTTTCCTAGGATTTTACTGAAGTTTCTTTTTTACTTTAAAAAAAGTTATTGTGTTTGCTCTAATGAAGAAAGATTTGGTTTTTGAATGTCTTTTATTTGTAAAATTCTTTAAATATGAACAAACAAACAGAAAAAAAATGAAATTATTATTATGAATGTCTGATGCTCAATAACTGGTGACCCGTTTTTGAAAATATGCCTGACAATGATAAAAATGTTAAGGATGATATACACAATAGAAATTTTAAAGATTTTGCACACAAACTATTATTATTATGAATGTCGGATGACATACTTGATTATGTTATTTATTTTACATTATACATTTATTTGTTTAAGGCACTTTATACAAGAATATTGTTTCACACTAATGTAATAATTTTTTCTAGGATGTATATGTAAAAATGGCATTATAATTTTATGATAGAAATAGTTAATTTTTTTCATTTGAAGAAATCAAGTACATAGTGATTATCTATGTCTTGCATTTTCTGTGAATATAGCAGACACATTGAAGGGCTAATATATTTTAAAACATGTAAACAGTTAATAAAATAGTATTTTGAAAATGGATAAACAAATTTTTCTCTCGCTGGCATAAAGATTATGTGCCCCTTGGATTTGGCAATGTTTTTTAGATATCATGGTGAGATAACCATTTTATTTTGCAGACTGCTTACTTTGGTAATCCAGATATACAATGAAATGAATTAATAAAAAATAATATTTAAATTGAATTTATTTTAAAATATGACTGGAGAAGAATGATTAGGCATCATATAATGAAATTTGTGAGAAATAATAGTTGAAGTAAGTAAATTATGTATTGTCTCCAGATTTTAACAAGGAAAATTTTATGGATTCGAAAACCAATTGTGATTTCATTTCTGTTGGGATTACTCTCTGAGTACTAGCTTCTTGAGTGAAACCAAAACTCAATTACTTCATTTGAGATTCAATTCTATTCTAAATTTATGATTACATATAAAAAAGGGTGCTCAAAAGCAGCAATTTAATGAGCAGTATTACATTTTTCTTGATGACTTTTTGAAAAGATTTATTTTTTCTTGGAAGAATCAAAATTGTAACACAGATATATATATTGGGAAAACTTTGGACTCTACTTCTCATCCAAAGGAGTGATGGTTCAAAATTATGAAATCCGTCATTAAAAGCCTTCAAATAGCAGAATAGTACGAGGTTAATATTCATTCATTACTCCAAAATGGTGGCCAAAAAAAAAAAGTATCAGATCCGAGGGAAGATTACTCTTTCAATAATATTAAATGAATAAAAGAGAAATAAATAAGGTGTAACATAAATGTTTTATTGAGAAATGTAGAAATTCCTTATGGAGATTGTTAATGAAGAAAGTTCTTAATGGAACATAGAAGGAAGATGCTAGGAAACATCAGAGTTAAAACTTGGCAGCTGTTGTGCATTACTTTGCTCAAGTGCAGGGGTTGGCAAACCCCAACTCACTAGCCGCATTCGTCTCTTAGCATAGGTGCTTTCGACTATGGGAATTTAAAAATGTTAGTTAAAGGATGCCGAAGCAATAGAACCATTTCTCTACTCCAGCTGAACTCAGATCCTCCCTCGCCGCAAGCTCCGGAAGGTTCATGATCAGGGTCAACAATGCATCAAAGGCCTCGGGAAGGTGGTCTTTATGCAAGTTGTTTGTGTCACGCTCACGTCATGCCATAGGCAGGAGCGTTTACAGTGAACACATCAACATGTGCACTGGACGTGTAATCTGTGGAGGGCTGCTCTCCAGGTTTAGCCTTGAAAGCGATAGTAGGCGTATTTTCATTTGGAGAGAAATTGGAATTCGTTTTCATTCATGATACATCCGTGAAAGAGATACAAATGAATCAGGCAGTGTCTGTGTTTGGGATGGTATCTCTTTGGGTTGGCGCACAGATCTCCATTTCTTTTTTCATGGAAATGTTAATGCTCACACCTGTAGAGATGACATTCTGAATGCTTATGTGTACTCTTATACCAGGGCAATAGGTGATGCTTTTGTGTTACCGGATAATAGTGCATTGCATCATGGATGCTTATCTTGAGCAGGAAACAATTCAGTTCATACAGTGGCTAGCTCAGTCGCTGGCAGTTAGCATGTTTCAAACATGTTTGGGACATCAATCCCTATCTAGAACCCTAGCCATGCTTTCAACTGCCGTGGAAGAGCAATGGCTTGCACTTCCTACAGAATTAATAGACTGCATAATTGAGGGCATCACATATCGCTACATGTGCTGTATTGTTTCTCAGGGCTATCATACCCCTTATTAAAGGTTCTTTTCCTATACCAAACTGACACATCCGATTTTTTTCATTGTATACATATGCTAATTTCCATAACACCGTAATTGTCGGATGATTTCTTTTTATGTTATTTTATACCTTCCTATGTTTTGTATAATGTGTTTAAGTTTCATTAAATTCTACGTCACTTTTTTTTGTGATATTTCCTTAATTTATGTTAACAAGTACATATGTATAGCTTGCGCTGTGGAGGGAGAGGGATCTGGTAGCTGTCATGATCATGACTCTTGTGCTCCAATCGATGTTTTTTTTTTATTCTATTTGAATACAATTTTATCCAAAGTAATGTTTTACATTTCATCAAAAATTAAGAGCTATGGAAGATATTTTTATTTCTGTGGCTCAATGCATTGTGAAAATTTCATGATGTTATGAATTTTAATTTTAAGCTCTGTGAAAGAAATTATGGGTCATTAATAAAGTGCTTTATTCTAGAATTTTATGTTTACATTAATAATTCAAATTGATTTTGGTTGTGCTTGCATACAAAACTCATTTTAACATTTTTTTTTAATTTAAAAGTTTATCATAAGATATGAATATGTTTTTGCCACTTTTGTTGAAGATTTAAGTGTATCTCTCTTATCCAAAATCATGACTGCTTTCTAATTTATTTATGCAAATGAGTAGAAGGTAGAATAAGAATAAATAATAGAAGTAAATCATTAAAGGTTCGTCTCTCCATTGACAGCATTTTTACCGATAAAAAAAGTTAATGGGCTTTGATTGGGAGATTTTACCCCACCCTCCCTATTCTCCTGAATTGGCTCCAATTGACTGTCTTCTATTTTGTGCATTGAGCAACTCCTTCAGTTAGAAAATGTTTGATAATCTTGATGCTGGGAAAACTGCCATCCAAGACTTTTTTGACTTGAAATCACTGGAATTTTACCTATTGATTCATTTCCTACCAGAAAGATGGCAAGAAGTCATATATAGCAATGAGAATTATGCACTTTAATAGGTAATGTTCATTTTGCGTTTATTTTCTGTTCTTTATGGGTAAAAAAAAACTGGTAGAACTTTTGCACTCAACCAGTGTGTGTTATTCAGTAAAAATGCATTTCTTGTGTTCAGTAATATATTAAAAACAATTTTATTTTTGTTTTTTACAGATAGAAAGAAAAGAAATCATGCATATGTGTCAAGAGTGCAACAAGACTTTTTCGCTTCCTGACAGTTTAAAAACACATTTATGTACTCCCATCAATGAAAAGTCTTTTATTTGTGAAGTATGCAAAATAGCATTCTCTTGTGAAGAACACTTAAGAACTCATTTGGTTGCTATACACACTGAGGAAATCTGCAGCAAGGTGTTCCCTCTAAAAAGCAATTCAAAAAGTTGTCATACCAATGCAAAACCTTATATTTGTGTAATCTGCAAGAAATCTTTCTCTCATAAGGGTAGTTTGAGACGCCATAAAATTGTACACAGTAAAATTAAACCTATTTGTGAAATCTGCAACAAGTTGTTCTCTTGTAATGCAGTCTTAAAAAGACATTCCCTCATACATTTTAAGGAAAAACCTCATGTTTCTGAAATCTGCCACAAGGCATTCTCTCAAACTGAGGATTTAGTAAAACATGAGCATATTCATACTAATGAAAAATCTTATGTTTGTGACATCTGCAAAAAAGCTTTTGCTGTTAGAAGTACATTAATTACTCATATGCGTATACATACTAATGAAAAACCTTATGTTTGTGATATTTGCAAGAAGTATTTCTCTGTTAATGCTGGATTAATACAACATATGCGTGTTCATACCAAGGAAAAACCGTATGTTTGTGAAATCTGCAATAAAACCTTCTCCCAAAATATTGGCATGAAACGTCATTTGCGTGTACACACTATGGAAAAAAATTATGTTTGTGAAATCTGTAACAAAGCATTCTCTGATAGTAGTTCTTTGAAAAGACATTCACGTGTTCATACCAATGAAAGACCTTATGTTTGTGAAATTTGTAAGAAGACTTTTTCTTTCAATGGTGGATTTAGAAAACATTTGTATATACATACTGGCGAGAGACCTTATGCTTGTGAAATTTGTCCTAAGGCTTATCGAAATAAATGTGCATTAAAGAAGCATATGCTTGTTTGTAAGGTAAAACCATTTTCTTGTGAAATTTGTGAGGAGGCCTTTGTTCTTAGAAGTGATTTAATAAGACATGAACGTATTCATAATGAAGAAAATCCATAAGTTTGTGAAATTTCCAAGAATTATTATTTTGCATGCTTTTCTTTCTCAAGCGTATATGTTTATTATCTTAAACCAATTTATAAATTTTATAACCTGGATATTATTTGTGTTTTTCCTCTTTTTCTTTAATTATGTAATAAATCTAAAAGTTTAACCTCGTGTAATACATATTTGAAAATATTTTTTAATAAAAATTTCTAAATTTATTTATTTTGCTTTAGGTAAAAGTGTGCAAATAAACCAGAAAGTTTATAGAATAAATGATTACATTTAATGTATCTGATAGACTATATAAATTATAATAAACAGAGTCTGAAATTTCTGATTCTATGTGTTACTTTATTAAAATGTTATTGTTGCTCAAAATGTCATTTGTTGTTTGTGATAGGTCATTTCTTGAACAAGAGGGACGACCTTTGCGACTAAAAGTGTCAGAATTAAACTAAATTGAAATACAAATTTTTCTAGGGCCATCGTCTTATGTTTTTATATAGGATACCTACATAATAGTACTTATCTGTGTTATACTGACTAAGGAATTGCAATTGCTTTTCCAAGATGTTGCCAATACAAGCATTGGCAATATTATCTGATTAGAAACATTCTCTGTAGAAATACAATGTCGGAACAGAATTCCTCATAATTTCGACATGTAGTGATGTGTTTGGTTTCATGGTCCCTATAACCGATATGTATCTGTAATTCTTGTTTTTAATAAATTATAAACAAATCAAAGAGGTAAAATATACACAATATTTGTTCAATATAGAATGACAAAAATAATTGCAATTTAATAATGCTTATATTTCAAGCAAACTTTTTATGATTTGCTAGAATAATTTTGCTTCATGTTTCTTGCAGGGTTTTTTTTATATCAGTCTGGTATGTTGTTCGATTGCAAGATAAGACATGCTGCTAATTCATCTGTCTGTTTTCATGTAGCATTGACTGTATATAATTTAGTATTAAAAAAAAGAAACTCACTAGAGTAAGTAAATGTGAAAATGGTTATATATATATATAACAATGTGACTGCTAGTTTTTTATTTGAAGCAAAGGCATGTGACATATTATTCCACACTTCTAGTATTGAGTTTTTAATTCTGGATTAAGATTTTGCATCATTAGACATTCGACAATATTTCGATAAATGTTGTATATCTACTAACGTTTTTGTCCAAATAGGCTTACATTGCTGATCTATAGTCTGGATTTCTTGTTTCCAATTTCATCCAAATAATGAGGTTGTTATCAAAATCTTTTATATCGAATAAGCTTGGATAATTTACAATTTTTAGTAGCCTTCCAGTTCTTTTGATTTCTTTAAATCTATTTAAAAATTGTTCTTTTATAGAATGAAGAAGTTTTTAAAATTAATAATTGAAGTTTCATAAGTTATTTTGAAATGTATTGATTCATCCAAAAAAGTTTTAAGTTTTTGAAAATTGGAACTAATTTAATATTAGTTTGCGCCACGGAATTTTCTGCCTGATAGTTGTAAAATTTCAAACATTAAATTGGTCGCCAAAGATCTATTTGGTGTGGTTTCCAAATCACGCCAAAAACGATTGGCGTATCAATATCAAATTAGTTCTGGAAAATTACTAAGTTTTTGCAAATTCAGTATCTCTAGGAAAAAAATCCAATTTATTTTCGAACCCCTTTGAAATTTTAAATTGAATTAATATAATCCCTCACTAGTTTTTCCTCGTCCTTGTATTGTTTTACTGCTTTTTTTTTGAAAAATGTTATGCCTGTGATAGACATCAATTTTGTGTATCCTTCTATATGTATTTAGTTCTTTAAATTCAACTTACATTATTACACACACTAAAGTGTATCATATTCACAATCAACATCATTTAAGTGTTTCGTTTTTTATGCATGTCACGTTTAACTATAAAATTTATGTTTTGATTAACTTTTCCTGGAATTTCTTTGAAATCGCTGTTACTGAATTATGCACATAGTACGTGCTGAAGAACCTATGATTGAAAACATATTATTGGATGGCCAATTCATTTTGAAATGTAAATTAACAAAACCTATCTCTGGTTTAGTTATGTTAGGTTTTCCATTTATCGTAACGGAAATAATTTAAGAAAAACATCCATTTTGAGTGTTTATTGTAAGTTTATTGTCCTGAACTTCACAAACATCAATACTCTCGTTCTTTTGATATATTTGCTAATTTTGAAAGTTCGTCGTGCATTTGATTTATCTCTTGGAAAACGTGCAATAATTACCAGTCTGGAAGACTACTTTCTAATAGTTGCTTTGTGGAGGTATAATCAGCTTTTAATATTGTTACAAAAGTAATAAAAAATATTAGCTCTCATTTTTTTTTTTGAAATCCTATCTTTAACTGTATTTCTACTTGAAATTCTTTTGGACACTTTTTTCTTTGTTTTCTCTGTTTTTAACAAAACTTTTATAAAAATCTCCATCTAAAAATGCTTTTGCTGTTTTAGAAACAGGTTTTGAGAAATTTCAAAACCTGTTTCCCTAACATTGTTCTTGGTTTTTGCAAATTTTTAAAAAAAAATACATTTCATTTTGATCTACGTTTAACCGTTTGGGAATTAGTTTTTTTTTTTTTAAATATATGAGCAATTCCTTTATAGTGAATTTCAAAATATCGCTTGATGGATGACGTTTGACATTCAATAATTTCTAAATAGACTGCAACGGCCAAAATCAGCAGTCTCAATTATTTTTTAAGGTTTCGAACACCCTTTACTTTTTTTGTTGGTAACATTTGCACCTTGTGAAAATTAATTTTTTATTTTTAAATTATGATACAACTCTTTTGGCTATTCACGACCACCAATAACAAATTTTCAGGGTGTCTCCGTATTATCAGGACAAACTTTAAAGGGGAGGTAGGGGGCATCACACAAGAATTCAGATTTGCATAGCAACCCATGGTCGGAAACGACTTTGTTCGGTGCGTTTTTCACAAGAGCATTGGAGGAAACAGAGCTGCATTACCGCAATGAAGTATGAAACAGTTTAAAGAACACCTAGTTGGCAGGCATGTACCTGATTAACGGATTGGCAAAAGGAAATGCACGAGGAGCAGAGATATTGTTTCGCGAAAGGTCCCCAAAGAGATGCACTAAACCGCCAAAGCCTGATAATCCAAAAGCGTTACGCGTATCGTTGTGTGACGTTCTCTGTAATTTTTCCATCAATATTTTTAAAAGAACTGGTAGAGAAACGATTTTATAAAACTAAAATTTCCATGTTCTTTTTAAAAAAATTTTTTTAAACTAATTTCAATTTTTTTGGCGTGTTTAACTTGACATGTATACCATATAGTTGCCGTTTCTATTGTACTTGTACTAGTACCTTATATAAGAACAACGCAGAGAAGCTAAATGTCTGTCAGAGCTTGAGCGTGATTTAGAGCGCCTGCGCATTTTCATTGATTTAACCCAATATTATACCTACGGATTTGTATTGCTATGTGAACTTTGTATTCATGCTATTGTGAACTTACATATATTATTGTGGATTTTACGAGTGTTAGTTGTTTCATGTTAGATCTACTTTAATTAATGATAGTTCTAGAATAAATTACGAATAGCTCCAAAAAGAACTTTGCCTGTTAATTTACGTGGATCTTTCCTACGTTTGAAAATTATTCACCACGTAATATATATATATTATAACGTGTACTCAAAAATATCACCGACGGCTAGCTCAAATAATTTTAATTGGTTATACTTTCTAATTGAGCACACAGTTACAAATACATAAAATAAAACCCAGTTAACCTTTATACAAATACTAAGGGGTTGGCGACGCAGACATTGGCATGTCCTTTCTTCACCGAGGAGGCAGGCTGACTCTCGCACGTCCTTCATCGAGATAGCAGTCAGACTCCTTACTTGTTCATACGGCCAGGAGAGGGCGCTCTATTACCATTCGTTACACTCCCCCTCTGGTTCCTAGGTATCGTCCTCGATGAGGAACCAGCAGAGTTGTCTTTCCTGGATCTTCCTTTCTGAGAGGCATCACTGGAGTGGCTTCCCTTGTCCATGCATGGACGAAGAGCAGATGAATGATAAGTGTCCGAGAACCTCGTTATTTGTTTGATTGCCACTTCGTAAGTCGCCGGAGAGCGCTGAGTCACAATAACAGTGCTAAGGCCCATCTCTTTGGGCATGTAGAATGATGTTCTCTTATGGGCAGCATTGTTGAGGGGATGAAGGGGTTACCAGACTTTTATCACCTGGATGATGTATGTAAGGACCAGGACGGTATCTTTTATCATAGAAGGTCTTTTCGCTGATCTTGTGGTTTCTTTTTCAATTTTTCACTGACTTCAGAAGATTCTTTAAGAATCTTTTCTCAAATATGGGGTAATCTCTGGGACGAAATTTTCACATCTATGATGGCTCGAAAGTCGTTGGTTACATCATCTATAGTTCTCATCTCTGGTCCAAACCGCAGATAAGCAGCAGTTTACCGGTGGTATCAACACTCCCTTGGCACTGTTCAGAGCAAAACGGATAGACGGCAACTTATTCTTCCTTTCATCGTGTCGATTTTGAACTTCAAGATAGCAAATTTTGGTTTTAGGTCACGGTTTTTCTTTCAACAGGATTTGCTTGAGAATGATAAACAGGAATAATGTCTTGATCTATGTTCAGTATGAAACAAAGTTAGCTGTATGACGGCAATCCACAAACCGAGGAGCCATGGTCGCTAATTAATCTCTGGGTACGTAATGCAATGATAACTTCTTCCACAGAGCTGCATACATTCCTCTAGCAGTGGCTTGAGGGAGAGCAAAAGCTCAACCCATCTTGTGCAACAGTCCTCAACAATAAATATCCACTTTCCGGATGGACTTTCAGGCAAGCAACCAAAGAGATCAATGGAAATTCGCCCCAAAACGTTGAGAATACACAGATGTACGTATCCGAAGGCTTTTTGCCGGATGGCTCAGAAGCGGACACCGTGCAATTTACATAATCAGTGATGTACAACGCATACCCGTCCACAATACTGTTTGGAGATTCTTTCCAAACGGTTCCATTCGGCTCCATAATGACCTGCGTTCGGGGCATCATGGTGAATTTTTCAAAATGTCTTGTCTTTCGTGAATTGGCACAACTAATTGGGCATCTTCACTTTCAGAAGTAGGTGAGTAAACGGAATAAGATTCCTGATTCATGAGGTATCTCTTTCTAACCAGTTGGGCAAAATTCTACACCTCTTTTCATTGTTTTCAAAACATTCACTGGTTTTCTTCAACTCGTCATCCTTCAATTGTTCTGGCGAACTTCTTAGGTGAGCGTGTGGGAAAATCGATTTGAAAACAGCAAGAATATCACAGTCTGCTTTTTCTTGCTCTGATGTGGGTCTGTGACAATAAAGTCCACAATAAAGTTCTTATCTTCCGGGAATGTAATCGATTGTTAGATTATAAGATTTCTGATCTAGTGCCCATCTTGCAAGTCTTCCGCGGGAGATTTCGCAAAGATAATAACCATTTTAAAGGCTATGGTCAGAGGAGAGTCTTGACAGTTTGTCCTTCAACGTAATCCCTAAATTTTTTCAAGCGCCACACAACTGCAAGAGCTTTCTGTGGTAGAATAATTTCGCTCCGAGGACGAAAGTATCGGCTTGCGTATTCTATTGGGTGCTCTCTACTTTTCTCCTTGGAGTAAAACTGCTCCGAGGGCCACGCTACTGGCACTGTTCGGGATTTCACAAACGGCTTGGTACCTCGGGCTCAGCTGGGCGAAGGACAGGAGGAGACGCTGGTTTTTGATTTTAGATCTCTGAAAAGCTTCTTTCTGTTCAGAGCCCCACTTCCACATTAGTCTGTTAGTGGTTTTGCAATTTGAGAAAAGTTTGGAATGTATCGCCGATACCAGGAACAGGTTTGTGCAAAGCTTTGCACTTGTTTAATAGAGGTTGGGGACGTCATTTCTGCAATAGCAGCGGTCTTTTGTGGATCAACTGAGATGCCTTCCTTAGTAACGTAATGTCCTAAGTATTTCACCTTTTTACAACAGAAGTTGCACTTCTCTCTATTTGCATTTAATTTAATCAATGAAAGATGTTTAAAAACTTGCTCTAGGTCAGAAAGATGTTTCTGGAAAGTTGGAGACAATATTATGATATCTAGATATGACAGTGCTAGCACATTGTTTAATCCTGAACGGAACTTGTCTATCAACCTTTGGAAGGTTGCAGGTGCATTTCGTAATCCAAATGGCATACGAGTGAATCCTATAAATACCAAAATGGCATGTGAAAGCAGTTTTACCCTTGGATCCTCTGCCGCCACTTTTTACTTGGTGGTATCCTGAACGCAAGTCAATAGTCGACATATAAGGTGTTGACTTAGCTTCGTTAAGCAAGTCATCCATCCGAGGCAAAGGATAACTATCTGGGACGGTTTGAGCGTTCAGCTTCCGGTAGTCTATGCAGACGCATGCTGCCATTTGGTTTTTGGAATCAAACAACGGGAGAGGCGTACGGAGATTCACATTCTACCATGATGCCTTGCTGTAGCAGAGATTCTAGCTCTTCTTCAACAGCTCTTTTCCCTGGTGCGGGATTCATTCGGTAGGGAGGCACTGAAATTGGTGGATTGTTTTCGCGTTGATGCTATGTTCGATAAATGGAGTAGCTTCTCCCCTACTTCGAAGATAGAGTGATGATTTTTAAGTAAGCTGTCCAGTTCCGCACGCTGAGAACCAAGGAGTTCTTGTCCTTCATCTTCCCGTAGTTGACAGTTATTTATCGCCACAGGCCGTACATTAACAACAGAAGCGGCCTGATAAGGCGTCACGAAATTGTACGATTTTCGGGAATCGTCACAAAAAGTCCAACAGTTCTTTCGGAAATTCAGTACTATCCCAGCATTCTCAAGAAAGTCAACTCCAAGTAGAGTGGAGTTGTTTTTGGCATCAGGCAATATTATAAAAGGGGGTTTTAAACTTTCTGCCTTCCAGTAGGACGGTTTGAAAGGTAATGAACTTCTTTCTGGGTAACGAGTCCATCAGCAAAGGATAGAGATATGGACGTCTTCTCAAAAGCAGCTCCTTGTTGGAGAAGGATAGTGTAAAGAGTTGCTCCTGCAATCGAATGACTTGCACCACTATCCGCAAATGCAGTTCCTGAAACTCCGTTTATGCTGATTCTGAGTACAGCATTTCTGTTCGAAGGAGAGAGACTGTTAACTTTCAGAAGTCCAAAATGAGCTGGATCACCCTTTGAAGGATTGCAATCAGGGCATTTTGACTTGATGTAGCCGGGCTTTCCACATCCATAACAGGACAGAGGATTTCGGCTTTCAAATTGAGAATGTCCTCTAAATGATTTTCTTGGTTCTTCCTTTGCCTTATCCACCGTTCTTGTACCGATTTGCTTATTTATTTTGAGGGGAAAAGTTCTTCTTACATCTGGTAAAACTTTATGGTTCGACGTCTTACCTCGAGCAATTTCATAATCGTCTAATTTTGTACTAACTCAGAGGAGCTTTTAATATCTCCCCAGATATCCACGAAGTGTTCTAACTTCCTTCGAAACTCTTTTCTAAGCTGATCGGTAACACCAAATCCTTAAGGAGTTAAAGTCTTTCACTTCTAGGCTATGTATCCTTCCAAATAATAATTATTTAGCTCGTACGCGAAGTCCTTCCTACAAAGCAAGTCGGGTTGTTTTTGATGAGTGCTGAACTTCATTCAAAACGATTCAGCACTCAACTTGAATCGTTGGAGTAGTAATTTAAGCTTAATGTGCTGGTAATTTTCTAATTTGTCTTTGGGTTCACGCAAGATAATATGAGAAATGTCGATAGTAACATAGGTAGAAGGTGTGTTACATAATCGACTTCACCTATGTTAACTTGCTCACACTGCCTTTCTTTCAAATATTTTAAGATAGGTGGAAATATCAGAATTTTTCAAAATCTGCATGAGGTGTTGATATTTATTTTTTCTGCGGCAGTAGCACTAGTGTTGAAGCCGAAGTAGCAGTCATGCTTAACTATGCGTTCTAGTTCTAAAATCAGTCCCTCTTGTTTTCGTTTGTAATCATTTTCCCTTTTCGTCACGTTCGGCCTGAACCCTAAGTTTCCTCAATAATTAGTTTCAAAAGGGTTTTAGTAAACTGTTCATCATAGTCTTCGAAGTTAGGATTAAATTTTTAAAGTCTATTACCTCATCATTTCTCCTATTTCGAGGCCTAATTCTGTAGCTAGTGTTTTTGTTTGGCCTTTGCGCGCTTAGCAAGATACGCCATATTGTTTTAACTTTCTTAGAAAAAAAGGGTCAATAATAAAGTCCGACAGCCAAATTAAATGCAGTTAATTTAATTTAAAATAAGTTACCCTTTTATAATATATCAAGTAGTCATTAGAAGAACAAGAATTGGATATTCGCACACAATACTATTCAAAAATATCTTATAAATGTCTTACAGGAAACAAAATCTAATGTTTGAAAGCAAAATGAAAATTCAAGTAAAAAGAAATTCTGATGAACTTAGTCAAAACAACATAAAAATTAATCCTTGAAGGAATAAAAATACTGCTTAAAAATGTTGTAGATATTTTGCAGAAGGCAAAATCTTAGCTTTGAAAATAGCCACCACATATAAAAGAAATTCTGATGAAATTCAAAATCGAAACAAAACCTATGAACAATCTTTTGAAGGAATAAAATACTTTCTATAATACTTTTTTTTAACAAAAAATAATAACAGTTTCTTTTTTTTAAATTCACAAAAATCTAATATGTGATCAAAATTCTTTAATATAATTAGAAATAAAACACAGTAAACAACACTTAAATTCAATAAGAAAAAAAAAGGTAATTATAATACTAAACAGAAAAATATCAACTTGTGTGACACTCTTCTTTTGCGTCATAACTAAATTAATGAGTCAGCAGAAAAGTATAAAAAGTATCGATGATAAACAAATTTTACAAAGTAAAATGAACAAGGAAAAAAAAGAACGTCTGATTTTGACCAGGCAAGGGGTGAAAGACAGAAAACGGGGACCCTAGTAACAAAACGTCTAGTTTGTAAGCGGAAACAAGCAGTGAAAACTCAAGGTCAGAAGTGAAGGGAAAAATTCCCCAAACAAGTACACTAATAGTCATAAATCACAGGCAGGGAGAAAAATTGAACAAAAGTAGAAACAGTTTTCTTACTAGAGAAAGGAATTACTCAAATAAAATAGACTATTAAATTATTATGGTTATTATATAAATGCCATAAAATACAAATACACAAGTAAAATTCAACAAAAAGTCAAAATGAATCAGAAAACAAAACAAAAGAAATTTAGCTGACGATCCGTGAAAACGAATGCAATCCAAAATTTCTAATTTCCCGGTAGGAAATAAACATTCCAACTTCGTAGCTGGCAGATACAACTTCAGAAAATTCTTTTAGAAATTCTTTATGAACTAGCAGAGTTCAGAATATTGAGGATAATTTCGTTAGACTAGCTGGACTATTAACTGACTATACGGCCACTCGCTGGGCGCCATTTTATAACGTGTACTCAAAAATATCACCGGCGGCTAACTCAAATAATTTTAATTGGTTATACTTTCTAATTGAGCACACAGTTGCAAATACATAAAATAAAACCCAGTTAACCTTTATACAAATACTAAGGGGTTGGCGACGCAGACATTGGCATGTCCTTTCTTCA
Source organism: Trichonephila inaurata madagascariensis (assembly GCA_019973955.1). Classification (NCBI taxonomy): domain Eukaryota; kingdom Metazoa; phylum Arthropoda; class Arachnida; order Araneae; family Nephilidae; genus Trichonephila; species Trichonephila inaurata. The sequence continues at coordinate 74,523 of BMAV01017309.1, read as the reverse complement.
CCGAGGAGGCAGGCTGACTCTCGCACGTCCTTCCTTCACCGAGATAGCAGTCAGACTCCTTACTTGTTCATACGGCCAGGAGAGGTGAGACATTGCCATCCTGTGATGACCATGTCTTACCGGATCCGCGTAAGCTAGAGGTGTGGGATTATCAAAATGATGAGACATAATTTCAATACAACTTCTTTATTAAGAGTAACTTTATAATACTTTAATTCTCTTAATTTGACAATTATTACTCAGCGAGCCAAGCCCAATTTCTAAATCACGTATTTAAGTCAGATCACGCAATTAGATCCTCAATCTCAATTATCCTGGGGCCAATCCTTGTTATCTAATTACTTATATCTAATATTACCTTTCCAAGTCTGGTCCCTTGACCTAGAGAATATAATCTATAACTTTATCTATGAAGATTCTGATCCGCAATGCAGCTAATTCTTGACCTGTTTTTCTTGGTCCGCAAGATTTTCACACTAAGCTTTGTCACGCTATTGATCAGAATGATTCCACACTACAACCTCTGGAGCTGCTACGCTCTATTATGCTATCGCTAGGTTTGCCGCGCTATCCTTTTTATAGTATATCTCATTTACATTCGATCCGTTTCTCTTCTGGTATTGGGTTGAAAGGTTTTGCCATTAATCGTGGCCGTCAAAGAACATAGGAGTTATGTTAATCAGAAAGACGCGAGAGACGTCACAACCCCTCCAAGAAGAAAAACGTGATTTACTTATGGGTTCTCAATGCCCTTAATAAATTACGTGTGTCTAAATCTCTCTATTTCTAAATTTCTTCGCTTTCTGAGTTTTATTTAAATTTTAATCTTAAATTCATTTTAACTTTTATAATTTCCACATTCTGTTCTTGACTTTAATTTTCATTGAAATTTTAATCTTTTTAAATTTTAACTTTATAATTTCCAATCATCTATCTTGACTTTAATTTTCATTGCAATTTAATCTTAAATTTTAACTTTTATAATACCTAAAATTTATCTTGACTTTAATTTTCATTACTCTCATCTTTTAGAATTTTAATATTCAATTTAATTTTAACTCGTGACAATAAATTTTACTCCAATAACTAGGCCAACATTAATAATTACTGTTTAATTTGTGCCCACTCTCACTTTTACAATTCGTTACTTAAAATATTTATACACTTAAAACTCCCATTCTGGGGGGCGCAGACCCAATCTAACACTTCATATGGGCTATTTTTTGCTCCCTTTTTTAACACCTGGAAAACTTTGAAGTTCAAGATTTTCAGGGTCAGTCTCCTGAAATGAAAACTATTTGAGTATCTATTTCCAAAAAATATTAATAAATTTTTACAAAATTATTTATATATCACAATAAATTTTATTCCATCCCTACATCTGGTTTCAAAAAAAACCCCAATGAGCCGCACACCCCGGGTTTTTTTTGTTAGTGCCTTGACTCGCCGCTTTTCCCCCGAACCAGATGCCCATAAATACGTAACAATACAACAACATTTATATACACATATTATACAATTACAAGCTTTTTTCAAAAACCATTATAACAAATCCAAAGGAATTTTCGCATCTCACAAAGTCATACATCGAAGTAAACAAATGTGTGAATAAAAAATTTTTTTTCTTCAAAAAAATTTTTTTAACAAGTAAAAAAGTTCCAAATTAAATGAACACTCATTGTAGTGTTTGATTTGGGTTATAATTTTTAAGCACCGCCCGAGATTTCCCCTTTTTTGTAATTTTTGACCACTTTTTGGAAGATCAAAAAAATGAAACAATACAACCTGTTTTTTTATATTCGGCTCCCACGTTCAATTCAACGATGAGGTGTCACCTTTTCATTCCTTGTTTGTACTGGAATTTCGTTGAAGGTTGAAATTCCTTGTTTTCCTTTTCCTCCTTTCCCAATTGTGTTTTTGGTGGTTGTGGTTTTTTCTGTTCTCCGTCGTGGCCTTAGATTATATTTTTTTCAAATGGAACTTCAGTTGATTCTCTCCTGCTCTTTTTCTATCTCGGGAAATAGTACTAGATGAATTTGTCTTTTATTATTATTATTATTACTACCCCTTTCTTTCACTTCCTTTTGTGGTCCACTTTCCCCGATATCCTGATCTTTTATTTCCGGTTATTTTTAAAAACCTTTTATTTTTTTTCATTCCCTACTGAACAGGTAGTGATCTGACCGTGATTTTTTTTTGGGTCCTTCATTTTTGTTTGATTTGATTGGTTCCCAAACCCCTTTTCCCTCTAACCTACGTTTCACCGCAGATTTTTCTTTCCCATATTGTGACTCATTTAACCTTGGTGTTTTTTTCCAAGTACTATTTTCCACTTGATTATACTATTTGGGATACCTTTCCTAATTTGACCCCGTCACTTTTCCCCGACATATATTCTTTTTGACTCGTTAACTGTTAATCTTTTTCCCGATTTCCATATTACAATATTTTTAAAATTTCCCTAACTTCTAGGACTCTATAAGGCCCCTCAAATTTTTTTTAAATTTACCAATACTTTGTTAGCAGCTGAACTTACGGGGTGTGTTTCTAATAAAACCCAATCATTTACCTTTATTTTATGTCCCTACGTCTATTAAAATTTTTTTTTCCCCCCTTTTCCTGTTTAATTTTCTCTTAGCCTTTAAAAGCTTTTCGTATATTTTGAATTTTAAATTTAGAGTTTTCCATATCATAACTGTTTTTGAAATGGTGAATAAATTTTTCGACCTTAACTCACCGGTTTTTTTCCTGTTGTTTCATTCACCGCCGTAGAATAGCGTAAGAAAACTCACGTAAAATTATCCGATCATGTTGATCATTAACGTAATTTGCAATCATTTTGCACTATATCTCGATTAACTCTTTCACCGATTTGCTTTGTGGTCGTATGAAAAAGGTCTTCACATGCCTTATCCAATTTTTTTCATTAAGTCCAAAATCTGGGATAAAAATTGGGGACCATTATCCTTTAATTTTTTGGAGCCCAAACGCGATATAAAGTTATCAAAAAAACCCGCTATTATAGAGATGGGGCCCTTTTTTAAGAGGTATATTTCAGCCCTTTGGGGAAATGATCGGTTATTACTAAAATAAGGGGTTACGTCTTTTTCCCGATATAGGATACGGGCCTAATAAATCTAACGTCCATCTCATTCGGATAATTCGATATAATTGGTTTTAAACCCGACCAGCTGGTAACGCTTTTTTTATAGTTATTAACGGCACATATGGATGTGGACATATTGATCAATAAATTTTTATGTACGGGAAATAACAAACGTCCCGAATTTTATGATACTTTTAAATCTGCCGACGTGTCCACTTTTGGTTGTCATGAAATTCTCTCATTATTTCTTCCTTAAAGTTTTTTGGAATGTATACAATTTCACCTAATGACGTTGCGTTTTTCCCATAAAAAAATCCTTCAATTAAACGGAAATCGGGGACCAATTCTCACATATCGTTGTTCCCGAGTTATCTTCCGGGTTTTCAAATATCTATTTTTTGGGACCAATTTGGGCTTTTTTGTTCCTCTATTAATTTTTCCCGGGAAATAAGTACCAAATCTTTTATTATGGCACAATTAATTTTATCACCAATTGTATTATTCCCATGCTTTTTTGGTAAAGTGTAGCCACCATGTTTCTTCATTTTGACCCAATAACGGGAATTTCCCCTTTTTTTACCTTATTTCTTAACCAGGATTTTTAATTTTTTAAAGATTTCGAAAAATCTAAAAACATTCTTTTGACGCACTTATGAAATCATACCCAGAATACATGGGTATTCTAAATCTTTCAACACATGAAATACCAATTTCGAATTGTCATCTAATTTTCAATTCTCAACCCCTTTTTGGCATTTCGCACCCTGTGCTGTTATTACCTGGGGTCCGATTTTTTTTTTTGTTTATAGAAAAATATTTTCTTTTACCCCGATATAAAGATTTATCTGTCCGGTGTCCCATAGGCTTTAAAAATGTGTTATTTAAATAATATAGGGACGTGGGGAAGCCCCGGTGCTATACATATCGGAGAAAGTCTAATTGTCTCTCTTGTCGCACCCTTGAGGTTGACATTAACCTTCAATATTTAATCTCCCTTTTGGGCCTATCGCCTCGGGGTTGAAATTATCCTGAACCCCTTTTTTCTACGGGCCCCTTTTTAAAAATTTTCATTTCTCTCATTTCGAAATAGGGAACCCCCTGTTGCTGAATCTTTTATCATTAATTAAACTATTCCCTCGAACCCCCTATTATTTTGACGGCTATTCTCGTAAAACCCCATTTCGTTATTTGGGCTACCCTTATTTTAATTCCCCCAGTTTCTACCATTAGCTTCAAAATTTGATCCTTTCGCATTTTGACCCGTTTTTCACATTATGGTTCATAACCCTTTTTAATTTGCAAGAATTTTTCTTCGAATTTAGCCAGGACTTCTAAAAAGGTTGATTTTGTGGATTTCTCTTTCCCCGTAGTCCTTTTACCGTGGTTCGAGTCGAACTAAAATAGATCCCTAAATTGTTTTTGGGGCATTCCAAAACTAAACTTTTTTCTATTTTTAATAATCTATATAAAAAATCAGTGTCCCGATTTCTTCCCCGGGAAAACATAAAAACCCGACTGTAGTTCTTTTTTTTTTTGATGCGGGGGAAAAACCTTCGCTTTCGCTTTGAGCGGCAAAATCCGTGGCTGATTTTGTACTAACAACGAACCAAATATCGAATCCAATCTTGAGCCCTTCCCCCAGATGACTTTTTTTAAATAAGCACATGACAGATTACTTGGGATTTCAAGTAACTGAATATTAGTCGATGCACTCAAGAACTCGCAAATTCTCCGACCCCAAAAATACATTTCAGGTAGAATTGTATTTCCACCACTTTCCTAACCCAGAATTAAATACGTTTGGGGATTGAGACATTATCCTGTGTACCCTGCTTACCGGATCCGCGTAAGCTAGAGGGTGGGGTTATCAAAATGATGAAATAATTTTATCAACTTTTATTAAGAGTAATTATAATACTTAACTAATTTTGACAATTATTAAAAAGGGAGTCAAGCCCAATTTAAATCAGTTTTTAAATCAGATCACGCAATTAGATCCTCAATCTCAATTTTCCCAAATAACCTTTTTACAATTACTTATATCTAATATTACCTTTTTAAGTCTGGGCCCCTTTACCTAGAGAATATAAACTATAACATCTATGAAGATTTGATCCGAATGCAGCTAATTTTTTTACTGCTTATTTTTGGTCCGCAAGATTTCACACAAGCTTTTTAAAAGCTATTGATCAGAATGATTCCACACTACAACCTCTGAGCTTATTGCTCTTTATGCTATCGCTAGGTTTGCCCCTATCCTTTTTTAGTATATCCATTTTTATATTCGATCCGTTTCTTCTTGGATTGGGGTTTGGGAAAGGTTTTTTATTTAATCGTCCGTAAAAACATAGGAGTTATGTTAATCAGAAAGAGGGGAACCCACAGAGGGCGCTCTATTACCATTCGTTACAATATAAAATACGGCACCTGGCCCGGCGTTGAGGGCTTCCTTTATTTTTATAAATTTTCCTTTTTTCACAAAATACTTTTCTAATACTTTTTTTTTCAAAATGACTTCCCTCCCCCTCTTAGCTCGGGCTTTCTGTTTTCCTTTTGACACCAGGATTTCTGTCCCTGTGTTTTTACCCCACAATGGGTGATTTCAAAATTGTAAAAAAATTTTTTCCTTTTCGAAATTTTTTCCCATTCCACTTTTTTTTTAATTTAAGAGGGGTTTCTTTCCCCTCTATAGCCCGAACACAGTTTTTTTTTTTTAAAATTATTGTTCTATCCCCCCTTTTTTCCAATGTTGCTTTTTTGTGTAGTTTTAAAAGAAAACGTTTTTTAAAAATTTTTGTAAAGCAAAAAAAACGTTTTTAAAATAAAAAAAAGTTATTTTTTTTAAAAAGTTTTAAAATTTTAAAAAAATTTAGTTTTGTTAAAGGTTTTTAAATAGTTAAATGTTATATATATTTCGCAAAAATGTCTCTAAAATTTTTTTTGATCCAAAATAATAGATGATTATTTTTTAATTAAAAAAAGGAATTCATTTAGTAATGAAATAATAAAATAACCCTTTAAAAAAAATATTTATATTTATTAAAATCAAATTTCTATAAGTAATAAATCGGAAAAAATTTACAGATAGTATTGAAACGTTGTTTTTTTCTGAACTTTTAAAAGGATTAAACATATAAATATATAAGTTAAAAAAAAACAGTATGGGGAAAGCGCTTAGATATATATATTTACACACATGTACTGAAAAAAAAAAAAAAACCGATCTGAAAAAACATTTTGATATTTTTTTTTAAATTTTTACCCTTTTTTCATTCCACTGTGTTTAGTAAATTATGTAAACACGTATCGACTAAAAAGTTGTTATACAAAATAACATTTCTTTATTTTAACAATATAATTTTTTATATTATAATAATAATTTATATAATATCTTTTTTTGATTTTAATATTTTATAAAACTTTTTTTTTAACTAATTTTAATATAAAATATTATCTAATGTTTTTTTTACAAAATTTTCAAAAAATTTTTTTTAAAATAATTTTTGAAGTATAAAATAAATATTGATATAATTACAGTAATTATCTTTTTTTTTAAAATAAAAATAATTTTCAAAATGATTTAATAATCAATAAACCTTTTTTTAAATTTATTTATTTTTAATCAAAGTTTGTTGTTTGGTAAAAAAAAAAAAAAAGGAAAAAGGGGTTCCCAAAATTTTTTTTTCGATTCAAATAACTCATTTTTTTAAAAAAAAATGTAAAAAAATAATGTTTAAATATTTCTCCAAAAAAAGGGAAAAAAACGAAAAAACAATATTTTTTTTAAAAAAACCGTAATTTTAAGTAATTTTTTTTTAATCTTTGTACAGATTTAAAATTACGGTGTTTTAATTTTTTAAAAAAAATGAAGCCCGAAAAAAAAAATTAAAATTTTTAAAAGAAAAATCCTTTGAATATCCCCAGTTTCGAACCCCAGGGAAACCCCCGGTTTTTTAAAAAAAGGGTCTGCATTTTATGGTTCCCACAGGGGGCATGAATTTACCAAAAATAAAAGGGTTTGTTCATTTTCGCATTGGTTATTTTTAAAAGTTAAAAAAAATTTTTCGGGGCCATTTTAATTAATTTTAAATTCATATATCTTGCAAAAAAAGGTATTTTTTAAAAAAAACTTTAAAAAATAAGTTTAAAAATTTTTTAAAAAAAAAAAAAAAAAACATTTTTTTAAAAAACAAAATTTTTAAAGATAATTTTTAAAATTAAAATATTTTTTAAACGGAAAAAAAGTTTTTTTTTAAAAAAATAAAAATTCATTTAAAAAAATTTATATTTTTTAAAAAAACTAAAAAAAAAAAAAAATTTTTTAAAAAAATTTTTTTAAATGCGATTTTAAAAGAAAACGAATTTTTTGGGGTAAAATATTTTTAAACGCGAAAAAAAGGAAAACAATTTTTCGTTTAAAAAAGGAAAGATTTGGCTATTTTTTAAAAATCGTAAAAATACAAAATATAATTATTTTGTAAAATAAATTTTAGCATATCGTGGCGAAATAAATGATCTTTCCGAATCTGTAATTATTTTTTGTGTGAGTCTCATGAAAAAAATTAGATCGCGTTTTAAAAACGTCTGAAAAAAAAAAGAAAATCCGAATTTTCCCCTGGCGGTGAGAAATGGTACTAATTATGCGTCTTAAGGTTTTTAATTAATATCTTTTTAACTAATTGGAATATCGGAATATAAATGGTCACAACGGATTCCTCGGATCATTCCCGAAATTTTGGTACCTTCTGCGAGTTTCTGCGTTGTGTGGTTCGTGAGAAATTTGGGACGCATAGATAGATAGATACGTTTGTTTACCTACAAATTTTAATAGTGCAGATATACATATATATATGAAAAAGAAAAATTTATTTCTTGGCTCCTATAATATTACTGTAACGAAATGGCAGGGGTTGGCCAGTGGAAGAGATTTCTTAATATTGGATCCATTTTTAATTATTGTTGATGTTGCTTACTGATGAGATTGCCGAAGTAGTCTTGTAAGTTAATCCAAATAATTGCACATTTAACATATTGCGTTCCAACAAAACAAGAAGCAGACAAAAAGGCGCAGAACAAAGACAACTAAGATACTACGCGCAGGGCCGGCTCTAGCAGTTTTGCCGCCCCGGACAAAAGTGAAAAATGCCGCCCCTCTCCACAACTTATAAAAAATATTTTTAAGAAATATATAAATTGTGTTCATAAATACACACCTATAAAGAATAGTTCTTGCAAAGAAAAAACAACATAACAGTATACGTATAAATATTTATTAAAAATTAAAACAAATAAAATAAACAAAAAACTAGAAGTGTTTTTTTTTTCTGACTTTTAACTCTGAAAACTTTATGATTTATTCCTTAAAATCAATTTGTTCAGCTATTTCGTGTTCGATTGCCAGTGTATAGCTAAGCCATTTAATCTCTCTTTTGAAGAATTGTAGACCGTAAGAAATTTTTAATTAATTTTAATTTTGAGAGAATCCTCTCTCCGCTTGCTACACTTATTGGCAAAGAAAGTAAAATTCTTAATGCGATGGTAAGATTTGGCGCAAATTCTAAAACTGAAATAAATTTTAAAACTTCTATTGGGCTTCCTTTTTTGCCTAATAATGCTGAAACTGACATTATCTCATCTGCTAGATCAAGTGCATTTATATCTACTGATTCTCCATCTGTCAACATCATTTCTAAACTTTAACAGTTTTTTATTATTAAATTTTTAGGGGTACCTTTTAAATCATATATATTATATAAAAATTGAAAACAATTATTATGGTTACTCATTAAATTAAATCTGCATTCCAAGGCATTAATTGCTTGGTCAATTGTAAAAAATAAAACTCTATCTTGAATTTTAATTTAGGATCATCCATCGGATCATCTCGTGCTTCGTAATCAAAATTAACATTTTTGCGACGAACTCTGTGACGTGGCTGGGTGACCTCAAAATTAGCAGGGATATCAATCTCGTCAGCCAGTTCTTTTGCAACACAGAGAATTTCAGCAAAAGCCCCATCCAATCGAAAATCATTAAAAAAATCTTTACAATTTCTTAAGAGTTCCATAGCGGATGGTAGATCGTAATCTTTTTTTTTTTGCAATAGCTTGCTTATCGGATTTATGCAATTTAAGATTTTATACCAAATAGAGATGGAGCATAAGAACTTAAATTGTTTAATAGAATTTAATAATCCAGAGGCCTCATCTCTTATAAAGTTGTCAATTTTAGAATTATTATAAACACTAAACAGAGCATCATAAATGCCTCCTAATTGATACCTTAAGGGTTTAATAGCCACTATTCGGCTTTCTCAACGAGTTGTATTTAGGGGTTTTAAAGTTATACCCTTTATATGTTTTAATAATATGGCCCAACAAAAAGTTGATGAAGAAAAAATAAATAAATTTTTTGAACTATATTAAAAAAATTACAGGCTTCTAATGATGCTTTTGCCATGTCATTAATGACCAAATTTAAAGAATGACTACTACATGGTACATAGATTGTTCGTGGATTTAACGTCCTAATTTTAGATTGTACCCCTGATTTCTCGCCTCTCATGTTGGCTTATCATAGGCCTACCCCCGCATATCTAGCAAATTTAGCCCCAATTTTTTAAGTTTCTCAACTATTAAATTTGAAAGTTCTTTTCCAGTCGATCTTTCAACTGGAAGGAAACCTAAAAACTCTCATTAATTTTAACGTTAATTTTATTAGAATTAAATTTTTCAATACATACATATCTTACCAAAAAGGTTATTTGCTCGATCTTACAGGCATCAGGGGTGCAATCTAAAATTATCGAATAATACTTGGCTTGTTTAATTTTATGAATAATTTGTAGTTTAATGTTCTCATGTAAAAGAGAAATTATTTCGTTCTAATTATATTTCCCTAGATAATGTACTTTAGTTTCTTGATTTTTTAGCACTCTTCGAACATTTTCCTCCATTATTGGATCAAATTTAGCAATTGAATTATTTGCAAAAGAATACCATTATTGGAATTATATAATTTATATCACTCTTATACCACGAAGGACTAAACAATTGGGGGCAAGCATTTTTAATGTTGATGCAATGCGTTGAAGCACCTTGCACAAATAATTAATCTCCTCAATAATAAGTCTTTGCGAGTCTCTGTCAATTGTTTTACAGCATTGTAATCGCTGACTAAATTCAATCCAAGACCTTTGGCTTTGACTATGGTTCTTGGATGTTTCGTGTTATTTTAAAGTTTCAGCGATGTGCTTTCAACTTTTAAAACCTTCTGTGGAAAGAGAACTAACGACACCGCCAAAAAGTTTGCAGCAAAAACCATATACAGAGTTTTTTTTAATGGAATAAACTAACCGATATTATTTCGATTTAAGCTAAAAATATAATTTTTTAATCCATTACTCTTAACTATAACTCTGGATACGTATATACAAAATAATTTCATTGAACTCAGAATAACCTAGTTTTCTTTTAACTCGGTAGTCTCATTTCAGTTATAATAGTTACTCATTTATGTAACTATTATAACTGAACATTATAACACAATATATACATATATATATTTACAGAGATGTACCTTACAGAAAGCACTACTGTATTTGTATATAATTTTAAGTCTTAAAAAAATACAAAGTAATTCGAAATTAAAAACATAATTTCCTCTGTTGCTATTTCAAACGAGCTAAATCTAAAAGATTCAGTGGAGCCAATTTCTTTGAACGAGAGTGTTGATGGTAGAGATCACAAGAGCTTGTTTTAATTTCATGTTCGGTATCTTCCACAAACTTTTATTACCTCTGTCTCCTCTTTGTTAGCTGACGCCGGACATTTTATGGGTGTCCGGAATGCCCGTAGTGACCCAGTCCGAGACGAGGAGAAAGTTACAGATGATATAAACATATCAAATTTCATGATTTAACATATATTGTGGTCTCGAGCCCTTCAAGTTCCACATAAAAGTAAACTGATATTTAACGTACACAGTAGCAAATAAGAAACATTAAATGAAATACCAGAATCACAATACTAAACACAAATATATAACTGGAAATTACAAAAGAGTTAAATCAAATACACATTTAACGATAAATTCTGTCGGTAAGCCAGTCAATTAGTTAAATGTGCATGTAAATACGAGTTTTTTTTTCAAGAGATATTTATAAATTTAAAAGGTAAACAATAACTCTTTTTAGCAGACATAATTTTTAACTGTATATAAGAATTTTGAAGAACTGCAATTTGCCGAACGCTGCTCTAAGCGAAATATTCTGTTTTGTGCACATTTGTCACCCATAACGTAGTAATTAATGTTTCTGATTTCCAGGTTTTTCCCTCTCTTTCCGGAAATACATCAAAATTTCGAAAAATTTAAAAACAAGTTATTTTTAAATAATATCAATAATTATTACATAAAATAAGGAAAATATATACTGTTTTTCTTCAATTTTCGATTTTGCTCCGACTTATAAATTTTCAGATTTTTAAACGTTTCTATGTACATTTTATTAAAAATGTATGTCATGAAACAATTAATAAAACTGAAAACGGTTTTAAATAATAAATAGTGCATCAAATGTATTTTCATCCGTGCTCCCTGCAAATTTAGTATAATTTTGTGAGGCAGACAGAAATTTTAAATTCAACCTTTGAACTCAAATGAAATCTCCCAAATGTTTTGATAAATAATTTTCAAATGTAGTTAGTAACAAAATCTGTAGAAAGAAGTATTTCGAAGGAATCAATAATTATTCTGAAGAAAGAAATTATTACTAATTCGAATACAAAAGAATTTATTTAGTTTATAATAAATAAATATGCCACACTATCTTTATTTTGCAGATGCTGTTACCACCTCGATTTTTTTATTTAACTTTATCATATACATAGAGGAAAAATCTTTTCCCAAATTAAAAGTTATAATTTTTTTTAATGAAATTGATCCCTTTTAGGACTAAAGGCAAAAATTGTTAACGACATAGAAAAATTGTTACTATTAAAAATCTCGAAAATAAATAAATAAATAAATAAATTCGCATCTAAAATTAATGTTCCTTTACTGACTCACATGAGTTTGAAATTTAATCAGTCGAAGATGAATCAGTTATTTCTCTAATGTTGCTACTAAGAGATGAATATTAATATGCTAAATAAATACTTGAAAATTTATTTGCTGCTTAAGTAACAAATACGTACATTAAAAATATTAATTATTATATTTAAGAGATTTTATTTATCTAACCGATTTCTTGTTTATGGAGTTGCTGTATTAATATTACATAAATATAAATAAATATTAATGTAAGAATCTCACACATGAAAGTTTAAGAAAAATAATGAATAAAGAAAGTTGCATGATTGCTTAAAAATAATCTCCCCAAAAAAGTTTGGTGGTTCATTTCCTTCTTCAAATTACTAATTCAATTAAATAACTCATAATAAAAACAAGTATCCGAATTTTTTTTTTAAAAAAAATTTAATAAATAGCTTTAAGTATTAATACTTACTACGTTATTCACACAAATAACGATCTCGGAACTTTGATCAGAGGCTCTCTCTACGAAATGCTATTTCTTTAAAAACTAAATACTTTCAATTCACGAAGCGATGTTCGATAGACAGGAACTGATTTGACCAAAACGTTTCAAGGTTTTACTTTTTCCCACAAGCTGAAAAGATTCTCGATTCTTCGTGGGTGATATTTTTCTCTTATTACGCGCTTACCCTACAGCTGGGGTAATGAAAATTCCTCTGTTTAGGAAGTTTCGGGTGAACGATCGTAAATTGCCTCAGTAGGGTCAGCTTAAATTTATAGCCGAGATTGAAATCCCTAGGCCAGTAAAAAATAGTTACTTCATGGGTTATTTAAGCCCCGTGCTATTCCCGGGAATACAGAAAGTACTGAAATCTGACGATTTCCCGAGATCCCCTCTATATCAGTGCAGTGAAGATCTTGTCAAGACAAGCATGTCTACTTGTATCCCGAGGTTGGGTGCCCATACACTTGCAAAGTCAAATCACCACGTAATACAATTTTTTCTTTTTTAATCGTTTCAAATTTTACCAGCAATGGTCGACTTTACAATTCAGTCTAAAAGAAAATAATTATGTACCACGTTTCCCAAGAATAAATAAAAATATTTTAGAAGATAATTTCATCAAAATTTTTTCGTAACAAAAAAAAAGCATTTTTTAAATTCGGTCCAAATGTCGCCCCTAAAATTTGCCGCCCCGGACATGGGTCCGGTTTGTCCGGCCCTAGAGCCGCCCCTGCTAAGCGTGGTAGCTGGCTACATGTTGAAGGCAGACAAAGAACAGAAGGTCGGTATTTTTTTGCTAGATGATTTTTGAGAATGAGGTAGCTAGTCTGCATCAGCAGCCTTCAACCCTCTATCTGGTTCTGCGATGTTCATGGTGTTGCATCTTTGGTTGGGAGAGGAGGGCGTGACTTCAGAAGTAGAGATCCAATGGGAGTGAAGGAGACATCTGCTATGGAAGTGAGCTTTCTGATTAGAGGTTGGAAGTAAGCTTTTAGGAGTGACTGCACGAACTTTGAGTTGAAAAAAGTTTTTTAAGACTTAGAATAAAATAGTAGATAAATTTGAAAACTATTAAGGGTAAAAAGAAATAAACTTTTAAGAGAGAATTTTAAGGTTAAAATAAATAAGAGTAAATTAAACTTTATCCATAAGTGCTTCTGCTAGAAGGCAGGTTTTTTCTTCATCAGAATTTGCATTTTTAAATTCAGAGCGAAGGTCGAGAATTTTAGGAATTTTCCTTACTGGATCTGAAATAATATTAAAGAGTTCCAAAACTTGAACTAAGTCGGAGGTATTTTTCTTTTGACTAAGGAATCCACGGGGGGGTATCTGTTTCTTTCTTATTTTCAATAGGGGTTTTTCTGTTGTTAGTGGAGAAACTCCTTCTCCACTAACAACAGAAGGTTGGGATTTCCAAAGATCTGGCTATTTATATCCAAGGGGAAATCACATGTTTTGGGTGGATGGATGTAATTCCAAAAGTCCTCGTTAGACGAGTAGCTAGTTAAAATAATTAAACAGTTGACCTGAAGGACTGGACCATAGATAAATCAAAAGCTATTAAAGATTAAATTACTGGGAATTATTACATTCTGCAAGACGCGTGTGTGCATCAGGGTCCTTGCTACCCGTATCTCACAGAAAAATACCAAATTTTAAATTAAAATTTCCGATTAACATTTTTAAAATTTTCCCTTCACTTAAACATTAACATGAAAATTGTTTTGAACATGGAGAATATGTGGTTAGAAAAATATGAAACAAATATGCATTTGTAAATTATAAATATAAAATTGCGCAGTACGAAAATAACAAAACAAGATAGCCGCCACTAGATGGTAACACCATAAAATGGCTCTCTCACTTGGGAACTTGCCTTGTTTATGTGCAAAGACTTAGTTGCCAATATACAGCCCGTTAGGAAAAAAAACTTTTCCCTGAGCTTCCCACTCTTCCTCAGAGATAAAAATCAAAGGAAAATATCGTAATTCGAAAAGAGTGACAATTCCTGTTGTTGAGGCCTGCACCCATAGTGGATTGAATTATTATTATTGCTGTTATTAATATATTTTCATAGCTTATTCTGGAGGTAACAGGTCTCAAAATATTCTGTTTTGATTTGCTTTGTTAGTTAATTTAAAAGTAGTTTCATCATTTTTTCTTTCTTTCTTTTCTGGTTGTTATTTTGGGACTTTGGTCAGCCGACTTAGTTAGGCATATGGTAGGTTACTTTGAAATAGATCCAATAAATTCTTTCCAAGTTTTTCTTAAATTAGGCAATGACATGGGCAGCGTATTTTCTGCACATATGAAACAGAGCAAGTTCTTGTTACAATTTCCCTACATTCTATACTCAGTCGTAGTTAGTCCTGAGTGAGCCCGGTATGAAAATTTTTTGCATGCCCTTTTTGGGTGCCCCTTAATGTATTAGCAGTTTTCTTCCTCACTTATGTTGGGGCCCCGTATTATTAATACAGCGGTAGCTATGCCCCTGATTCTAAAGGATTTTCAGTCATCATTATACCACCTTTTTCAGAAATGTTTGCCTCAATTTACTAAGTAAATTTCTAGTAACATTACTTTAAATTACACTATTGGAGTTTCCAGCCCGATAGGTTATGCACTCCAAAATCCTCTCCCAAAGAGTAAATTCAGTGACGATTTAAGCTCATTTCGGGTCCTGGGCGCAGAAGATCGACATGCCCCTTGCACTGGAGGATCGAAATTTATAACCAGAAAATTTGGTTGTCCAGCTTATCCGGGCCCTTCTAGACAGCCCTCTGAGCCCGCCCCAAGCGCCCAATGGATAAACCGGCACTGAGTATATTGCTATTTTAATGATGCATGATGAGAGAAATTTCAGTTGTGTGAGAGACTAGATCTTTCATTTTAAACTTTAGCTCCCAGTTTTCAAAAAGAGAGAATCGCGCGTCCAGGAAAAGAAGCTAAACACTACTCAACTAACTCGAAGAAGTAAATCGGTGGTTCCGATATCCAAACAAACATTGAATTCTGTTTGTTGTGTGAAGATAACACCTATTTTACGAATCTAAAAGTCTGATGTTTCAGTGTTTTAATAATTTAGAAGGCTTGTGTTACTGAATGAAAAACAAATACTTTTGAAGAAGTTTGTCTTGTCTTTTGTTCCATTTTCTAAAAAAGGTGAGTCCTGATAACTTTTATATTACTATAAGTGAAATGTTAACTATTGTTCTTTCTAAAATATGTTGTTAAACTGAAAAAAAAAATTATTTGATCCTTCTTCAATTGTTTAACACTTTCCATTTGACTTGTGGGCTTAAGTGTTGAATAGGTGGCCCCTTGGATTTGGCGATGTTTATCTAGATGCCAGAATGAATTCGCCTCTTCATTATTCCAGCTTCGCTTCACTAATTCTGAACACCTATATTTACATATAAGGAGTCTGGCGTCAGATTCTGGTCGTCAAAAGATTGGCTTCGCTAAGGGACAACCTGTTCTACCCTTTAACCAAATTTAATTTTTTTTTGTGATGATTTTTTATTTATAAGGACATATATGAAATTTACAGTGAAGTATTAAGTTGATTTGATCAACTTTTTATATTATACACATTGTTTTAAAAACTTATTTCTTTTTTGTTTTGGCTCAAGTGTAGTATAGCCACATTGGATTTGGCGATTTTTATCTAAATGCCATGGTGAGATAACGAATTCATTCTGGCACACTGTTTAATTTGGTACAGAATAAAGTACCTTGGCAATCATTTTTAGTTGCCAAAAAAAATGACTGCCAGGTGGCTTCCCCTCCCATATTACACTTTAACTGCATTTTTTTTATTAAAGCGAGAGGTATTTTGTTTTAGAGATAAACTGTATAGTATTTCTTCGAAAGACATTTGAAGGAATTATTAAATATATTAACTTGAATTTTCAATCATATAATCATTTTATTTTAATTCAAATTTTGGTACTTATGTATTAACGTCTCCACAGCAAAATTGCTGCCACGTGAATTGTATCAGTACTTATGTGCTATTGCAACAATACTAACATTCAAGATAACTCACCAGGTTGGCAACCTCGATTTTTCACATATTGCACACACTGAATTGGCAACCATGGGCTTACTTTCATACAATGTCGCCAAAATGTTTACACATTAAATATATCGAGGCTCAAATGGCCTCCAGTTGGTATGTAAATTAGGAGAGGGGGTGCCAGCTCAGGTGCTGTCCTCATCACTTGACCATAGTTTAAAATTACAAGGTTTGTTGTCAATAGCCCTCATGCAACTTTACAGTGTGACAAAAATATAATTCTAATAAAAATGTACACCACATTTTCAAAATCTGAATGCTATGATATAATAATTTTAGATTTGCCTCCATTTATTATTTGTTGAGGAAAATAGTAAGATATTGCACAACATAACATAAACATTTTTGTAACTTACATATTATCCCAACCATATCGCCGCATTATATGAAACAAAGCATGTGGTTGCAATTCAGCGCATATGACACATGCAAAATCAGGTTTGCCAACTTGACGAGTTATTTTGAAAGGCGTTGCTGTGATAGTATGTAAGTAACAATTTTTTTCATTCTACTAGTATTTCATAATAGGGGGAATGTGTGTGATTGTGTGTGAAAAACCTATGTGTGGGTGATGCGTAGCTAATGAATAAGAAAATATAATTTTTATACTAACTTAATTACTAATTTTACTTATAAATTTTAAAAAAGAAATTTAATAATGATGTGATATGCAAACACTTGAGAACTATTTGTAAGATTAAAAAGTTAAACATTGTTATTCTGCATTTGTGAGTTATTAAAAAAACTACCATTTAAAATTTCATTACTTAAGTTAATACTTTGATAGAATATTCCACATTTTCTCTATTTTTATAGCTAAAATTATTTTATTAGTTTTGAAGTATTGATGTTTTTTTGACTTCTGGTAAACTACTGTGCTTTTACTTAAATTTCATTTAAAATGATTTTTTAAAATTCATTTGTATAAATTTTTCTACTTCCAAAAATTCATATTATTATATCACAATTCTGTTTCAGTGTAATTTTATTTAACTCATATTTAAAGGGATTTTATACTTGATTTTGTAACTTATTTGACATTTCAAATTGTTTTATGTAAGACTTACTAGAATATGTTTCACAGAAATGTAACAATTTTTGTAATATGTGTATGAATAACTTAAGGATTTTGTAACAAAAATTTAATTTTTCTTGGAAGAATGTAGATTAGGTAGTGATTTTCTGTTTTATATTTTCCGTGAAAGCAGGTATAATGAAAGGGTAATCAATTCAAACTCTAAACTGTTAATCAAATAGTATTTTGAAAATGGATAAAGCAATTTTTTCTAGATGCTTCTTGGATATGACAATGTTTTTTAGTGAGATAATGATTTTATACACATTGAAATGCTGACTTTTTTGATAAGATCATGTGTTCTCCATATTCGATTGCTATTCATTATTGAAAATCATTGATGTTTTTAAAAAGACAAAATATTCCTTGTAGAATAAATATTTCATTGGTTTTGCAGAAAAGCATTAAAATTTTGGCTATTACATTCATTGTGATTTTATATCCTCTTTAGTTGATTTTCGTGAACAATATAACTGAGATATATGTTTTACATTCCATTTTTAAAAGAATTTTTGGAGCTTAAAGGAAAAATATTTGTGACACATTGATGAACCTCTAAAAGTTCGATGTTAATCATTGAATTTTTGGTTTGCAAAATGATGCATGTGATCAACTAAAAGAATTTGACTATGGAATTTATTTGGAAGCATTGCAAAATAGAAGAATGAAAGGCACTGTATTGTGGGATCTGAAAAAACAATAATTGAAGAAAGCAAATTGGGGTAAAAACCCCAGTTTTTAAGGGGAATGAAAAAGGGATTAAAAAAGCAATTCTGTTTTTTTATTTTTTAAGAAAAATTGTTTACGCGCTTTTTTAAAAGTAACCCTTCATTTTCCATTTAAATTAATTCTATTTTTAATTTCTGATTTCATGTAGAAAAGGATGCAAAAAAACAGGAATCTAATAAGTAATATTGCATCTTTGTTTTTCCTTAGAAGAATATAAAATTTTAAAAAAAAAGGGCTAGTTTTTGTTATTTAGAAATGGAAATTATATTTTTTTTTGTGTTTAAAAAATACTTTAATTAATTATATTCCAAAAATTTTTTCTTTTTCTGCTGTTTAAATTTGTATTTTACAATAATATTCTTTTGTTCAGAATTTTCTATATTGCTACCTGTGAAAAACTATCAATTCATATCGATAATTTGGCATGCCGAAAAACATTGCCAATATGCATTCATTTTTTCTTTTTTAAATCTTGAAAGTGTATTTATTACTTTTACTTTAGTTATTTGAAATTTTATTTAATTTTAAACATGTTTTTCAAAGGGGAATATGTAACTAATATATTAGTTTAAATTTAATCATTGTTTAGTATTTGTTCCCCAAAATTATCTTGTACAGAATTATGGTGCAATAGAGGCATCCTTAACAACTATGGAACAGAAAGAATAACCACATTTTCCTCAAAGGCAAATAATGATGGATTAAAAAATTCTCCAGCTGTCTCCCAGGCTGAGCTAGTTGAGAAATCAGAATATATATATATATATCCCTTTTGAAATATGTTTAATGTGATAACACTAAAGACAGAATATTGGTTAACACGAAATAAATACAATGGTCCTGACAAACTGCTGCATTTTTCTCTTAACATAAAAGGAAAATTGTTTAACATGAAAAGATTTTCCTTCTGGGAATGAACAAAATACGGAAAACTTCAGTCACACAGGTGAAATATAAGAGGGGGGGGGGAAATGAAAGAGAGATTTTCCCCACTTTTTCCTAGAAAAGGTTAACTTGGTTTTAAAAAATACTTTTATGTTAAAATTTTTTTTTTATCTGGCTTTACCCCCCAAACCCCTACTAACACCAAAAAAAAAACATTTTTAATCTCATCTTTTATAAAGACGGTACATCACGGTGTGAGTAGAAATTAGTGAGTTTGGTTCTCATTTTTTTCTTTCTATTTTAGATGATTTTTTTTATGATCACAATGGCAAAAACTCAGAGGTAAAACAAACTTCTATTTTGCTGAAAATGAAGATGGAGCTTCTTAAGACTTTTTTGATAAAAAAATCAGAAGAAAAATTTTCCCTTTTGCTAACCCCTACATTATCAAAAAATGGAGAGAAACGGGGGAAATGTTTAAAACAGAGAAATTTTGGTCAAAGTGTGAAAAGGATGAGAGCAGCCAAGCTCAAGGATTTAAGAGAAGGCCTTATTTGTTTGATTCAAGTAAATGAAATTTCAGAATGCTTCCGTATCAAGACCTTTAGTGCTAGAAAGAAGCAATAAACTTTTTAAACAGAAGGGTATTACATTTTCTGAAAATCCAGGATAATTGGAATGTTTCAAGAAAAAAGGGAAAAGACATAGTTTTAAAAAAAAGTTTTTGGGGGAAGTTTTTAAACAATTAAAAAAATGACATCAAAGTTTCGAGTCATTCATTTTTTTTCAGATTTTTTTTTAAATATTTAATTTATTGGAAAAAAATTAAAAATTTTAAAAAACCCAAATTTATTGTATATATGGTTTTTCTTTTGCAATATCCTTTAACAGGAAAAAATATTTCAGTTCCCCTTTTTGCTTAAAATATACCCGAGAAAATGGACTCAAGTAATTTTTTGGGCTTTTGGGAACAAAAATATGAAGGAATATTTCAAGATACATTGGCTTTGGTTTAACAAATATATTGTTATACACTCGTGAATATATTTTCAATGCAGTAGATAAGGACCAAATGAAAAAATTTCCCTAAAAGAATATTTTCAGGCTTTTTGAAATAGTGAAAAAGTGCTTTTTTTTAAGAGTTTAAAATTCTTAAATTATGATCAGTAGTTCTACAGATTCTGTAAAAAAGATAATTACTAAATCTCACCTCTTAGTCCTACCCTTCAAGCCATTTCTATAACTACATCAGATTCTAGTTTATGTTTCAAATAATAATAAGTATAAGTATTAATATTATAATTAAGAACATTTATATTTGATTTTCAGTTCTCATAATCAAATTAATGTGTTCCACCTTCTATACTGGAACTCATAATTGGTCCCAAATCTCCAACTAACTTGGTGTGTAAATTCTTTTATAATTGCCAGGAAATATGTAATTCTGCTTCTTTCATTCTCTTGCAATTTTTTTCTATGGTTCATTAGAGATTTATATAGTGATTGAACTGTATAATATCAAGGTTCTAAATACAGTATTCTTACTTGTTAATGGGATCTCTATACTGGTAACGTGTTTCTAAATACTGGGGATTTTCATCCTGTAACTAGAATTACAAATTTTTTTAAAACACAAAAAAAATCTCAAAAAAAAATTTTTTTAAAAATTCCCCTATTTTTCCTTTAAATATTGGGAAAATTGGGGAGAATTTCATTTTAAAATTATCTGTTTTAAAATTTAAAAACATTTAAAAACCATTGAACCATCAAAAAAAATATAAAGTAATAATTAATATTTAAGAAATTGGTTAATATATTCTGTACCTACACTTCTATGTAGGTAATATACGTGATTTTTTTGTTAGCTTTAAGAGATCTTTACAATCTTATGGAAACTAAAGCCAAATCATATTGTCAAATATCAAAAAACACTTAAGAAAAACTACATAAAAATAGGTGTGACTGTATATGTAATTCACCTTATAAAAAAACCCCGATTTTATGTGTTCAGTATTATATTGAGAAATTCAATTTTCTTTTTTTGCAGATGGATGTAAATGTGAACCCCTTTTCATGTCAAAAGTGCAACAAGACCTTTGCTCTTGCTAGCAGTGTAAAAAGGCATTTACTTACTCATACCAATGAAAAATCTTTTCCTTGTGAAATCTGTAAGAAGACATTCCCTCGAATGGATCAGTTAAAATCTCATTCAGTTATACACACCAAAGAAAAACCTTTTCCTTGTGAAATCTGCAACAAGGCCTTCTCTCGAAGTAGTGATTTTATAAAACATATGCGTTTTCATAACAAAGAAAAGCCTTATGTTTGTAATATCTGCAAGAAGGCTTTCTGTGTTAGTAATGGATTAAGAACACATTTACGTACTCATTCCAAAGAAAAACCTTATGTTTGTGAAACCTGCAAAAAGGCCTTCTCCACTAGTACTAACTTGAAACGTCATTTAATTGTACACACTATGGCAAAAAATTTTATTTGTGAAATCTGTAACAAGGCATTCACTGAAAATAGTAGTTTGAAAGTACATTTACGTATCCATACCAATGAAAGACCTTATGTTTGTGAGATTTGTAAGAAGACTTTCTCTGTTAGCAGTGTTTTAAGGTCACATATGTATATGCATACTGGTGAAAAGCCTTATGTTTGTGAAATTTGCCAGAAGAGTTATCGTAATAATAGTGCATTAAAGAGGCATTTGCGTAATCATACCAAGGAAAAGCCTTATGTTTGCGAAATTTGTCAGAAGGCTTTTGTTGTTAGAAGTCTCTTGACAACACATGTGCGTATTCATACTGGCGAAAAGCCGTATGTTTGTAAAATTTGTAATAAGGCTTACTCTGATTGTAGTGGATTAAGGAAACATTTGCCTATTCATGCCAAAGAAGAGCCTTAAATTTGTGAAATTTTGACTCCTTTAGAGTGAGGCATCGAGAGAATACATTTATGTAAAGAAAGAGAAACCTTTTATTTGAAATTTGGGACGTGTTTTCTCATCACAATAATTTAAATCATTCACTTGAAAAATCATTTGGATATTCATGAAAAATAACAGCCACATGTTTGTGAAACTTTTAACTGTGTTATTAAGTTTTTGAATTCATTAGGAAGACAATAACTGATTTAGGTGTAAAGTGTTTCAATTTTTAAAATTTTGGTTGTGTATTTTTTATTTGCCTAGACACTATTAAAGAATTTTCATGTCAAATTTCAGAATTTTTACCAAAGTTAATATAATTTGCCACATTTGTTTGATTTTAAATAGAAGTGAGCTTACAAAGCAGAAATATTAGCACATATTTGCATTTACTGTCTTAGAGGCAGCATATACATAGATTTTTTATTAAGATTATGTATACAAATTATGATAGTTTTGATATGAATAATTAAGTTATAAAATTCCACTTTTTTAATTCTCGTATTAATTTAATTCTTAAGGAAAACTATTAATTTTATTGGTAATTTATATAAACAAATTAAAGACCTACTACAAGGTTTGGCTGATTTTTTAGAAGGGTCAAGTTTTCAGCAAAACAAGATATCTAAGGTGTGATATAGAGTTATTTATATAAACGTACTGCACTTCCAGGATCGGGAGAAAGTCCTCTAGCATTGGTCGTAATCCAGGGAGTAAAGCTCAGATTAATATATTTTATGTTTAAATCTGTAACATTTTTCATTCCTTCAAAAAAATATTAAGTATTAAATATACATTGGTGTGCAAAACTTAAGCAACAGGTGGGTTTATTGCCATAACTTCACGAAAAATCATCTGAGAGACATGAAATTCTGAAATGAGGGAGAAGTATTATGTACGTAAAGGATGACGAAAGCATCGGGGCTGAAAAAGGAATAAAACGCATACGGTATGGAATCAAACAAAAACAAGCTTTATTGAACGCATAGTATCGTGACTCATGATTGTTCATCCAACAGGAAGAACAACAAGGATGTTCCTTAATATGGTATATGCTTCCCCTTACTACAATGGTTGTTTTTGCACCGTCCCCCATACTCGAACAGCTGGTGCAACATTTTGGGTGGGATTGCCGTTCCTCAATCAACATCTGCTTGAGTTGTTGGTTGTTCTCCGGATGATGTAAGCGTGTGGAAATACGTCTCCCCAAAGCATCCCACAAAATGTTCGATGGGATTTAAATCTGAGAGCACGCTGGCCAATCCATTCGAGTGATATCTTCACTTTCCAGCAGCTCCTCAACAGCAAGAGGCGATGTGCCGTGCATTGTCATCCAAAAAAATGAAGTCTGGGCCAATGGCACCTGGAAAACATGACATGGGGAAGAAGTCCCTCTTCACAATAGGATCCCCGGTTAAAAGCCCCTCTGTCGAAAATGTGAAGCTCAGTTCCGCCGTTCAGCATAAAAACCCAACCCAGACAAGAACTCCAGGACCACCCGTAACGATGTCTTTCCTTGATGTTACTGGGAAAAAACCGGGTCCCGATCTCTCAAAATCAAAACGCGTTGAGAATCGCTTCGGTACTGAACGGGACTCTCATCCGTAAAGAGGACACGACTCCATTGATCAGTTGTCCAGTTTTTGTCCTCTGGCCCACTGTAAACGGTGGCTTCAGGGGCCATCTTTCAACGGGAGGCAGATTCGGAGGGGAGCAGGCCCCCTTTGTGAAGGCGTTGGCCACAGTAAACCGCTACACTTGTCCCACTTGTTGCTGTACAGTTTTGAACAATGGCGCTTGCTGACCTTTTCGATCATTTTTCGCCTGCAGGAGATATATCGGTCATCCCCTCGCAGTTGTCGTCCCCGGCCACACCAACCTTTTTAACAGCTGTACCTGGGTTTGGAACGCTTTCCAAGCGCGCGAAACGACACTTTTGTTGATTCCGAACTCTGCAGCTACACTGGTGACAGACGCCCCTCCTCCAGCTTTCCGATCATTCTTCCACGGGAAGTCGTCCAGGTGATTTCTTCAGCCATTTTCACGAACTGACCTCACTGGCACTTGCAGAGAATATGGTGAATTGCGTCTCCGTCCTTCATTTCATTCTACTGTTGAGCAGCGCGCGCCGACATCACGCGTTTTGCGTACGCTCACATCGCTTCTGACGTTTTGTTCCTGATATTTGCATACGCATGACGTTTCTACTGACTTACGTGTTCCCTCTACTGATCTCTAGACCACCTTTTCTGCAATTTCATGGCTATCTGCTAAATTTTTACATTGTTGCTTAAGTTTTGCACACCAGTGTATTTTTATAACTGTGGCTCAGTACTAGAACAGCCAGTGTTAAATGTCATGAATTGTGAAAAAAATATAAGTACCAATACCAATGTGAGTGCTTTATTCTATAATTTATTATTTGCGCTAACAATTAAAATTTAGTTTCGCTATTCTTGAACATAAAGGCCTTATCACACGTACACGTTTCAAGCAATTTTTCGTTCAATTCGTGCAATTTTTACTCAATTGCCATAGCAACCGCTTTAGAACAATTTTTTGCTAGCGAGCTCAAAAAGTTGTTTCAAATAAAATTGCTTGAAATTCCAGCCAAGGGGGTTCTTCGGCGCCCTACGCCATTAACAAGATAGCGGCTCCGGTTTCGTCTAACACTTCAGATATACCGTATAATATTTTAATGGTGTATATTTTAACGGCGTATAATATTTTAAATAGAATGGTGCTCTATTTTTAGTTTACACCCATCACAACAATTGCGCAAGCGAAATGAAAGAAATAATTTTGGATGTTCATTTTCCGAAGCAGAAAAATCGGCGAGTAATTTTTCAGTGTGGAGATAGAGCGCGGCTGACGTCAGAGCGTGTCATTTTGTTTACGGCATCCCTTCCCCCTCAGATTCAGCCAAAAATTGCATGAAAAACATACGTGTGATACGGCCTTAAAGGTTATGAAGCTTTATTGCCGAATATGTAACCTAAATCATCTTCAAATAAATTTGACTATGCTTGTTCTAATATTTTCACTGATTTTTAACGAATTTTGTTAATTGAAAACTATAATACAGAAGTGACTAGATTAAGTCAGCCAAATGTTTGAATGTATTTACAGATACAGTTAAACTTTTTCTATAGATAATTATGAAGGAAAAAGAGAAAGGCAAATTATTTTTTCAGTAGATGCTGTAAATTAAATGTAAAATGGTACAAATGGCGCTTCAAGTCATTCAGAGTTGTACTTCTGCTATGTGTGTAATAATTTAAATCAGTTTTAATTCTTTTAAAATGTTTTGAAACCAAGAGAGTATTTAAAGCTTTCTGTCAAAAAATAAATTCCCATTCCATTAAGCCAGCAGGGCCGGCTCTAGCACTTTTGCCGCCCCGGACAAAAATGGAAAATGCCGCCCCTCTTGCCAAAGCAAAAAATTATAAAAAAATTGTTCACATAGATACACACATTTAAAACGAATAATTCTTTCAAACAAAAAGGCAGCATTACAATACTATATATATACAAAATAATACGAAATTAAGGACAATATACTTGTTATTAATTCAAACGAGTAAAATGTAAAAGAAGGAATCGCCCATTTCAGCAGGACAATTTTTCCTAAAAAGAGTCTATTGATGGTGGGGATCACAAAAATTTATTTTACCTTATAGTAACTATACTCAAGACTAAAATAATACACTTCTTGTAACCCTACTACAAAAATTTTATAAAGTGATTTCCGTGGAAAGTTGCGTCCGAGAAGAAATACATCACTTTTAAATAAAATGGCAATAGTTTAATGTTCTTTTTGGTGACCCGGCACCGACTGATCGACGGACCGGGGTTGCGGATCACTGCTCTAAACCAATACCCGCAAGCCTTTTTTTATCGTTTGTGGACCGGTCAACGTTTGATAATTTATGGCGGCACGCTGGTGGGACACGTTGATTGTTTATATTTTAGATTGTTTTGATTTAACAATTTTTAATTTAGTTACATTTGTGAATATGCCTTTGAATAAAAATATAGTACACCAAAAATGAATAAAGTGATTTAACGTGAAATATAAAGTGATTTCCGTGGAAAGTGAAACTCAAATCCGGGAAAATGCACCACTTTAAATAAAAATGGCAATGGTTTAATGTTCTTTTAGGCGGCCCAGCACCATTTTCATCCACGGATATGATATCAAATTAATAATGTTATTATTTTTTAAAAAAATATAATCATCTTCATTATCAATATTCATCTATCTACCGGTCTTTTTACATGATTTTGAACAACGCGGTTGACCAATGTACTTTTTTACGCGAATAAACCAATCCCCATTTTCTTTTTTTTTTTTTTTTAATTCAAATTTTGCCGGTATTATCAGAAAACGGGCGGTTTATGTCCATACATGTGCGTAAGTGACTTGGTGTTATTCATGGTTTGTTTACTTTGTATTCTAGAGTTACAAGGAATACCCGAATTTTATAATCACGTTTTTCTTTATTTTGTACTTTAACTTGAGCATTGCGTTTCGTTCTTCAGTGTAATTGTATTTTGTGTTCAAGTCAGTGCCGATTTTAAGCTCATTTCGGGCCTGGGAACAAAGGTCTGGTACCTGTGCTTTCAGCGGATCCGGAATTTATAACCAGAAAATATGGTTAAGTCCGGCTTATGGGCGCCCGCCCCAAGCGCCCAATGGATAAACCGGCACTGGTTAGTGTTCAGTTTGGAGAATGCAATAAATAAAGTTGCAAATGTAAAAAAATCGTCACTCTGAGGTCGGTTAAGCTGAATCAGGTTTACTCGGCATCAACTGCGCTCGTTGTGTTGACGCAATGAATCGTGTATTTTCGGCTCCAGTCGTGTTTCGAAGGACTTAGCCATCAATTAGTATAAGTTAATAATGCTACTAATAAATTCATCAGAGAAATAAATATGTGCTATAGTTTACTATTTTAATATAAGGGTCCAGAAAGCATGGCTACACTTTAAAAAATAAATTGAAAATAAACAATCAATGATTTTCTCTCAAGGTTTTTATGTTTCATAAAAAAGAGAAAAAAGAATAAAGTTTCTGTTTAAAGAAATGTAAACTAGATGGCTCAATGTTTACATTTTGAAACATTCTCGTTTCAAAAGGGTTTCACTACAAGAACAAGCGCGTTGCGGTATTGGTTTATCGAATTCGAATCTGCTGCACATGTACAGCCTAAATAGAATGCCAACAATCTGGAGTTTGGAAGTAAAAAAAGGTTTTATAAGAAATATACCCCGGACGATGGATGGGAATAGGAGGTCCAATACTGTGACCGTCTTGATCTCTAGACGTAACACATTTGGACTTCTTGTGAGGATGCGTGAAACAAGAAAGTTTCCCAATCTTCAGTTCCTAACACTGATGAATTACAACGGTTATCCAGAATTTTGATCCTGCAATGCTCCATAGAACGCGGCTTAAAATCTCATATAAACTCGAGTGTTGCGCGCAACTATCAGTGAGCTCATTGAGTAAGTGAGTGATTGTGGGTTTTAATGGAGCAAGAACCAATTTTGGCTCAGTTGCGCCAAACGTTTGTTTAAGCATTAAAAGTATAAAATCGTTAAAAAGTTTTATAAAAGGAGTTGTAATAAAATGTAAAATCTCAAAATATGTTTAAAAGTCAGTTTTTAAAAATAAAAAGAAAAAGATTTTGGTGGGGACTTTCCCCACCAAGCCCATTAAGTATGATTGAAAAATGTTACTTTCTGTATCTGGTCGGGTTTAACCAGCGTCTGATACCTACTTTCACTTCTTCTTCCTCTTCGACGTCATAGACAGGCATGTCCTCATCTGATGTGTCCTGTAAAGGTGTGCTTTTTTGTGGGTTTGTGAAGCGCCATTTGTATTTCTATTTTTCTGGTAATACGGTGAGGACGGTGAGCTCATTGAAATCGTTATATAAAACATTAGCCATCTAGCTAGTTTTTATAAATGAAGCTCAACTAAATTTAATTTTACATGTCTAATTATCAAATAAAAAGAGATTTTTTGTACATTCGGTACTATTGTAGTCTTCAATTTGTTTTTCTCTTTTGCAGATGGTTCAAAAGAAAGCCTCTATAGATGCCATGAGTGTAACAAGAGTTTTTCTCTTCGTGCTAAATTAAATAGGCATTTACGTACTCACACCAAAGAAACATCTTTTATTTGTGAAATTTGCTTAACAAGCGCCGAGTGATCACTTAAAAGTCATGCTTATTCACACTGGGAAAAACCTTTTGTTTTGTGAAATCTGCAACAAACATTTTCAAAGAATCTTTTTCGAAGCACATTAAAATTTTGTCCAGAAAGAAAATAGTGAGATGAAACATCAGATCCTTGAAGTAACTTAAGAAATATAGTTAGGAAGCAACATCTTGATTTAAATGATGATGAGAGAAAAGAGGAAGCAGGTGTTTTAGACATTACTGTGTCATTTGATGGATCATGGCAAAAGCAGGGCTATATAAATCACTGTACGGGATAGGAGTTGTTACTGATTTATTGACAGGTTTAGTTATTGATTACGAAATCTATCAAAGTATTGTACAGAATGTACTGCCGCAGCAAAAGAGACTGCTTTCGGGCGACAGGTAAAGATTTGCAGTTTGGTATGAAGGTCACAAATCTGAATGTCAAATATCATACAGGTTCCTCATCTGGTATGGAAATGGAAGCTGCTGCAATTTCTTTGTGGCAAAGATCCATCAAAAGAGTGTAATATGTGTTATACTTGTATATTGTCGGATGGAGATTCAAAAACATTCCAACTCTGGTGTCGTTGAACATCTATGAAAGGTAAACCGATTAAAAAGAGGTATCAACCATATCTCCAGCGCCTAGGAACTGGTTTTACGCAGCAAAATTGAAAGAGTGGCAGAAGCAAAGGTGTTTTGCATTGGTGGCAAAAAAGGTTGGTAGCTTAAAAGAAACCACAATAGTTAAATCTAACTAATTTTTACAGAAAACGTTAAAGGGCGGTACAGTGTCGAAAAAATGAAAAGTGCTGGCCACGCCACACTTTATCATTGTTCCTCCACAGACGCCAAACCGAAAAGGAAACACAACGATGTCCCTAATGGAAAACTTTCTTGGTGTTTTTCAAAAGAGCTTTAGCAAATGGAGAATCCTGAAAGTCATTCAGTTATGAAGACAAAATTAACTGAGGAGGTTGTTGCAAAAGATTCTTCCTGTGTATCCAGCGATTGGCAAAGCAACGAGATATTGTCTCGGTGTACTTCGGAAGTAAGTCAAAATGCAATGGTTGCAGTGTTATCTGGAGTCACTGCCCAAACAGAAAGTTTCAATCAAAAGAAAAGACTGGAAATATCTGTTGTAACAGCAGTTAGTGAATTCAATTTTGGATCTCTGTTTACAGCAGAAACATGTACATCAGAATCTTCATTACCTCGTACAAATCGGTGAAGCAGAGATGAGCGTCGATTAAAGCAAAGCAGAAATAAAACTTTTCAAACAGCAAAGATAAAACTATGAAGCGTAAAATCTGAAATAAAATAGAAACAAAAATATAAAATCTGAAGGATTGTCATACTGTGCTTTCTAGTCAATTTTAAGTGAATGTTTTGCCACATATATTTTGTATAAGTATCAGCTTTGCGAATGCATGTTACTTGAATTATTGAATATATAACTAGTATAATAAATTATTTAAATATTTTTAGATTTTTGCTATAATAATCTACATATGTTTGATTTTCATATAAAGGTAAGTAATTATGTAAATTTTGCTTTATTTTTATTTTACTCAAATAAATGTTTAAAATACATTTTCTCAGTTCATAAATTTTCTCTTTTCCTTATTACGTAAAATGCTCCTTGCGTTTCATATCATGTCGTATCTCATAGAAATTTTAACAAGTTATGAAGATAATGTAATTCTAAAATTGTGCATTAGTTTTCAAAAAAAATTTAACGGTCATATTTTACGTTGTTTTTGAATACCTCGAATATGTGATAATTGGTGAAATATTTCATATAGTAAAGAAAATTTATCTTTTTTTCATCAAATTTATTCTGAATTTAAAATCATACCAGATATATTTAGTTATAGTTCCTTATATGTATAAAACAAAAGGTATGTACTTATCTTAAAATTGATGCTGGAGCATTTTTAAAAAGTTTAAACAATTAAATTTTTTAAAAAATCAAATTATAATTTTTTTAAAAAATATATTTAGAAACAATGAAATATATAGATCATTTACTATATTGATTCCAATTCCAGCTAATTAAGCTAACAATTTAAGAAATTAATTTCAAAGGTCCACCGTCCCCTTAAGACAGAACACACACACAAATGAAATTGTTATAATTATTTTTCATGTATATAGACATAGATAATATAATAATTATAATGCAATGATCAAGTGTTTAATTTATTTAAATAATGAGTTATTTGTTTCCAGTGGCGCACACAAGAGGTGTCCTAGGGGTCCTGGACCCCCAAAACCGTTGATTTTTTCAATTCATTATAATTCTATAAGTATATAGTACGTAAAATTCAATTAAATATTTTGTTTATTAATGATTAATTTTATTAATTAATGCTATTATATTTAATAGTAGTTTTTAGCATTTTTGTTCCCGAGAATTCGACAAAATCAAAAGGAGCATGATACAAGAATGATGGACTTTCGACCCTGGACCCCCTCTTGAAAAATTCCTGTGTGCGCTACTGTTTGTTTCTCTATTCTTTCACTGAGTTTTTGCACGTCGATCTCAACGTGTTTATTTGTACATCGTAACTGATGTTACAGGTTTTCATCAAAGGGCCGTTGGTAGCCTGGTGGTTAGAGCATCGGACTCCAGACCGGAAGCCCTGGGTTCGTGCCCGATGCCACCAAATACCCACTCCGAGTACACACGGGTACGTGCTTTTAAATCAGTAGGTTGAAAGTCTTGTAGGCTGAATCACAAGTGCAGGACTGGAGAATATTTCCCTCCCCTCAGTCCCATAGCAAAATTGTGGAAGTGGTGTCGCCATCTATCGTCCCTTCGGTGCCGAAGAGCTAATTCGTACTGTCACCTGTATACATGGTGCTCAAGGCCCTGAGCCAGCAACGACAGGCGTGCTTCTAGCCCCTTGTCACGATGAATTGCTTGGGCCTCGGTCTGACTACTTTAGACAGGTGGTATTAGCCACAACAACAACAGGTTTTCATCCGATAAGTTTGTGCACAATTTATGTTTGATAAATTTCGTTTTCGGGAGAAAAAAAAGATTCGTAGGTGTAAGTTGAAAAAAAGTTACAGGAATCGTGTTTCTGCGATATATCGCTGCAATGCAATACTGCCCACTTCCAGGTATCTATAAAAGTAAGGAACGTGATAAAATAGAAACAATTATTGGATTTATATGTTGCAAAACACTACACTAAAAACAAAAATATTGCACAAAATAATTTCATTTTGTAAAGTTGTAAAGAATCTCGAGGGTCGCCAATTATTCAAGGTGGCTGCATTAAGCTTCAGCCTGCAGCATTTTGCTTGGTTGATCTCCACATGAAAGGCACTCCAGCAAAGTGTATATCCCTGGTTGAGTGTCGATTAAACCAACTGCTACTGCATCGTAATAGCTTTTAAGTTTTAGCCCGATGCAATGAAATACATTCACCTTGCCAAAATCGTAGCATGAAATGAAATGGATTTCGTACAAAATGCAGTCGTTATGGAAGATACTGAAGTTTTAAGTTGAATGCAGTAATTGTTTTTGGAATTCACTGAGGACGCGTCCCATTTATGGCTCAAAATAGGAATCAATTATCCAACTGAGTTTTTCATCTCCTTTGAACTGGGCGATATACCTTAATATATTTTCGAACTCTAAAGGCCGTATCACACGTACATTTTTGGTGCAATTTTTTCGACTAATTTTTCGTCCTATCTGAGGGTGAAGGGTTGCCGTAAACAAAACGACATACTTTGACGTCGGCCGCGCTCTATCTCCACATTGAAAAATTACTCGCCGATTTTTCTGCTCCGGAAAACGAGCATCCAATATTATTTCTTTTATTTCGCTCGCGCTTTTGTTGATGGGCGTAAGCAAAGCGGAGCTTTATTCTGGCCCAAAATATTATACGCCGTTAAAATATTATACGCCATATCTGATGTGCTTGATGAAATCGAAGCCGCTATCTTTGTTGACGTAGGGCGCCGAAAGAACCCCATTGGCTGGAATTTCAAGCAATTTTGATTTGGAAAGACTTTTTGAGCTCACTAGCAAAAAGTTGTTCAAAAGCCGTTGCTATGGCAACTGAGTAAAAATTGGACGAAAAATTGCTCGTAACATGTACGTGTGATTCTGTTTTAAATTGGCTCCCAGTCATCCATCTAGAACCCAACTTTAATGTGTGATGGAATCAGAGGATGCATTAAGAAGCTGATGCCCAATGTTTTGATTGGACAAGCCATTGATAGAGATATTTGTATTACAGATATTCCTGTTATTCAATCAGATGCTCCATTCCAATCTAAACGACTTCATTTCCCAATTTGTCTCAGGTTTGCTTTGAGTTTCAACAAGGACAATCTTCAAAAGTCTTGGGATTGATCTGAGAAATAATTGTTCCTCCCTTTAAACCCGGGGTGTGCAATAAGTCGATCGCGATCGACAAGTGGACTGCTTTTACTAAGACCTAATAATCATACCATGATACGAAGGTCTAGAAATACCGTATTTATTCGAATCGGCCATACCCAAATTCTCAACGGGTTGCGAAAATTGAAAATAGTCTAAAATGGTTTTGAGTATCCAGTTTTTACTAAGTGATAAATTTAAAATGAGAACTAATAAGAAGTGAATAATTAGTTATTTTATCAGTATTATAAACTTTTGAATACATGTACGAAGCTGTAATTAATACCCCCATCCAACCAATTTTTTTTCATCTTTGATTCTAAGCCCCACTCGATTTTCAGTAGCATTAACATTGGGGAAAAAGGGAGGTTTTTTTACAATATTTCAACTGATTGTAAGAGAAGATATGGTGTTCACAGATTTGTATATATACGTATATCGGTTTCAAAAAAGTTAAATGGAAGTCGAATTAAAGTACTCTACGAATCTTATTAAAGATAAGAATCCATCTTCCCGAAAATTTCTGTAATTTTATGCATAATCAGATTTTTTTTATATTTAAAATACACTGAAATATTCGTCATTTTCTTAAAATTTTGTCTCAAATGGATATCAAGCATATCCGTGAAATGTTTTAATCAGGAATAGAAGAACACAACAAAAAGCAGACAAGGCATTTTATTTTTAAATTGCTTCAAATTTGAATGAGGGGCCATTCGTGGCCCACGGGTTGAATACCCCCTAGTGTAAATGATATGGATGTGGTGGATATTTCTTCTGTTAATTCGTGGATTGAAGTCCTTTAAACAACAACAGACTCTTTGTGTTGAGGAACTGAAGCCTTAAAATTAATTAATTAATTTAATTTAATTTAATTAATTAATTTTTCAATCGTTAATAAAATATTAAATTTGTAAGCGCTCAGGTGAGGCTGAGAGAATTTTTATACACATGATGATTATTTTTGGATGACAATACAATAATTTAAGTATTTAATAAAAATTAATTGATTAAAACTAATTATTCAAAGAACTACAAATACAACCACGTTGGCATCATTTTTGGTGACATGTGTCTAAACTTGAAAAGGTTTTTTTTTCTCACGTTTTAAAGCATTCAGTTGAACTGAAATTTTATATACACGATTGTTTTGGATGACAGTACGTTACTTTAATGATAATGAATAAAAATAAATTACCACTTATATAATGTTGTGATTCTCTCATATTATGTATATACATATTTATATTAATTATAACTATTGAATAAGAATTAGCTAAAATAAAATTTTACTTTGTTGATCTAAGTAGGAATTGACTTAAAAAGTTTTTATATATATTACTTGTTTTGGCGTAGGACGGAAGTTTGAAAATTTGGGTTTCAGTTCAAGTGTCATCTCTCGACTTTTTTTTCAGGTTCAAAATTAGGAGGTCTGTTTCCGATAGCTCTCCTGTAGTTTCGAAATGCGACGTTAATGAACAACCAAGTCCAAAGTTGGCAGTGCTGAAAATTTATCCATCTATACTTTATTTAGAAATATATTTTGTTTGTGTTAGCAAACTATCACTATTATTGTTCACATTCTGTTTGCATTATCACTTTACTGTCATGATTTGCATGGTTATTTTTCGCTTATTTATTTGTGGCACGTACATTTGATTATAGCTTAAAATATAAATTTGTGATAAATATTATATTTATGTCGATAACTGAAATTGTAATTCGTTGCAATATCATTTAGAAGAGTAAAGGTTGACCTATTATTATTTTTTTTACGAAAAAAATTGTTTTTAGACAAAAATGTTGCCTTGCACCTCGTTATACGCTTGCTAGATAAAATGCTGAACTTTATTTTTTAAAATATAACCCTATACAAAGTATGGGTTTTCGGGCTATACAATTTATATATATAAGGATTAAAATTCCTTAGAATAATAATAGTTTATTACTACTATAAATTTATCATTTTTCCTAGTTACAGTTACCTCCATATTCTAATATTAGATAAAATTACTTATTATTATTTGTCACTAAATTGTTATATTCTCACTAAAGTTATGGTAGTTTGTAAACTCTCTTTTAATTTATATTCTTTTCATACTTTTGTTAAATGCTACATTTCAGCCATGCTTTGAATTTGCTTTTGGGTCTAGAGTCTGGCGATAACTTATATATTGTACTCAGATTTAGCGCTGGCTCTGCATTTTTAAGTGCAATTTTTGGGTAAGTTACCTCTATCTTGTAATGGATTTAGACACCTATCCATTATTTTCAATAGGTTTTTGCTCAGTATTAACATAAAGGGGGAAGATTGGCTGGCCACAAAACATGTTTTTAAACCACACTTTTATATAAATTTTTTTATATATATATATAAGCTGTCCTAAGTCAGCAATGTTTATAATACTGTAGCATCGATTTTTTAAATTTCAATTATTCATATATCCTACAATGTATGGTTTTCTTATTATTTCTGTATTTTTGTTTTGATTGATAAAAGTTCATCTCTCATCTGTAGAAAATTTAGTCTGTATATATATATATTATACGTTCATCAAAAGAAAGAAATTGAATCATCCTTCCCGCTGTCGCACTGAAATATGTATTCATAAAGATCTTCAGAAATTCTTTTTTTGTGTAACGTAACGCAGTCCTCGTAGCCTTTGAAAAGTTCCCCCAAAAAGTATTCTATTGTCATCGCGTGTTACTCATTTCAGATTATTTCGCTCCCCCCCCCCTCCTACTCAGAACAGCGAGCAAATGCCCGCTATTAGTAAGGTGACCAATTTTCTTACAATGAAAAGGAGGACGAGAAATTTAAGAAAAATTACAAAGTAAATGTATAAAACATTTTATTAATTCAAACAAAAATATAATATTTATGCTTGCATCCCTTTTAATTATTTGCTTAACTGAGTATTTTCCATTGAATGAAAATTTTTTTTTGTCAATATATCATTTTCTAATATATAGGAAATTTTGGAGCAAGGAATATTCTTCATATTGAATTTTATTGTAAGTGCTGCAGCTAAAGTATTAACATTTAATTTTGTTTTCTCATTTGTTCAAAAAAATCATTACCAATCAGAAAAAACTCTTTCAACTGCTGCATTAGTCCCAGGGTAGCGCAACATAAATTCAACAAGAATAATTAGGTTTTCATATGGAATGTGTTCATTTTTGAAATCGTTAAATATTTCCACCCATTTTTTTCCAACTTTAGCTTGCTGACTTGCCTATTGTTTTAATTTATTAGAATTTAAATATTCATTCAGTCTTCTAATTTCTTCAAACAGACAAATGTCATCGATTTTAATATCGGGCATTTCTTTCAATAAAAACTCAACACAGTTTTCTATATATACCCAATTTACTTGCAGTGATGACAAAATACACCATTGTAAACTATTATTTCCTGCGATATTTGTTTCAGACCAGTCTTCGACATATTGGAAACATGTTTGTTAAAAATTCTGCACTTCTTTGGTAAACTTCTCCGTTGTGTCTGGCATCTCTTGAATATAGAGATTAACGGACAAGTTTTAAAATATTGAAAAGAAGGACAAGTAAGAGGGCACTTTTCGAAGAAGGACAAAACGTATAAAAAGAGGACCATCCTCCCTAAAGGAAGACGATTGGTCACCTTACTATTAAGCAGACTATTCGTGAACATTCATTAAGACTACATTAACCATTTTCAAAAAAATTTTTCTGAAGACAGTAACAGTAAAAATAATTTATGTTTTATATTCAGATCATATTATTTTGATTCTGAAAATAAAAAGTCAGTTTGACCAGCCATTGTTTTACAATTTTAAAAAATTAAGAATTTTTAAGTTTTTTCAAATTTTTATAAAATGCTCACTTTATAAAATTTTTTAGTCACTTTAAGCTGTTTATGTTTCTTAGATCATTGCGAACAAAAGTTAGTTTGGATTTGAAATTCTGTTACCTTGTTGATTTTTAATAATTATTTTTCTAAAAAACCTAGAAAAAACACAAAATTTTTTAAAATAGTAACTTTAGCATTTTTTAAAAAATTAACTAGAGATCTCAGCCCTAAATCCATACTAACTTTTATAGAACATACGTTTGGGAGTATATGCAAAAAATTCCAAGGCTCTATAATGAACAGAAAAAAAGCCTAAGAGATTAGAAAACGCTTCTACCTTCAAATTGAAAGTCTGAGAAAAACGCATTTAAAGTTTATAAAGGCATAAAACAAAAACTTATAATGCCCGTAAACCTCTAATTTCTTAATATGTTATTTTTCAATGTAGGTTCTACATTAAAACACTAATTAAGTATGACTGAAAATAATTTTTTTAATTCAAAACATATTTTAGCATGATATTGATAATATTTGTTACGAGGAAAGTTTATTCAGCTTTATCCGAACTTAACATTTTCACAAAAGATTTGAAACACAAAACATTTATCTACAAAATAATACTGATATTAACTTAAGCTAAAAATAGGCAGGTTTGTTCATAAAATTAAATTTTTTTCAGTTTTAAATCAAGGCAGCTAATCAAGTTTTGGCTCTTGTTGTACGACTTCAAATTATTAAAATATAGTACTACAATATGTTTAGTATATAATGTAATTTGGTACATCAAGGAAATATTCAGATTTATCTTTCAACATTTGAATTCAGAATACTTGTATTCGGAAGTCTAATTGCAGTATCAGATGAGGGCTGATTTTTAGATTATTTTCAGTAGTACTCCATCTTTTCGAAATATTGTTTCTCACATCAACCTGAGAATGTTTTGGCCGTGGCATTTTCTCAACAGAAAAAATTAATGATAAAGCTTCTAAGTTATTTAAACTTTAAAGCAGAAATAGCCGCCCCAGCTTTTATGTAAAATTTCCTATTTTTATTTCAAATTTTCCATTTTAAAAAATTATTACGTTTGGGTTAATTTATTAGCTTTGTTCGACTTGCTACCTTAGGTCTAACTGGTTACTGCGCTTGCTGATAATTTCAGCCAAACAATCATAGACCTTCCTCTCATTAACCGTAGTTTACGAAACATTCGGAGTATTTTCTCCCTCAAATCAGACTTTTCTGCATCCATACTCTGTCCATTTCACTGATCTCTAAAATTTTGCTTTTGATAGCTTTTTTTGCTAGGTAAGTTTTTAATTTACATAAAACTGATGTTTTATTATTGAATAAAAGTTTCTCTTTTAAATTCAATACATAGTGAGAGGATATATATCCAACTCCACATTAGTGTAGGTCCACACACACAACGACCGATTTCTCATGAATAGGTACCCTTATTTGCAAGTAGTGGTGGGAATTTAGCATCTGGGGCATTTAATGATATGTGTTTTAAATTTCAATTGATTTTACATAAATGTCGAATTAAAGTCATCCTATTTTTTAGAAAAAACCTAAAATAAGTTTTCTAAAACTTCATTCTGTATAAAGCTGCCATATTTTACACCTGATTTTACATTATATGTATATAAATTGTCAAGTCTAAAATAAAAAGCATAGTGTGTTAAGCATTATATTGAAGAATTCAATTAATTTCTTTTGCAGATGGATGTAAAGGGAAGCGACAAGACTTTTTCTGTTCGCTGTAAATTAATGTCGCATTTACTAACTCACTTAACGAAAAGCCATATGTTTGTGAAATTTGCAACAAGGGATTCTCTAATTATTCCAACTTGAAATGTCATTTGCCGGTACTCTCTAAAGAAAAAC
This sequence comes from Trichonephila inaurata madagascariensis, assembly GCA_019973955.1. Taxonomy (NCBI): domain Eukaryota; kingdom Metazoa; phylum Arthropoda; class Arachnida; order Araneae; family Nephilidae; genus Trichonephila; species Trichonephila inaurata. The sequence continues at coordinate 35,846 of BMAV01017309.1, read as the reverse complement.
CTTTTGTTTGTGAAATCTGTGCAACATGGCTTTCTCTTTTGCTCACGATTTGAAAAGGCATTTGCGTACTCACACCAATGAAAAGCCTTTCGTTTGTGAAATTTGCGAAAAGGTGTTCTCTCGATCCGATCACTTAAAAAGACATTTAGTTGTACACTCTAAGGAAAGGCTTCCTGAACTTTTTGTTTGTGAAATCTGCAACAAGGTGTTCTCTCGAAGATGTGATGTAACAAAGCATCAGCTTTTTCACACCACGGAAAAACGTTATATATGTAAGACTTGCAAGAAGGCTTTTCTCCGAAAAATTGATTTGAAGAAACACATGTGCGTTTTCATACCAACGAAAAGCCTTATGTTTGTGATATCTGCAAGGCTGCTCTAGTAGTGGATTAAGACAACATTTGCGCATTCATACCAAGGAAAAACCCAAGCCCATGTTTGTCGAATCTGCAAGACCTTCTCCAAAATTCTAACTTGAAATTTTATTAGCAGCGCACACTATGGCAAAATTTTGTTTGTGAAATCTGTAATAAAAGTTCTCTGAAAGCAGTACGTTGAAAATACATTTGCGCATTCATACTAAGAAAAACCTTACGTTTGTGAATTTTTGTCAGACCTTTTTCATAAAAGTTAACTTAAATATCCATTCAAATATCATTTGTATATCATATCTGCAAGGAAAATCCATAACCTTGTGAAATTTCTAGAATTATTTATTACTATTTTACATATTCCTATTGTTCAGATTTTTATGTGTGTCTATTATCTTTAATCAATTTATAAATGATGTTGAGTAGAGAAGCCTGGGTATTATTTTTTCCCCTTTATTATTTCTTATATAATGTTTGCACAAGAAAAGTTCAATCTCACATATATATAGATAAATATTTTTTAAATGTAGAAATATTTTCTGATTTTTGAAAAATATGTTATTCATTTCGTTTTAATAAGCCCCAAATTGAGATTAATCTTCTTTAAGTGAGCCTCCACTTCATCAACTTTTAAGTACCTCTGTACAGTAGAGCACAATGGCACTCGATATAAAACTTGCACTCCATAACCGGATAACTCGGCCACACCTTTGCTGGTCGAACAGTAGTTACCGAACGATACCGAGCTAGACATTATGTCCGATGCAGAAATTGTTGCTGCTGTGTGTGTGTCAGAGTTCATGAAAAATTACCGGAAAAGAATGAAGACGTTAACGCTTAGGACACCGTACCAACTCCTAAAATATCACTTTGTGAGGGAATAAAGTCTGTCGAAACTGCCCTTCGGTATTTTGAACAAGGTTCGTTGATAATGGACTTGCTGCTCTTTCATCGTCTTCGTGATGAAGCAGCAAAACGCAGAATGCGGTTTGGATGACAACAGGATATTACCCATTTCTTTTTTTAAAAAAGTAGACAGTTTTTGCAAAATCGGCTATTTAAGTTTTATTATAGACAGTTTTATGCCTTCATAGAGTATCTTACTAACATGTATCTCTGATCAGGTAAATTACTGTATAATATCTATTCATTAATTTTGATTTTCACGTAATAAATGCTCTTTGCCTTCATAAACTACGTAATTTTCCTTTATTTAAGGGTATTTGGGGGCAGTTTATCTTACGTTATATTCTCAAGCAAGTAATACATGTAAATGCAGTACAATATTTTCTGAGGACACTCGTACTTATTCTTTTTTAATCCCATTCTCGGTAACATGTCATTTTCACAAACTCGGACACACTTCCGCTGCTTTTTAAAATGATTGCATTCATTAGTTAAGTTTGTGTTTCAGAGAAAAGTTACAAATTGTTACATAAAAATCAATGAATCAAAAATTAATAAAAGTATTTTTTTTTTCAATTTATTTATAGTGTGCTAGTTTTAAATCACCTCTGTAGCTGCAGGCACATTCATTTTTAGAATCAGATGAATGAGAGAGAGATAAATGAACCCTATCACACTTTTCTACATTTTTTTTTAAAATCAGGAGTGAGAATACTTGTTGAAATTCTCATCACTGTCTGCAAATTAATGTCAGCTAACTTGCATCTATATTTACTCTTGTCGATCTTCATGCAAGAAAAACTTTGCTCACAAATATATGTCAACCCAAATATAGAGAACACTCTCGGTATGTATTTGGTTTTCTGATTGCCTTTGAGGGCCGCTATTTGCCCAGATGTCACCCATCCAGTAAAGTGGTTATCGACGCTGACTGCCGTGGCGTAGGGCTTAGATTCGAATCCCTGAGAAGACTTGGGTGTTAGGAAATGTATAGTGCCTTTCCGGCACGGAGGTGCTCTAAACCAGTGCTCCGCAACCTTTTTATCGCCGCGGACCGGTCAACGTTTGATAATTTTACCGCGGTCCGCTGAGGGTGGGACTCGTTGATTGTTTATATTTTACATTGTTTTGATTTAGAAATTTTAATTTTGTTACATTTAAATATGCCTTCAAAAAATAAAATATAATTACACCAAAAATGAATAAAAGTGATTTAACGTGGAATATAAAGTGATTTCCGTGGAAAGTTGAGCAAATTCGAGAGAAATGCACCACTTTAAATAAAATAGCAATAGTTTAATGTTCTTTTGGTGGCCCGGCACCATTTGATCGACGGACCGGTCCGCGGACCAGGGGTTGCGGATCACTGCTCTAAACCAGTGCTCCGCAACCTTTTTTCTATCGTGCGGACGATCAGCATTTGATAATTTATCGCGTCCCGCTGAAGACGGGACTACGTTGATTGTTTATATTTTAGATTGTTTTGATTTAACAATTTTAATTTAGTTACATTTGTGAATATGCCTTTAGAATAAAATATAATTACACCAAAAATGAATAAAAGTGATTTAACGTGAAATATAAAGTGATTTCCGTGGAAAGTTGCGCAAATCCGAGAGAAATGCATCACTTTAAATAAAATGGCAATAGTTTAATGTTCATTTGGTGGCCCGGCACCATTTGATCGACGGACCGGGGGTTGCGGATCACTGCTCTAAACCAATGCCCGCAACCTTTTTATCGTTGCGGACCGATCAACATTTGATAATTTTATCGCGTCCCGCTGAGGGTGGGACACGTTGATTGTTTATATTTTAGATTGTTTTGATTTAATAATTTTAATTTAGTTACATTTATATAAATATGCCTTCAGAATAAAATATGATTACACCAAAAATGAATAAAAGTGATTTCCGTGGAAAGTTGCGCAAATCCGAGAGAAATGCATCACTTTAAATAAAATGGCAATAGTTTAATGTTCTTTTGGTGGCCCGGCACCATTTGATCGACGGACCGGGGTTGCGGATCACTGCTCTAAACCAATACCCGCAACCTTTTTATCGTTGTGGACCGGTCAACGTTTGATAATTTTATGGCGGCACGCTAAGGGTGGGACACGTTGATTGTTTATATTTTAGATTGTTTTGATTTAACAATTTTAATTTAGTTACATTTATATAAATATGCCTTTAGAGTAAAATATGATTACACCAAAATGAATAAAAAGTGATTTAACGTGAAATATAAAAAGTGATTTCCGTGGAAAGTTGAGCAAATTCGAAATGCACCGCTTTAAATAAAATGGCAATAGTTTAATGTTCTTTTGGTGGCTGGCACCATTTGATCGGCAGACAGGGTTTGCGGATCTACTGTAAACCAATGCCCGCAACCTTTTATCGTGCAGACCGATCAACATTTGATAATTTTATCGCGCGTCCGCTGGTGGAACTTACGTTGATTGTTTATATTTTAGATTGTTTTGATTTAACAATTTTAATTTAGTTACATTTATATAAATATGCCTTCAGAATAAAATATGATTACACCAAAAATGAATAAAAGGGATTTAACATGAAATATAAAGTGATTTCCGTGGAAAGTTGCGTCCGAGAAGAAATACATCACTTTTAAATAAAATGGCAATAGTTTAATGTTCTTTTTGGTGACCCGGCACCGACTGATCGACGGACCGGGGTTGCGGATCACTGCTCTAAACCAATACCCGCAAGCCTTTTTTTATCGTTTGTGGACCGGTCAACGTTTGATAATTTATGGCGGCACGCTGGTGGGACACGTTGATTGTTTATATTTTAGATTGTTTTGATTTAACAATTTTTAATTTAGTTACATTTGTGAATATGCCTTTGAATAAAAATATAGTACACCAAAAATGAATAAAGTGATTTAACGTGAAATATAAAGTGATTTCCGTGGAAAGTGAAACTCAAATCCGGGAAAATGCACCACTTTAAATAAAAATGGCAATGGTTTAATGTTCTTTTAGGCGGCCCAGCACCATTTTCATCCACGGATATGATATCAAATTAATAATGTTATTATTTTTTAAAAAAATATAATCATCTTCATTATCAATATTCATCTATCTACCGGTCTTTTTACATGATTTTGAACAACGCGGTTGACCAATGTACTTTTTGACGCGAATAAACCAATCCCCTTTTTCTTTTTTTTTTTTAATTCAAATTTTGCCGGTATTATCAGAAAACGCGCGGTTTATGTCCATACATGTGCGGAAGAGACTTGGTGTTATTCATGGTTTGTTTACTTTGTATTCTAGAGTTACAAGGAATACCCGAATTTTATAATCACGTTTTTCTTTATTTTGTACTTTAACTTGAGCATTGCGTTTCGTTCTTCAGTGTAATTGTATTTTGTGTTCAAGTCAGTGCCGATTTTAAGCTCATTTCGGGCCTGGGAACAAAGGTCTGGTACCTGTGCTTTCAGCGGATCCGGAATTTATAACCAGAAAATATGGTTAAGTCCGGCTTATGGGCGCCCGCCCCAAGCGCCCAATGGATAAACCGGCACTGGTTAGTGTTCAGTTTGGAGAATGCAATAAATAAAGTTGCAAATGTAAAAAAATCGTCACTCTGAGGTCGGTTAAGCTGAATCAGGTTTACTCGGCATCAACTGCGCTCGTTGTGTTGACGCAATGAATCGTGTATTTTCGGCTCCAGTCGTGTTTCGAAGGACTTAGCCATCAATTAGTATAAGTTAATAATGCTACTAATAAATTCATCAGAGAAATAAATATGTGCTATAGTTTACTATTTTAATATAAGGGTCCAGAAAGCATGGCTACACTTTAAAAAATAAATTGAAAATAAACAATCAATGATTTTCTCTCAACGTTTTTATGTTTAATAAAAAAGAGAAAAAAGAATAAAGTTTCTGTTTAAAGAAATGTAAACTAGATGGCTCAATGTTTACATTTTGAAACATTCTCGTTTCAAAAGGGTTTCACTACAAGAACAAGCGCGTTGACGGTATTGGTTTATCGAATTCGAATCTGCTGCACATGTACAGCCTAAATAGAATGCCAACAATCTGGGTTTTGAGTAAAAAGGTTTTATAGAAATATACCCCGGACAGCGATGGATGAGGCCGGGAGGTCCAATACTGTGACCGTCTTGATCTCTAGACGTAACACATTTGGACTTCTTGTGAGGATGCGTGAAACAAGAAAGTTTCCCAATCTTCAGTTCCTAACACTGATGAATTACAACGGTTATCCAGAATTTGATCCTGCAATGCTCCATAGAACGCGGCTTAAAATCTCCATATAAACTCGAGTGTTGCGCTGCAACTATCAGTGAGCTCATTGAGTAGAGTGAGTGATTGTGGGTTTTAATGGAGCAAGAACCAATTTTGGCTCAGTTGCGCCAAACGCTTGTTTAAGTATTAAAAGTATAAAATCGTTAAAAAGTTTTATAAAAGGAGTTGTAATAAAATGTAAAATCTCAAAATATGTTTAAAAAGTCAGTTTTTAAAAATAAAAACAAAAAGATTTTGGTGGGGACTTTCCCCACCAAGCCCATTAAGTATGATTGAAAAATGTTACTTTCTGTATCTGGTCGGGTTTAACCAGCATCTGATACCTACTTTCACTTCTTCTTCCTCTTCGACGTCATAGACAAGCATGTCGTCATCTGATGTGTCCTGTAAAGGTGTGCTTTTTTGGGGGTTTGTGAAGCGCCATTTGTATTTCTATTTTTCTGGTAATACGGTGAGGACGGTGAGCTCATTGAAATCGTTATATAAAACATTAGCCATCTAGCTAGTTTTTTTATAAATGAAGCTCAACTAAATTTAATTTTACATGTCTAATTATCAAATAAAAAAGAAATTTTTTTGTACATTCGGTACTATTGTAGTCTTCAATTTGTTTTTCTCTTTTACAGATGGATTCAAAAGAAAGCCTCTATAGATGCCATGAGTGTAACAAGAGTTTTTCTCTTCGTGCTAAATTAAATAGGCATTTACGTACTCACACCAAAGAAACATCTTTTATTTGTGAAATTTGCTTAACAAGCGCCGAGTGATCACTTAAAAGTCATGCTTATTCACACTGGGAAAAACCTTTTGTTTTGTGAAATCTGCAACAAACATTTTCAAATAACCCAGGTTCAGTATTCGTAAGTGCATCATGACCAATGTTAAAAATTAAATTTATTTCGGTGGTAATTGCTAATAACTACAAACTCGATTAAATATTAATTTCGTTTAGATGCAGTTAAATTTATTCATACATAAGTAAAATTAGGTTTACAAAAATAATGAAAGAAAACTTAGCTCTGAAGGGAGGGAGTGCATGGTGGCTCAAGACACTCCCGGTTATGGTGGCGACTTCGCTTAATTACATAGATGCTGCTGGAATTTTTGGGGAGAAGCCTCTGCTGAAAATCGCGCTGGATATCTTTGGGCACTGGAGACATGAAGCGTCTCAAATCCAACATACTGAAGGTATTAGGCTCTTAAAGTTGTCTTGCCTTGCATAGCCGGTGTGGGATCTGATTGGTGATCTGCACAGAAATTACTGGATACTGAGATTATGTTTCTTGGGACATGGGACGCGGCGTCCTCCGTCCCCATCACGGAATGAGTGAGTGGTGCCTGAAAGTTGAGTCCTGGGTGGGGGCTAGAAGCTCCTGATTGGCAGCTGGGGTCGTAGTAATCAGTGGTGGTGGGGAAAGGGGTGACGTGGGTGTGTCTTGACTGCTGGAACTGTGTGAGATGAGCTGAGGCCTGGTGTGGATATGGTGCAATGAGATTGGCGGTTGAGACTGAGTGAGTTAGATCTCTATTGGCTGTACCAGAATTGAGTATTAAATAAAATGGGCGTTCCTGATGGGGAGCAGCAATGAAAAAGTTAAGAATTGAGAAAAAATTAAAAGTTTAAAGATTTTAGCAAGTCGTGTCAAAAGATGAATGAATCAAATAAGAATATGGTGGGTTATAAGAGTCTAGGAGGAATTCTCCTAGGTCTCTTATGATTATCCTGGTACATAGTTATCTAAATTAATTAAGTTTGCATTATTGATGTTAGGAGGAATATTGGCAAAAGAATTTCTTTGCTAGGATTTGGATATATTTTTAAAAGGATGGAGTTTAAGGCTTTGTACAAGTTAAATTTTTGGTATATCTATTAGCCTTTGTGATAGTTCTTATTACAGAATTTTGAGCTATTTCTAGAATTTTAACATTAGTTTTGCTGCATAACCCCCATACAGAGACGTATAGGCGATAATGGGCCGCAAAACGGCTGTGTGAAGCACTTTGTTAAGCATATCCATATCAGATTCCGGCAAATTAAAGGGGTAAATTGATCTAAGAGCGTTCAAGGTTATCTCGCGCATGTAGAATGTGGTGTTTCCAAGTGAGATTTTGTCAAGTATAATACCGAGGTATTTTGTGGACTGAGACCATTGAAGGGTGTAGGAATATAACGTGGGAGGTGTAACTGGTTTAATCCTTTTGGTGAATAGAACTGCAACTGTTTTGTCGACGTTAATTTTTATCTTCCATTGATTGAAGTAGTTTTCAAGTAGAGCCAGGTGTTTGTTGAGTGCGATAGTGACTGTTTTAGTATTTTTGAAAGTTGCCAGGATTGCAGAATCATCCGCGTACATATTGAGCATTGTTTGTGGGTGTGATGGAATGTCATTTAAGTAAATATTGAAAAGTATTGGACCGAGCAAGGAACCTTGCGGTACGCCGATGTTAACGTGGTGTGGAAGTGAGAGAGTGTCGTTGACTCTGACTTTGTAAGTCCTGTTAGTGAGGTAGGAATTAATAATATGAATAAGAGAGGGGAGAAAGTGAAAGATAATAAGTTTATAAATGAGTCCACTGATCCAGACACGGTCAAATGCCTTTTGGATATCCAGGAAGACAGCTCCAGTGGATCTGCCTCTCTGGAATCCAGCGGATATTTTTTCCGTGAGTCTGAGCAGTGGATAGTGAAATAAGTTGACGAGTAAATCCGAATTGATTGAGGGTTGAAAGTTATTATCACTGACAAAGTTGTTAATTCTATTGCTTGAGAATGATGTGCTCAGTAATCTTGCTGAGCGCGGATAGGAAAACAGATTGGTCTATACGAATCGGGATTGTGAAGTTTGTTTTCCCAGGTTTTTAATGGGAAAAACGATGGCAATTTTCAATAAATTGGGAAATGCCTGAGATATAAATTTTGTTAATCAGATGAGTAGAAAATAGTGAGTACTTTGAGAGAGGGAAATTTTTAATTGCTCTGTTAGAGATATTGTCAAAGCCGGGGGCTTTATTATTTTGCTTGGAAATGTAGAGAGTGAGATTTCATCGGGGTTAGTAGGTGCCATGGGGTAGAAGGGGGAGAGAGAAATCACCGAGCTTGGAATTGTTGATGTCAGAGTCGATGTTGTTTGTGTGGAATTATCTGGTCTTTTTATTTTTTCCGTGTAGTTGTTTTGAAGCTATTAGCGATTAATTTGCCTTCTGGTCGTCACTAGTGGCGACGCCATCAGCATGGATTGAGAGATGGAATGCTGGAGCGGGTTTTCTGAACATTTTTTTGAATTTGCGGTACTATTATCTTCAGTGTTGAGCGCTTTTAACCTGTCGCTCCAAACTTGTTGAGAATGAATTTTAAGTGTCTTTTGATGTGAGGAGCTTGTAATCTATTGGCCTCTGTTTTGTAGGTGGGTTAAGTGTGTTGTGAAAAAGTTTCCTGGCTCTGTTCTTCTTAGTAATGAGCTCGCGAATGTGAGGTGGAATGTATGGTAGGTACTTATTTTTCTATTGGCTTAGAAAGAGTGGAGTGGGCGGAGCGAACTGCGGTGAAATGCGCTATTTTATTTTTCGAGAATCATTGGATTTTTGATGTTTTGAAGTCCTGTAAAGTGAATGTTATCTTTGAGATGATCATATTACAGACCAACAAGTGGCAATTGCTCTAGGGTTTATCTTTGTGCATAATATTAATTAGCGAAAAATTTAGGAAAACTGGGTTGTGATCGGAAGAAAGTTCGGATATGGAAGTCATGGTGTAAGGGTAGTTAAAGTTATTTATGAGTGCAATGTCGAGCGTGTTGGCCGATCCATAGCCATATCTAGTGGGAGTATTCGGAAGCATTTCAATATTGGAGGTGTCAGTATAATTATTGAGTCGTATACCACGAGTAGAGTTATGGGAGCAATTCCACGCATTGTGTGTGGCGTTAAAATCGCCAAAAATCACACAATTATTGTTGATCTGAAAAATATTGTCTAAGTCTTGTGTAGTTTGCTTATCACAGGTGTGGGGGTACATAAATTGAAGTGATGGTGATGGGGTTGGTGTTAGGTGGATCTAGTGTGATAATGGGTGGCTTCAATGTGTTGAAGCTGTGGTGGGGGAGGTGTGAAATGAGGAATAGTATTTTTAATTAAAATAAGCGTTCCACCGGATGCAGGTCCGTCCGTGATACGGTCGTTTCTATAACTATTGTAGTTGGTGATATTGAAGCGATGATTAGGTCTCAGATGTGTTTCCTGGATTAGAAGAATATCGGGTTTAGTAGCCTCTACAAACGAATTTAAATTCATGAATTTTGCTTTTTAATACCCATTTGCGTTCCATGAACACAAACTCATGAGCCATACATTAGTGTCTATTCATCATCGTCTATTATTATTGCTCTACTAGGGCGTGTAATTCGCGTTTTTGGCTTGCTTGGATTTTTTACTATTGTTAGTTTGAGAATTTTCACTAAAGTTTAGGGTATTAATTTGTTGAGCTAAAGTTGAGAGGGCTTGAATGCTGAAAATTTGGGTGCGTTCCATTTTATTATGAACCCCATCACGCCAAAATCCTGGAGCCGGACTATTTACTGTCCCTTGAATTGCGCGTCTGATTGGACAATCCCCATTGCGCAAATGTACAAGTCATGAAATTTATGCATTCACTGAACTCAGAAAAGCGCGGGAATCCGTTGACACTCCCCACCGAAGGAATTTCACCACATCCGGTCAAGGGGGGACTCGTATAAAAATTTCTAGAAAATAAGGGACCATTTCTAAAGCCAGGGACAATTTCTAGCCTCCCATCACTTGTTTATTTTGTGTACTGTAGTCACGGGAAATGCCCGAGTTTTATATAATCACCTTTTCCTTTATTTTATCGTTCTTCAACTTGAAAACAGCATTTCGTATTTCAGTATAATTGTATTTTGTGTTAAATTGATAGCATGTATTTTTTTTTACACGGATTTTTTTTTTTTTTGCACGGTTTTCTGAGGAACGTATATACCGAGTAAGAAAAAAGAGTTAGGTGTAATACCAAATGTTTAGAAAACATATTAACACATATTTTATGTATTACTTTTTGATAAATATTTTTTAAATTTTCAAGCATAAACCCAGAGCCTCAATTTTAGAGATAATTGAAAATAACATTGAAAACTGCATTCATATTTTAAGATACATAATGCAAAAGGCTGTAGCATCTCCATCATCTGGCGTTGAATTATATCTTTTTGATTTATATTTTGGTGGGGAATTCAAGAGAATGAGTTGCCACACGCGCACATAGTAGCTACGTATTACATTGCGTAAAGATTACAGTTCTAGTCAATGAAATTGATTGACACTATTTAACTTTAAAACAACCATAAAAATGCAATAAAAGTATTCAAGAAAGTAATGAAATTATATAATTGCGGAATGGCTATTTAAAATACCTTTATTAAATTTGACGCCATTGAAAAAAGAAAAGAAAAATTATCTAAGAGGAATCGAGAACAAAATCAAATTACAAAAGCGTTATTCTTTTTTTAATCACAAATGTCATTGAAAAATTGATTGACGCTTATAAAGGGAAGTGACAATACATGTATAATTTGATTCAGGGGAAAATACCAGGAATAAAAAGGAGGTAAAAACATTAAATTACAGAAAAATTTAGATTATTTTTTGAAAAATTAGTATTTAGCGTGATGTGGTAGTTTGGAGAGGATGCTTAACTCGGGTGTCATCCTCCTCAGTTGACAAATAGCTCGAAATAAAAAATCCGTCAGCAATAACTCTCTCATGTTGTTTTATAGTGCAATATTAATAAACACTTCCTCACTTGGATAATGTACCGGATTTTATTAGAAGCAAAATTTATGGTTGTATAATAATAACTTCTCCTTCCACGCCAGAGGTCCGAGGTTCAAACCTCGAGCTGGTCAAGTCGACTTAACCTTTCATTCCTTCATTGGTTGATAAATGGTGACCGTCTTGATCTCTAGACATGCTACATTTGGACTTCTTGTGAGGATGCGTGAAACAAGAAAGTTTCCCAATCTTCAGTTCCTAACACTGATGAATTACAACGGTTATCCAGAATTTTGATCCTGCAATGCTCCATAGAACGCGGCTTAAAATCTCATATAAACTCGAGTGTTGCGCGCAACTATCAGTGAGCTCATTGAGTAAGTGAGTGATTGTGGGTTTTAATGGAGCAAGAACCAATTTTGGCTCAGTTGCGCCAAACGTTTGTTTAAGCATATTAAAAGTATAAAATCGTTAAAAAGTTTTATAAAAGGAGTTGTAATAAAATGTAAAATCTCAAAATATGTTTAAAAAGTCAGTTTTTAAAAATAAAAAGAAAAAGATTTTGGTGGGGACTTTCCCCACCAAGCCCACATCAAAATATGATTGAAAAATGTTACTTTCTGTATCTGGTCGGGTTTAACCAGCGTACGATACCTACTTTCACTTCTTCTTCCTCTTCGACGTCTACATGGCCAGAGCATGTCCTCATCTGATGTGTCCTGTAAAGAGGTTGTGCTTTGTGCTTGGGTTTGTGAAGCGCCATTTGTATTTCTATTTTCTGAGTATACGGTGAGGACAGTGAAGCTCATTGAAATCGTTATATATAAAACATTAGCCATCTAGCTGGATTTTATAAATGAAGCTCAACTAAATTTAATTTTACATGTCTAATTATCAAATAAAAAAGAAATTTTTTTGTACATTCAGTACTATATTGTAGTCTTCAATTTGTTTTTTTCTCTTTTACAGATGGATTCAAAAGAAAGCCTCTATAGATGCCATGAGTGTAACAAGAGTTTTTCTCTTCGTGCTAAATTAAATAGGCATTTACGTACTCACACCAAAGAAACATCTTTTATTTGTGAAATTTGTAACAAGCCTTTTTTTCGAAGTGATCACTTAAAAAGTCATATGCTTATTCACACTGAGGAAAAACCTTTTGTTTGTGAAATCTGCAACAAAGCATTTTCTCGAAAGGGTGATTTAAAGAAACATTTGCGCCTTCATACTGAGGAAAAACCTTATGTTTGTGAAGTTTGCAGCAGGGCGTTTTCTCGAAAAAGTCTTTTAACAGATCATGAACGTATTCATACGAAAGAAAAGCCTTATGTTTGTGAAATTTGCAAGATGGCCTTCTCTCGTAGTGGTGTGTTAAGAATACATTTGCGTGTTCACACCAATGAAAAGCCTTATGTTTGCGAAATTTGTAAAAAGGCATTCTCTGTTAAGTGCACTTTAGAGAAACATTTGCGAATACATGCCAATGAAAAGCCTTATGTTTGCGAAATTTGTTTAAAGGCATTCTCTGTAAAATACGTTTTAAGGAAACATTTGCGTATACATGCCACTCTCTGAAAAATCTTTGTGAATTTTGTGTAAAAGAGTCTTTATATTCAAATTAGTAATGCGAGAAAACATTTGCGTGCCAACGAAATACTTTATATTTATGGTACGAGTATTTCGAAGAAAGTCTTTTTTGATAGTATATTTAAAAAGATGTCTGCATCTTCATAATAATGAAAAAACCTTATATATTTTGTTGTATTTATTTATTCTTTATATTTGTGTTGTAGACTTTTTATCGTATGGAGCTTTAAGTAGACATTGTTTTATCCATCTCAACGAATAGCCATATGTTTGTAAATTTGTTAGTTTATGTTTTTTATCATTAATGTAAGCAATGATTGATTGAAGGACGTAGTTTCGGTTTTACAGTTATGAAAAGTTCTACAGTTTTAATTTATTCGTTGTATATTTCCTTAACTCTGCTGAACAATTTTATGCATCCTTTTTCTTAGTTCTGATTTTAAAAAGCTCTATTGTATTTTGCATATTCTTGTCACTCGTGTTTTCACGAATATTTATCATCTTAGACGCGTGACTAATAAGTAAATTTCAAGTTGTGATATACGAATATTGTATTCTTTCATGAATATTTCTCCTTTTTTTTTTAACTCCAATTGTGTTCAATATCATTTTTGCTTGTGTGTGAATCTGTTTTTTAATAAAAGAAGTACATGTCTTTGTCTTGAAAATGTTATTTATATTGCGACATGGTCGATCTTCGTTGACCATATCGTGGGGTTTCAGTGTAAGTTAGAGGTGTGGGATTCTCGAAATGATGAGACATTTTAGAATTCTTAATAGGACTTTTATTAAGAATTTAACTTAAATTACTTAGATATCGAAGAAACTTATATTAAGTGAGAATAAACCAAAACATGTAGCCTTAATTAACACAGATCAGCGCAATTAGATCACTTATCAATATAGGTATACTATATCACCTACTCTCAATCTTAATAATATATTCGCATTCAGAATATAATCTTCTGGTTTCACGCAACGTCAATCCACTTCAGATATTTCTATAAGCTGGCGTACAATGGTATGTACCTTGGTTGAATGGCTAGATTTTCGTGATTCTTAGGTAAGCCGTCCCTTTACACTTCTATCTTCTCTGAACTGAACTTTCTCTAAATTGCTATCGCGTTCACTAAAACTTCTGTCCTTTTAAAGGTTATCTTATTTGCATCTATCCTTCGTTTCACTTGTTGGATTTGGGTTAGAAAAGATTTACCATTAATCGTGGCCGTCAAAGAACACAGAGGTTATGTTAGAGAAAGGACGCGTGAGACGTCACAATATGATTATAGATAGAAACGAATCTTTAACTTCGAAATGTTCCATCGCATTTTCACTGGTTGTGGAAATATTTTCACGTCTTAGATCCTTATTTTTAAAAGAAATATGTTTTTGATAAAAATTAAAAAAATGCTACTTTTATAATTTGAGATACAGAAAAATTGTTCAGAAAGATGTATTAAGTTGTTGAAGTTAAGTGATTAATTTATGACCTTTTTGAGTTTATGATAAAACAATATAATTTTAATCACATCATAACATATTCGTCTAGTGCGCCAAAATCTTTTTTGTACATGGTCTTTTTTTACACGATTTTGAAATAAAACGGTTGATCAAAATATACCAGATTTTTTGTTCTAGTACAAATTCCACTCTCTAACATAAGGATGGCGAACCATTGGCACGCGTGCCATTGATGGCACGTGACAAAATATTTTGGGTACGCCACTGATCAAAACGGTTGAATTACGAACAAACGCGAGTGATCGGTCGCAGTTTTCTCAGCGTGATTTTCTCAGTTCAAAGAATTTTCGAAAACGCGCTCAAGTTCTTTATGTACCTTGATGTGACTTCATTTAAAAAACTGAACTTGTCGCAATTGGATTGGTCGGAAATTGAAAAACTTGAAATGCAACGAAATGGTTTTCAGTCTAGTTTAATATGGATTCAAAAATTTATTGAAACAAGGAAAAAGTTGGAATTGATTGAAACAGAAAGATTAACAAGCAATATGAGTAAAAATATTAGTAATGAAATTTTGGAAACTTTGAATTCGATTTCAGATGGATTTAACTGTTTGAAAAAGCTGAACCATGCTATTTTAACTATATTTTCATCTACCAACGTCTGCGAGTCATTATTTTTAGAGATGAATAGCATTTAAGAATCTCTTATAGAAACCTTTTGGCAGATGACTCAAATTCAGCATGCATTCTGCTAAATGTAACATCTTACAATTCGAATATAAGTTATTTGTCATCTAATCTCTGTAACACAGAAATCACGCTAATGTTACTTTATATAATTTGAATTACACGTATAACTAAAACATTTACTACTATAAAGTACAAAATGTATTTTTTCGTAGCAAATGAAGAGTTTTGAGTTGTTAGTATTTAGTTTTATTATTTTCCCAATAATCACAAATCAAAATTCTTTGACGGCACGTCTATGCCTAATTAAATACTTCTTTAGGAAAAAATGGCACGTTGGTCCATAAAGGTTCGCCCCACCCCTGCTCTAACAAATTTCTTCTAACCTAACCTACTTTTTTCTAACCTCCTAACAAATTTTTGTTTTTTAAATTCTAATTTTGATAGTGTAATCAGAAGACGGTCGGTTTATGCCCACGTGTGAGTGACTTCGTCTACTTCATGGCTTGTTAACTTTGTATTTTGGAGTTACAGAGAATTCCCGAATATTATAATCACTTTTTTCTTTATTTTGTTGTACTTCTACTTGAACACAGCATTTTGTTCTTCTGTGTAAGTGTATTTTGCGTTAAAGTGTTCAATTTCTAAGATGCAATAAATAATTTCAATAAAGTTCTGAAGGTTGATGTTCAAATTCAAGTTTTCGAAGTGAAAACTTCTTTAGGCGCGTTTTTGCGGAGTAACAGATGTAAATGAATCGTCACTCTCGGGTCGATTACGTTGAATTTAGTTTAAGGCCTTATCACACGTATACGTTTGGAGCAATTTTCCAACCAATTCTGAACAATTTCTACCTAGTTGCCATAACAACGGCTCCGAACAACTTTTCCCCAATGAGTTGAAAAATTGTTCCAAATAAAAGTTGCTTGAAATTCCAGCCAATGGGGTTCTTCGGTGCCGTACGTCATAAACAAGATGGCAGTTTCGGTTTCGTCAAACGCATCAGGTATGGTGTATAATATTTTAAAGGCGTGTAATATTTTAATAGAATGGTGCTCCATTTCTGTTTACTCCCATCAACAAAAGCGCGAGCGATATAAAAGAAATAATATTAGATGCTCGTTTTCCGGAGCAGAAAAATCGGCGAGTAATTTTTTCAATGTGGAGATAGAGCGCGGCTGACGTCAGAGCATGTCGTTTTGTTCACGGCAACCCTTCACCCTCAGCTGGGTGAAAAATTGTTCTAAACGGTTGCTCCAAACGTTGCGGTGAAGCATTAAACCGAGTGTACTCGGCTCCAGTCATCACCAGTCACGTTTTAGTTTAGCCGTAAATAAGTGTAAGTTAATGATGATATTAATAAATTTCTGGTAGAAATAAATTATACGTACAATAGTTTACTACCGTATTTATTTGAATCAAAGCCGCACCCCAAATTCTCAACGAATTTTTGTGAAAAACGAAAAACAGTGTAAAATGGTTTATCGATCCCCAATTTTACGAAATTAAAATAAATTTAAAATGAGAACTAATAAAAAGCGAATAATTTGTTATTTTATCATTATTATAAACTTTTAAATACATCATTGAAACTGTAATTGCTCTAAATACAACATTTAACATTTTTTCCCCCCTTCGATTCAAAGCCGCACCAGATTTTAAGAAGCATTAATATTGTAAGAAACGGTGCGGCTTAGATTCGAATAAATACTGTATTTATAAGTTTACTATTTTAATATAGGGTGTCCGGAAAGAATGACTATACTTTCAAAAATGAATTGAAAATAAATAAGCAAAGATTTTTTTCTCACGATTTTTTGTCTCATAAAGGAAAAAAAGAAGTTTTTGCTTAAGGAAATGTAAACTAGATGACTCAACGTCTACCTTTTGCAACATTCTCGTTTCAAAATGGTTTTCACAAGCAAGTTATAATATGGTTTATCGAATTTAAAATCTGCGACACATGTACAGCCTAAATAGGGTGCCAACACTCTGGAGTTTGGAAGTGAAAAAGGTTTTATAAGTAAAATACCCCGGGTGATGGATGGGAAGAGGGGGTCCAATATCTTGATCTCTGGATCTCTTGACCTTTGGACTTCTTTTGGGGATAGGTGAAAAACAATTTCTATCGATCTTCAATTCTAAGCACTGATGAACTACAATGGCCATTAAGAATTTTGATCCTGTAATACCCATAGAACGTGGCCTGAAATCTCGTATACAGGGAAGTCTTAAGGCATGGGTGAACTGGACCCAGGTCCTCGTCCTTGATTTCGTTCTCGTCTCTGTTTTAATGAGATCATGATCCGGATAATTTTAATGGTCAAATATTATTCCCTTACACATTCTCCGAAAAACAGGGAATTTCAAATTGCTTGTCAACTGGCTCAAATGACAAGACTGTATTATTTTGTGATGACCGTTGTCCATGCCTAGGCATAGGCTTAATGCCATAAACAATCATTTAACTCATTTAGTCGAAATGCGGCCATCGATCGAGCTGGTTTGTGCCAAGATTTTTGAGATTGTGAGCTGTGCACATTTATTTGTTTCAAATTACCGTTTTAAAGAGTATTTGACAATGCATGCTATATGCTGTCTACTTTTAAAGACTACATATAGGGTCTACTCTTGCATAAGGGCCCAGGGCCTCAAAGAGTCTTAAGACGTCCCTGTTTGTATAGACTCGATATGTTGCGCGCAACTATTAGAGCTTGCATTGAAATCGTGCTATAAAAAATTGTAAAAAAGATTTGGTTTTTTCTTTAATGAACCCAAAAAATGTTAGTAAATATCTTTGCTTGTTTATTTGTAATTAATATAAGAAAGTGTAGCCATTTTTTTTGGGACAACCATGACTTTATTCATATATATATCTGATACTCAACTGGATATGATCTCACTTATCTAATTATCCAGTAAAAAAGAAATCTTTTGTGCATTCAGTATTATATTAAATTCTTCAACTTGTGTTTCTCTCTTTTACAGATGGATTCAAAAGAAATTGTCTATAGGTGCCAAGAGTGCAACAAGATATTTCCTCTTCGTAGTAAATTAACTAGACATTTACGTACTCACTCTAAAAAAACACCTTTAATTTGTGAGAAGACTCTTTTTCGAAGTGATCACCTCAAAAGTCATATGCTTGTTCACTCTATGGAAAAACCTTTTGCTTGTGAAATCTGCAACAAAGCGTTTTCTAGAAAAGCCGATTTAAAGAAACATGGGCGCGTTCATACTAACGAAAAGCCTTATCTTTGTGAAGTTTGCAGGAAGAAGTTTGCTCGGAAAGGTCTTTTAATAGAACATGTACGCATGCATACGAAAGAGAAGCCTTATGTCTGTGAAATTTGCAAGATGGCTTTTTCTCGTAGTGGTGTGTTAAGAATACATTTGCGTGTTCATACCAATGAAAAACCTTATGTTTGCGAAATTTGTGAAAAGGCATTCTCTGTTAAGTGTGGTTTAAAGAAACATTTGCGTATACATGGCACTGAAAAATCTTTGTGAATCTTGTGTGAAATGGTCTTTACCCAAATTAGTAATGTGAGAAAGCATTTGCTTACCAACGAAATACTTTATATTTCGAAGAAATTTTTTCTGATAATGTATTTAAAACGGTGCCTTCCTCTTAGTATTAATGAAAAGCCTTATATTTGTGAAGTTTGTTGTAAAGCTTTTTATCAGTATGGAGCTTTAAGTAAAAATTTGGTTATCGGTATCTACGAATAGCCACATGTTTGTGAAATGTAATACTTTACTTTTTTATGTCTAATGTAAACAATGATTGATTAAGGACATGAAGTTTCTTTTTCATTTATGAAGCTCAGGGGCGTAGCTATCGCCGTATCAATGATACGGGGCCCTCAAGCTACAGGGGCCCCAATATGTGTCACTACATTCCTACTAACAGGGTTCCATACCTAAAAGAGGGCCCCGAAGGCAGTTTGATACAGAGGGCCCCTTCAGAGCTAACTACGCTAGTGAGATGAAGCTTTACAATTTTAATTTTTTTCCTTTTATAGTTCCTTAATACTGCTGAACAATTTTATGCATCATTTTTCTTAGATCTGATTTTAAAAAGCTCAATTATATCTTGTATATTCCTGTGAATCGTTTTTTCAAGAATGTTTATCATCTTAGACATGTGACTTGTAAGTAAATTTCAAATTGTGAGATACGAGTATTGTATTCTTGCACGAATATTCATCCTATTTTGATAAGGTTAAATGTTCATTATTATTTTTATTTGTATGAAACTGTTTTTTTTTTTAAATAAAGAAATACGTGTTCTTGTTTTAAAAATGTCATTTATATGATTATAGATAGAAACGAGTTTTTTACTTCGAAATGTTCCATCTCATTTTCACTAGTTCTGGAAATATTTCCACATCTCAGATCAGGGGTTGCCAACCTCTTTTTGGGAAAAGTGTAACTCTCTGATAAAAAAAAAAATGTTATGCGTGCCACTTGCAACTTTTTCAACAAATGAACAAATATGAAAAAAAAAGTTACTTATAGGCTTATCATGAGATTTTTACTCAAATAGCACATTTGTATGCAAGTCTAAATGGCGGAAATTTAAAAATAATATAATAAATAAGACAAAAGTACAAGCTTAGGTTTAAATGTTAATGTGTACTTATTGGTTCAATTAGTTAGGTTAAGAATAAAATAAAAATAAGTAATTTGAAACCTATAATTCTAAAAATAAAATAATGTAGCTTTTTAATTTGTGGTTGTTTTTTTTCTTTTTTACCAAGTCATCATGTTAGGATTAGTTCTTAAATATGTTAAAAAAATTAAATTGTTTTTGGTGCATATCAGTTAATTTTGAGGGATATTTGATTTTATTATGTTCATAATAGAAAACACATTTGCTTACAAACATATGTTGATCCAAACCTACAGTAATATCTGACAGACAAATCGTATAAATTTAGAATAGAAGATTGCTTGCTAGTACAATTTTCCAAAATTTAATTTAATTCGGATCACTTGCAGTTGAAATAAGTTGATTATATTTTCTTTTTAATGTAGTATGGGGTTGTAGGTCAATAATTTCAATTTGGATTTCAGGTCAGTAATAGTTAATGCCTTGCAAAGAATTTGAAAAAGGACTAGTATAAAAGAAAGAAAAATACAATATATTCCCTGTAATCTTAAATTTAAGTTATTTAAATGTCCCATAATATCGTAAGAAAAATCAGAAAATCCTTAGCCAATCTTCCTTCTTGAGTAGCAAGCACACACTGGACAATTCATTGTTTCCTTCCAGATATTTTAAAACTCACTTCCTCAAATTCAAAAATCTCGCGAGAGCACTTCATTTGAAAAGCCAGAGCTCAATACAGTGATGTGGAGTACTCCCTACAAGATAATTTCTATTATAATTCGATTGATTAAATGCATTTAAAGTCAATTTTGAGAGGAGGTTGAAACAATTGCATTCCAATAAAATTGTAATATATATATTACAATTAATTATATTAATTAATTGTAATTAATTAATTAATTATATTATTAATTATATTGTAATATATATATATATATTACCCCCTGTCTTAGATCCTAATTTTTAAAGAAAAATTGTTTTTGAAAGAAATTACAAATGTGCTACTTTTATAATTTGAGACAGAAACTCATAAAAATTGTCCAGAAAGATGTGTTGTTGTTTCTAATGCCACCTGTCTAACGTAGTCATATCGAAGCCCACGAAATTCATCAAGGCAAGGGGCTAGACGTACACCTGTCGTTGGCCTTAGCCTTGAGCACCATACACAGGTGACAGTACAATTTAGCTCGGTTCCACCCCGATTTTGAGGGAGAACACCTGGGGGGGGTCAGGGGCCTCACACCTCTCATTTCCTGCCACCAACCTCGAGAGAACTTGCGGCTCGACGGTTGTTTAGAGCAGTGCTCCGCAACCTTTTTATCGCCGTGGACCGGTCAACGTTTGATAATTTTACCGCGGCCCGCTGAGGGTGGGAAACGTTGATTGTTTATAATTTAGATTGTTTTGATTTAACAATTTTTAATTTAATTACATTTATATAAATATGCTTTAGGAATAAAATATAGTTACACCAAAAATGAATAAAAAGGATTTAACGTGGAATATAAAGTGATTTATATGGAAAGTTGCTCAAATCCGAGAGAAATGCACCACTTCAAATAAAATGACAATAGTTTGATGTTCCTTAGGCGGCCCGGCACCATTTGATCCGCGGACCGGGGGTTGCGGATCACTGGTTTAGAGTACCCCCATGCCGCGAAGGCACTATAGATTTACAAACATCCATGTCTTCACCGTGATTCGAACCCAGGCCCTACGGCTTAGTAGCCAGCGTCGCTAACCACTATACCGGAAGATGTAGTAAGTTTTGAAGTTAAGTAATTAATTTAATTTACAATATATTTTAATCACATCATAACATATTCGTCTAGTACAATGGTCTTCAAACTTTTTCGACTCATGGAACCCTTAAAACTAAAAGGGGATCTTCGGGGAACCCCATTCCATACTTAGAATATATCTTGAAGTAAGAAGATAAACATTTTATTGGTACTATGTGTAAAGACAAAAAAGTATTTATATTGGTTATAAAAAATGTGTGTGTGTGTTTAATGTAATTTTAATGTATATATAGTTTACTCATTAATGTTAATTTTTGATTCAAGTGTCATCTGCTCAAGCATTACATCTAGTAACGGGGATATGTGCTTGCATTTGTTTACACAAACCTTCGATACCTAGGTCTATTGAAATTATCTGCTATCTCCCTTCGTTCTATGCGTTTATTTTTTAAATAATTTTTTTGTTGTCGTTGTTTAGGGCTGTGGGAGAAATCCTATGTATTTTGCATGAGTGAGTGAGAGATTGAGATTTTACGGCCCAAGAGCCAAATTTATCTATTCTGCGCCAAACATTTATTTTGCAGGAATTTGCAACCTAAAATTTAGGAGTCGTTCTTGCTTAAATTTTGAATTTAGCGTCCAGTCTGTTGATATGTTCCCACAAATGTAAAAAGGTACGTATTTCCATGAAAAAACTACTTAGTTTTACACAACACACATTGTACTAAGGAGAATAAAATTATGTTTCGGGTAACCCGGACTATATCAAACAATAGAATATTCATAATTCAATAGGTAGCATATATAAAGAAAAAACGTTTTAATATTCTTTTATCATATTTATATATAAAATAAAAGTTTTTTAAAAACTAAAGTAAAAAGTTATCTGTGAATAAACTTTTCAGTTTTAATGACTGGAATAATCTTTAAATACTTATGGTTATAAAAATCTGGATAGAGAACGTGAATACATTTTGTACACTTATTTACAATTTTTTTTTCTTTCGATTTTATATTGTGATTCGTGGAACACAGTTTGAAGATCAGTGGTCTAGTAGATCGAAATCTTTTTTGCACATGGTCTTTTTTACACGATTTTGGAATAACATAGTTGACCAATATATATACCAAATATTTTGTTCTGGTACGATTCCCCCCCACCCCCGCAATTTTTTTTAAAAAAAATTTCTAATTTTGTTAGTGTAATCAGAAGCCGGTCGGCTTATGCTTATACATGTGTGAGTGACTTGGAGAATTATATTGCTTGTGATGCGAGGCCAAAATAACCCAGGTTCAGTATTCGTAAATTGCATCATGACCAATGTTAAAAATTAAATTTATTTCGATTAATTAATTGCTAATAACTACAAACTCGATTAAATATTAATTTCGTTTAAGATGCAGTTAAATTTATTCATACATAAGTAAGAATTAGGTTTACAAAAATAATGAAAGAAAACTTAGCTCTGAAGGGAGGAGTGCATGGTGGCTCAAGACACTCCCGGTTATGGTGGCGACTTCGCTTAATTACATAGATGCTGCTGGAATTTTGGGAGAGAGAGCCTCTGCTGAAAATCGCTGGATATCTTTGGGCACTGGAGACATGAAGCGTCTCAAATCCAACATACTGAAGGTATTAGGCTCTTAAAGTTGTCTTGCCTTGCATAGCCGGTGTGGGATCTGATTGGTGATCTGCACAGAAATTACTGGATACTGAGATTATGTTTCTTGGGACATGGGACGCGGCGTCCTCCGTCCCCATCACGGAATGAGTGAGTGGTGCCTGAAAGTTGAGTCCTGGGTGGGGGCTAGAAGCTCCTGATTGGCAGCTGGGGTCGTAGTAATCAGTGGTGGTGGGGAAAGGGGTGACGTGGGTGTGTCTTGACTGCTGGAACTGTGTGAGATGAGCTGAGGCCTGGTGTGGATATGGTGCAATGAGATTGGCGGTTGAGACTGAGTGAGTTAGATCTCTATTGGCTGTACCAGAATTGAGTATTAAATAAAATGGGCGTTCCTGATGGGGAGCAGCAATGAAAAAGTTAAGAATTGAGAAAAAATTAAAAGTTTAAAGATTTTAGCAAGTCGTGTCAAAAGATGAATGAATCAAATAAGAATATGGTGGGTTATAAGAGTCTAGGAGGAATTCTCCTAGGTCTCTTATGATTATCCTGGTACATAGTTATCTAAATTAATTAAGTTTGCATTATTGATGTTAGGAGGAATATTGGCAAAAGAATTTCTTTGCTAGGATTTGGATATATTTTTAAAAGGATGGAGTTTAAGGCTTTGTACAAGTTAAATTTTTGGTATATCTATTAGCCTTTGTGATAGTTCTTATTACAGAATTTTGAGCTATTTCTAGAATTTTAACATTAGTTTTGCTGCATAACCCCCATACAGAGACGTATAGGCGATAATGGGCCGCAAAACGGCTGTGTGAAGCACTTTGTTAAGCATATCCATATCAGATTCCGGCAAATTAAAGGGGTAAATTGATCTAAGAGCGTTCAAGGTTATCTCGCGCATGTAGAATGTGGTGTTTCCAAGTGAGATTTTGTCAAGTATAATACCGAGGTATTTTGTGGACTGAGACCATTGAAGGGTGTAGGAATATAACGTGGGAGGTGTAACTGGTTTAATCCTTTTGGTGAATAGAACTGCAACTGTTTTGTCGACGTTAATTTTTATCTTCCATTGATTGAAGTAGTTTTCAAGTAGAGCCAGGTGTTTGTTGAGTGCGATAGTGACTGTTTTAGTATTTTTGAAAGTTGCCAGGATTGCAGAATCATCCGCGTACATATTGAGCATTGTTTGTGGGTGTGATGGAATGTCATTTAAGTAAATATTGAAAAGTATTGGACCGAGCAAGGAACCTTGCGGTACGCCGATGTTAACGTGGTGTGGAAGTGAGAGAGTGTCGTTGACTCTGACTTTGTAAGTCCTGTTAGTGAGGTAGGAATTAATAATATGAATAAGAGAGGGGAGAAAGTGAAAGATAATAAGTTTATAAATGAGTCCACTGATCCAGACACGGTCAAATGCCTTTTGGATATCCAGGAAGACAGCTCCAGTGGATCTGCCTCTCTGGAATCCAGCGGATATTTTTTCCGTGAGTCTGAGCAGTGGATAGTGAAATAAGTTGACGAGTAAATCCGAATTGATTGAGGGTTGAAAGTTATTATCACTGACAAAGTTGTTAATTCTATTGCTTGAGAATGATGTGCTCAGTAATCTTGCTGAGCGCGGATAGGAAAACAGATTGGTCTATACGAATCGGGATTGTGAAGTTTGTTTTCCCAGGTTTTTAATGGGAAAAACGATGGCAATTTTCAATAAATTGGGAAATGCCTGAGATATAAATTTTGTTAATCAGATGAGTAGAAAATAGTGAGTACTTTGAGAGAGGGAAATTTTTAATTGCTCTGTTAGAGATATTGTCAAAGCCGGGGGCTTTATTATTTTGCTTGGAAATGTAGAGAGTGAGATTTCATCGGGGTTAGTAGGTGCCATGGGGTAGAAGGGGGAGAGAGAAATCACCGAGCTTGGAATTGTTGATGTCAGAGTCGATGTTGTTTGTGTGGAATTATCTGGTCTTTTTATTTTTTCCGTGTAGTTGTTTTGAAGCTATTAGCGATTAATTTGCCTTCTGGTCGTCACTAGTGGCGACGCCATCAGCATGGATTGAGAGATGGAATGCTGGAGCGGGTTTTCTGAACATTTTTTTGAATTTGCGGTACTATTATCTTCAGTGTTGAGCGCTTTTAACCTGTCGCTCCAAACTTGTTGAGAATGAATTTTAAGTGTCTTTTGATGTGAGGAGCTTGTAATCTATTGGCCTCTGTTTTGTAGGTGGGTTAAGTGTGTTGTGAAAAAGTTTCCTGGCTCTGTTCTTCTTAGTAATGAGCTCGCGAATGTGAGGTGGAATGTATGGTAGGTACTTATTTTTCTATTGGCTTAGAAAGAGTGGAGTGGGCGGAGCGAACTGCGGTGAAATGCGCTATTTTATTTTTCGAGAATCATTGGATTTTTGATGTTTTGAAGTCCTGTAAAGTGAATGTTATCTTTGAGATGATCATATTACAGACCAACAAGTGGCAATTGCTCTAGGGTTTATCTTTGTGCATAATATTAATTAGCGAAAAATTTAGGAAAACTGGGTTGTGATCGGAAGAAAGTTCGGATATGGAAGTCATGGTGTAAGGGTAGTTAAAGTTATTTATGAGTGCAATGTCGAGCGTGTTGGCCGATCCATAGCCATATCTAGTGGGAGTATTCGGAAGCATTTCAATATTGGAGGTGTAGTATAATTATTGAGTCGAATACCACGGGTAGAGTTCATGGGGAGCAATTCCACGCATTGTGTGTGGCGTTAAAATCGCCAAAAATCACACAATTATTGTTGATCTGAAAAATATTGTCTAAGTCTTGTGTAGTTTGCTTATCACAGGTGTGGGGGTACATAAATTGAAGTGATGGTGATGGGGTTGGTGTTAGGTGGATCTAGTGTGATAATGGGTGGCTTCAATGTGTTGAAGCTGTGGTGGGAGGTGTGAAATGAGGAATAGTATTTTAATTAAAATAAGCGTTCCACCGGATGCAGGTCCGCGTCCGTGATACGGTCGTTTCTATAACTATTGTAGTTGGGTGATAGTGAAGCGATGATTAGGTCTCAGATGTGTTTCCTGGATTAGAAGAATATCGGGTTTAGTAGCCTCTACAAACGAATTTAAATTCATGAATTTTGCTTTTTAATACCCATTTGCGTTCCATGAACACAAACTCATGAGCCATACATTAGTGTCTATTCATCATCGTCTATTATTATTGCTCTACTAGGGCGTGTAATTCGCGTTTTTGGCTTGCTTGGATTTTTACTATTGTTAGTTTGAGAATTTTCACTAAAGTTTAGGGTATTAATTTGTTGAGCTAAAGTTGAGAGAGGAGCTTGAATGCTGAAAATTTGGGTGCGTTCCATTTATTATGAACCCCATCACGCCAAAATCCTGGAGCCGGACTATTTACTGTCCCTTGAATTGCGCGTCTGTTGGACAATCCCCATTGCGCAAATGTACAAGTCATGAAATTTATGCATTCACTGAACTCAGAAAGCGCGGGAATCGTTGACACTCCCCACCAGAAGGAATTTCACCACATCCGGTCAAGGGGGGACTCGTATAAAAATTTCTAGAAAATAAGGGACCATTTCTAAAGCCAGGGACAATTTCTAGCCTCCACATCACTTGTTTATTTTGTGTACTGTAGTCACGGGAAATGCCCGAGTTTTATATAATCACCTTTTCCTTTATTTTATCGTTCTTCAACTTGAAAACAGCATTTCGTATTTCAGTATAATTGTATTTTGTGTTAAATTGATAGCATGTATTTTTTTTACACGGTTTTTTTTTTTTTTTGCACGGTTTTCTGAGGAACGTATATACCGAGTAAGAAAAAAAAGTTAGGTGTAATACCAAATGTTTAGAAAACATATTAACACATATTTTATGTATTACTTTTTGATAAAATATTTTTTAAATTTTCAAGCATAAACCCAGAGCCTCAATTTTAGAGATAATTGAAAATAACATTGAAAACTGCATTCATATTTTAAGATACATAATGCAAAAGACTGTAGCATCTCCATGATCTGGCGTTGAATTATATCTTTTTGATTATATTTTGGTGGGGAATTCAAGAGAATGAGTTGCCACACGCACACATATTAGCTACGTATTATATTGCGTAAAGATTACAGTTCTAGTCCAATGAAATTGATTGACACTATTTAACTTTAAAACAACCATAAAAATGCAATAAAAGTATTCAAGAAAGTAGTAAATTATATAATTGCGGAATGGCTATTTAAAAATACCTTTATTAAATTTGACATACATTGAAAAAGAAAGAAAAATTATCTAAGAGGAATCGAGAACAAAATCAAATTACAAAAGCGTTATTCTTTTTTAATCACAAATGTCATTGAAAAATTGATTGACGCTTATAAAGGAATTGACAATACATGTATAATTTGATTCAGGGGAAAATACCAAGGGAATAAAAGGAGGTAAAAAAACATTAAATTACAGAAAAAATTTAGATTATTTTTTTGAAAAATTAATTATTTAGCGTGATGTGGTAGTTTGGAGAGAGGATGCCAACTCGGGTGTCACCCTCCTCAGTTGACCGTGACTCGAAATAAAAAAATCCGTCAGCAATAACTCTCATGTTGTTTTATAGTGCAACATTAATAAACACTTCCTCACTTGGATAATGTATAGTTTATTAGAAGCAAAATTTATGGTTGTATAATAATAACGTCTCGCTTCCACGCCAGAGGTCCGAGGTTCAAACCTCGAGCTGGTCAAAGTCGACTTAACCTTTCATTCCTTCGGTGGTTGATAAATGAGTATCAAGCTTGCCTGGGAACTAAACAATGAGGGTTTCAAGTCAGACTGACCACCTGATCAGAACATCTGCTCATGCACCTCAGCGACCAAGGTCATGAAAACTGAGATGGGCACAATAGACCTTGGCATTCAAGGGCTGTTGTGCCACTGAGTTTAGTTTAGTTAGTAATAATTTAATAAGAAGAAAAGAGAGGGAAAATGGACCATTTGTAAAAAGAAATTCAATCTGGTTATTCTATACTGTTTTTACAAATTAAATAAATTATGCGGTTTTCGATTTTATTCGGTGGACGATAAAACAATATTTTATTACTTCAAAGAGTACCAATTGTTTTCAAACAAAATTAGAAATCTTTTTAAAAATATTTTTTATATAAAAAGTTATTTTCAGTGCAAATACTCTTTTTTTAGTGTACATAATACTCGACTCTTTAAATCGTATAAAATATTTAAGATTTAAATTTCCTTAGATACGAATAAGCAAGAAATAAAATGTGTCGAATGTACTTTTTAATAGAATTATTTCAAAAGTTTATGTATTTAGGACCTTTTTTTTACGCAGCGGAAAAACAAAAATCTCACATCACTCATCTCTAGTACTCGCGTATTTGCATGAAATAGGAAGCCACATTTGTGTGTCCCTCGATGAATCTGGCGATTCACGCACATTTCGAAAAATTTTTAAAACTCTCCAGAAATCAAGTTTTCTTAAATTTTCATGATTTTACTGAAAATGTGTTTTCATCGGTGGCCATCTTTGTGTGTGGTAGGGGGAGGAAGGGAGATTGATATTCTAAAAAACACATAGACGAAAGCTCAAGGGGTAAAAAATTAAAAATCTATTGCTCTATTATATTTGCGAAATTTGTCTAAAAGTTTTCCCTCAAAGGACTTAAGAAGTCTCAAGAGATTCTATCAAACATTTGAAACTTTTAATTTTCGATTGTCAAAAGCAGAGAGTTTCAAGTAAATAGGAAGAAGCTGAAAACCACTCAACTTCCTGGAAAGGTTTCTTAGACATCCAAAACAAAACAAATTTAATGTACAACTTTTAATAATCATTTCGTATAGAAATGTTTTGCCTGAAGAGGGGCGGTATAGCTTCTCTTAAATTACAAAAAATCTTATGTTATTTTCACGTAAAATCCTTTGAAATCGTATGCTCTTGAATTTTAGTGAAAAATTCCTGCAGAAAAAGTTTTTCTTAGATCTTTTGTTTTATCACTTCTAACATGGTGAGTCTTTTTAAGGATTATTTTTTAGGTCTTTACGGCTATACAATACCCTAGAAATTAAAATAAATACCGATTTTTTTACATTGTTTTGTGTTTTATATCGTTGAGAACCTTGCCACCAAATTAAGATCTAATAACAAATTAGTTTTTAAGATATTTGAGGTTTTGGTTTCATTTTAAAGCATTTTTCCTCTCTTAAATTGAATTAATTAAAAATATTTTTGAGAACAATCAACTCTTTTAGTGTGAAATGGCTATTAATTTCAATTTTCATTACTTTCTGCTTAATTATGTTTTGAGTTCTCATAGTTACTTGATTAAAATTGATTTCAAGCCCAATTTTTGTTTTAAAAAATATTATTTATAACTTAGAAGCTTAATCATTAATTTTTTCCATGCCATGAAAAAACCATGCCATGGCAAAAACGTTCTCATGTTGCTATGAGAAACAATATTTTGAAGAGATGGAATACTACTGAAAATGATGTATCTCAAAATCAGACCTCAGCTGATATTGCAATTAGACTTTCAAATATAAATATTCTGAATTCAAGTATTGCAGATAAAATTGAATATTTCCGTGATGTTCCAAACTACATTAAATTAAACATATTTTTGTGCTATATTTTAGTATTTTAAAGTTGCACAAAAACCTCAAACTTGCTAAACTGCCCCAATTTAAAGCTGAAAAAAATTAAATTTTATGTACAGACCTGGCAACTTTTAGCTTAAGTTTGTGTCATTATTATTCTGTACATAAATGCTTTGTGTTTCAAAACTTTTGTGAAAATATTAGGTTAAGATTAAGTTGAACAACCTGTCATAACAAATGCTATCAATATTATGTAAAATATATTTTTGAATTTAAAAAATATTTTCAGTGATATTTAATTAAAGAAGTGTTTTAGTGTAGAACATAAGTTGGAAAATAACTAATTAAAAAATAAGAGCTTTACAAGCCTTTTTAGTTTATGTTCTTTTGCCTTTACAAACTTTAAACATGTATATTTCAAACTTTTAATTTTGAAGATGTGCTTTCTAATCCTGTAATAGTTTTTTCTGTTCAAAACATAGTCTTGAAATTTTTTGTATATATTCCTGAACATATGTTCTCTGAAAGTTAGTATGGATTTAGGTCTGAGATCTTTATTTTTTTAAAATATGCTGAAGTTAATATTTAAAAATATTTTGTGCTTTTTACTAGAAAATTAATTATTAAAAATAAACAAGAGAACATATTTTCAAATCCATACTAATTTTTGCTTGCAATAATCTAAGAAACATAAATCACTAAAAATGACTAAAAAATTTTAAAAATAGAGTATATTTATAAAAATTTAAAAACTCCAAAAATTCTTAATTTTTTAAAATTGTAAAAAAATGGCTGGTTAAACTAATTTTTTACTTTCAGGATTAACTTAGTAAAAAAATCTGAATATAAAACATAAATTATTTTTACTGCTACTGTCTCCAATAAAACTTTTTGAGAAAGGGTATTGCGAAGCCTTAAAAGGGAAATGTAGACTATTTTTTGTTTTTAATCATACCAAAGAAGCCTTTGGCAGGTAGTGTAACAATAACAAATTAATTCACAAAAATATTGCTAGTTTGTAAAAATTAGTTAATTCTGTAAAAATTAGTTGATTGTTGTAAAAATACTTGTCTCTATAACCAGCTGCATTAGAAACAACAATAATAATAAAGAGTTAATTCTGTTTCAGTCATTTAGCTCTTTCAATTTGAATATTGCAGTTTTTTACTTTAGGTACTGCTGAAAAAGTAAACAAGACATATTTTCAAAAAATGCATGACTTTAAAAAAGTTAGGAAATTATTAAATGTTTTCCCAAACACAAAACTTGGAAGATTTTTAATATTGATTTAATTAATTATTAGTTAAATTAATTCTGTCACAGTTGTCTAACATACTTCCAGTTTGACTTGTATAGTAATTGACTTTGATTCTGAAAAAGTAAGTGATACTTATTTTGGGGAAAAATGCATAGTTTTAGAAATATAGTGTTAAGTTTTAAAATTCTTTAAATTTTTTAAAAGTACTGCAATTTTTGTCTCCTGATGAATTATTTTATTTTTGTTTGAAATTTGTTTTAATTAATTTTTTAAAATACATTTATAAAATTTAGACTTTATTATTTTTAATAATTCTTAATACATCACAATGCTGTACAGTGAGAATATATTTAAGTTCATCTTATGAATTGATTTAAATTTGATTTTGTAACTTATTTTATGATTTGAGTATTAAAGGATTTGAAATTTTAAAAAAATTATCTTATTTACTTGATTTAAAAATACATGTTATTTTTGGGTAATCCTGTCAATAAAAAAATTAATTTTGTATTATACATTATGCACAAATATGTGTTGCAGTAATATATTAATTCTCTAGGAAATATGTGTAAAAAAGTGATATGGTTATTTTAAATTAAAAAGAAATTAATTTTTGCTTAAAAAATATAATTGCTAGTTGTCTTTATCTTTCATTGTCAGTGAGCATTACAGAAAAATTGAATGGATAATATTTCTTTAAACTTGAAAACAATAAATTAAAAACTACTCTGAAAATACATGAAACAATTTTACTTGCTTTTTCTCAAGAGGATAAAATACATCACCTCATTTTAAATTTGAATAATAATACTTCCTTTCATTATGAATGTTAATTTATACTGTGCTTTTCATTTTTGTGTCATGGACATAAAAATAAAAAGTGCAGTAAAAACAGTAGTACAGTACTACAGTTAGTAAAAAGAGAATACCTAATTAATATATCAGTTAACATTTAATTGGTATTAAAATCATGAATTAATGTTTTATGAATGAATTTTATTTTCCATTAAGATATCTTTGAAAAGATATATGTTGGTATTTGTTATAAAAAATATACTCGGAAGAAGGTTTTTTTTAATATTGATATTAGTCAGTATGATCTTGCATTTACTCTTCTATATTCTGTAGGAAGAGGTGTCATTGCATATAATTATTATTGCTTCAAAGAAAAGTACACCAGTGGAGAAGGTTTTTTTTTTAAAAATATAATTTCTGTTTTGTTTATACGAACTTTCACCCCTTCAATTTTAATACCAGTAATTTATTTTGAGATATCCCTTGTGTTGATGATTTATTTTAGGTACATAAATAACTCAAAACATGGCAAATATTTTCTGTTCTGTTACAGTGTTGTTGTTTTTCCCCCATGTAAATGTGAATATGAAGTATACACTACAGTTTTAAATTTTACTATATACAGTTAATTATTTGATTGTAATGATAGGAACTTTTCTCTTTATCAATTATTTTCATCTCTTACCACAAAAATGTTTCAGTCTTAATTGTATTTTTGATACTGCCAATGTTTAATGCATCATTGAGTCATTCTTTGAATACATTTAATTTTTGTTCCCATTAACTTTTTGTGACAAAACACTTTTTATCAACATTTCATTCAGAATTAGTTATTTCTTACAGAGACATTTTCAGCTAGTCATTTAGACATGTCTTTTTTCATTATTATTATAAATAAGTTGGTATGTGCTTTAGAAAATTGCTAACCTGTTCCATAATCCACTACATTTCCTTTACTTTGATTTTTAAAAAACTTTGTTTTTATTTTTATGAAACATCAAATCAATGGTCTTTTTTAAAATAAATAAATAAAAAAAAGAGGGGGCTTCTTCCATGTACTCTGAAAATTTTACATTGCTAAAGAGTCATTGTTATTTCACTGCAAATTCGAACAAATGAATTAATGTATTATCACATTAGATGAACTCAAATTTCACCACATATTGGCAAATGCTTTACATTTTATTTTATTTTTGTCAAATAAGCTTGAGGACTCTTGTAATAGACTTTAATCATCATATTCCATAATATCTATCAGGCTCCAGTAAGATTTCATTGTTTAGAAACTCCTATATTTTCACTCAATTAATGACTAAATTATCGACTCTTTAATCCAGGAGAGGTCATCCTTTTACATTGCATCTTTTAGTTTCACATACAAATTCAGATGTAGCACATAACAGTTCAGATTCGCCATTTCAAATTGTTTAAACATATACTAATACTAAAGTATTTTCCTTGGACACGTCTTTCGTCAACAAGTTATCACAATTTACTTGGCAAATGTATTTTTAATTATGATTTCTTTCTTTTTCTCTTTCACATATTCACTTTGTAATTCAGATCCTAGGGCTAGTTTTATATTTCCTTCTGTGTTAATCCGATTCTGTACTGTGTTAATGCCATGTCTTCTATTATGTGAGTAATTTAATGAACAATACAAAATGATTTGCCTGATAGATTTTGCTTTAAGTAATGTCATTTTTCTACTGTTCATTAAACACATTTTTATTCTTTTTGCTCTTATACTCATCTTTTGCTGTTTGAATGATAACAAGAATGTAAGCAAAATATAGAAACATTAGGAGATTTTAAAAATCTAAATTTTGAAAATGTATTAACAGATCCCCAGTATGATTTATCTCATAAAATACCAGTTATCAACAAAACAAATTGCTGACTTGCCAATTATACATGCAGGAAATTTCTGCCACAATCTAGAAATTAATTGAAATTATTCTGGTGGAGAAGGATTTTATTTTCATTCCTACTTCTAAAGAATAAGTAGATGCAACGATTCACAGTGTATCTATAAATACAAGTAGTCCTTAATGAAAGAACCCTGTTTGTGTGTGTGAAAGTTGCCTACAGGCAAAATCAGCCATCAGAAAATTGCAGAATTTCGTGTATGGTAATCTTTTTTAGG
This sequence comes from Trichonephila inaurata madagascariensis, assembly GCA_019973955.1. NCBI lineage: Eukaryota > Metazoa > Arthropoda > Arachnida > Araneae > Nephilidae > Trichonephila > Trichonephila inaurata. The sequence continues at coordinate 1,968 of BMAV01017309.1, read as the reverse complement.
TGAAAATATATAATAAATCCTAAACCTGGTACCGAATGGCATATTAATTTGAAATTATCTAATACTGCAATTTTTTTCAACATTATTTAGAAGATATAAATATGGAAACATTCACCTTAATTTGATGTACTTAGTATTTGCGGTTTCTTTAAGTTAACGAGTTTGCAGTTAATAAGTAAAATGAGTTATATGGAACTTTTCTAATGATTACCAGCTTGGAAAATTTGTGTTTGTGTATTTTTGTTTCCAGGAGATTTGAGGGAAAGATTTTTACTTCTGGTTTCGTATTCATTATTTCAAAAAATTCATTACTTCAAATTTGTCATTATTTCAAAATTGTTTCAAAATAGTAGTAATCACCTGTAGTCTTCTTACAACTATAAAGTAGTGTTAATTCCAATCAAATAATTTTTGAGAAGATAATCTGGTATTCTTTATTCTATATGCCTCTTATGTGTAAAAATGTCCGTATATAATTTGAAAATTCCTCTAAGAAAGTATTTGATTTTAATAATATACATTTCTGCACTGTTTCTAATTTCTAATGATTAGCTACCCTCAATTAGTAAATACTGACATGAATTTGATTTTGGTAACTCTTACTTGATGTATTTTACATTAACATCAGTCACGTAAATACTATGTGGATTTTTGTTTTTTAAAGAAGTTTAGCTGAACTGTGAAAGAAGTTAAATTATATATTTCAATATTACTGTGTACTAAATAGCTATAAAATTTTAAATAAGCAAAGCAGAAATAGAAATACAACCAGACGGTCAGAAATAAGCTAGCCAAAAAAAAATACAATGAGGTTAATTCATGTGACGTCATAGTCACACGATAAAAACCATCTTGTGTTTCCAACTAATCAGTTCACGCGCTCCGGTGTTGCCAAGTTTTGCTCTTTGCAGAAACTTTCTCTTAAAAAGTACATATGTATACAAAATGCATTTTATTTAAAAGTATAAGCATAAAATACGACTTTTTTTTAATTTAAAAAAATCTTTTTGAAGAATTTTTTTCCCTAATATTTAAACATCTTTACCCAAATATGAAATTTGAAATTTTATCTGAGTCTTACAAATAGAACAAGTACAATTAGTTTAATGTTTGTTTTGAATTCAATGAAAAACACGTGTTTGTTTTTATCATGCGACTTCATGAATTAAGCCCATTACAAACTCTCAGCCTTAGTATCTAAGATTCCAGCCGAACCTCGTCTGTAATTTGACTATACTATTGTGCTGTAAGGAAAGGAATAAGGAGTATGTATAAGTTATTATTAGAAGATTAAAATTAATTATACTAATGCCCAATATTAAATAAAAATTAATATATATATATATATAACGAAATCTACTCACTTGATGTGATAAAAATTATTTTATTTTAAAACTAGCTTGTATATCCGTTCTTTTCACGGGTGAATTTAAAAATTAAACAATGCAGACCGAAAGATAAAGAAGTTTTTAATGAGTTAATTTTACGTGAATTGTAAATTAAACAACAACAACAACAAAAAAAAAAAAGCTTTTTGCATATCTCAGCTAAACAAAAAAAACCATGTTCGCTAAATTTTAAGTCTTTAGATATAATAGCTGAATTTTTAATTTTTTTAATTATTATTATTATTTATGACGCCCCGTAACTTTCTTGTGGGTCGATTTTTTAAAACACCTACCTGCTCAGCAAAAGTAATACATTGTTACAACTTTTGTGTAATAAACGCTTAAAATAGTGTAAATAATTTGTATCTGGATGTGTAACACGTTAATATTACTTTCTGATGCATTTATTTTATGTTAAATAGCTGTTATACCCGCGACTTCGTCCACGTGGAATTTGACAAAAAAGTGTTTGTTCACTTCGCAGAGTTACCGAAAACTTAATAATTATGTATTCTACGTAAAGAAATACCTATGCTATAAGTAAAGTCATTCTACATTTTTTGAATCTGTTTTTTTTTTT